>PVIH01002123.1:91802-202703 GCA_004025045.1 Sigmodon hispidus
AGAAAGAGATGGAGGAGAAAGAGATGGAGGAGAAGAAGATGATGGAGGAGGAAGAGATGAAGGAGAAAGAGATGGAGGAGAAGGAGATGGAGGAGAAGAAGATTATAGAGGAGGAAGAGATGGAGAAGAAGATGATGGAGGAGGAAGAGATGGAGAAGAAGGAGATGGAGGAGAAGAAGATGATGGAGGAGGAAGAGATGGAGAAGGAGATGATGGAGGAGGAAGAGATGGAGAAGAAGGAGATGGAGGAGAAGGAGATGGAGGAGAAGGAGATGGAGGAGGAAGAGATGAAGAAGGAGATGATGGAGGAGGAAGAGATGGAGAAGAAGGAGATGGAGGAGAAGGAGATGATGGAGGAGGAAGAGATGGAGAAGGAAATGATGGAGGAGAAAGAGATGAAGGAGAAAGAGATGGAGGAGAAGGAGATGGAGAAAGAGATGGAGGAGTAGAAAGAGGTGAAGGAGAAAGTGATGACAGAGGAGAAAGAGATGATGGAGAAGAAAGAGATGAAGAAAGTGGAGGAGAAAGAGATGAGAAAGAGGTAGGAGAAGAAAGAGACCAAGGAGGAGAAAGAACTGAAGATGGACAAGGACAAAGAGGAGAAGAGGGAGAAAGAAATGAAGAAAGCGGAGGAGAAAGAGAAGACGGAGGAGAGGGAGAAACAGGAGGACACAGAAAAGAAAGGCTCGCCGGAGCCAAGGAGATTAGTACGCCTTCCTTGGTCCCACCTAGGAAGATTTTTTGGTCCCGCAGATTGGCCACCATTTTCCCGGACCAGGAGTCACAGCGGCGGCTGCCGGAAGGTAGGGGCGCGGGGCGCTGGAGGGCGCAGGGAGTGAGAGCCGGGGAAAGGAGGCGCGGGCGGTTTGCGCGAGGCGCGCAGGAGGAAGGAGCGCACGGGGCGGGCGTGGGGCGTGGAGAGCAGTGACTGTGGGGCTGGGCTAAGCAGCGCCGGTTTTTAACCTGGGCTGTGGAGGCGGGGGAAGAAGGCAGAGGGAAAGGGAGGTGTGTGGGACCCAGTTGGTTGGGGGGAATTGGAAGCAAATGACATCACCGCAGGTCCGAGAAAAAAGAAAGAGTCAAAAGGATCGACCGCGTCCTGGATATCTAGAGGTCGAGTCCAACCTGTACCTGTCGCGACACAAGCCTCAATCCAACACGGAGACATCATGCAGAAGTCGCCTTTGGAGAAAGCCAGCTTTATCTCCAAACTCTTCTTCAGGTGAGAGCGTGCTCAGCAGTGGATCTTCGCAGGTGTGCTCATGCCAGAGGAGGGAATGAATATGGGCAGACTTTGGGAAAACAGGAAGAGATTTTTATTGTTTTCGTTTTGTTTTTAAAGGTGTGTTGTCATTCATTGTTTTAAAGGAAATATGGGTTTTGTAGATTTTGAAGATGATTAGAGAACAAAATTTACTTGCTGAGAATCAGACTGGAAACACCTAAATATGTTGCAAAGCAATAGATTTTTTTAAAGTTTTTTTTTTTTCCTGAAAAAGTGTAAATAATAAATTTGCTTAATAAAAATTCTTAAGATTGGTTTATTGTTTTCTAGCTTGTATGCAGTAGGTGCTCAGAAAACATTTATTGGCTGAACTTTTAAAAGTCCAAGTATATTGTTGTACTTTTTGCTGTTGTAATATTAAGTAAGTCTAACATGCTTGCCACAGTTACATTATTCTTTCTAAGAATGTGAGCAAGTCATTTAAATATTTATCTCTAAGAAGCAGAAATATCAAGAGCAATGCATTTAAAAAGGCAGTTACCATGGGGATAGGAAGCCAGGGTTCTAGCTACTGGAATTATTTCCAGCTGATACTTAGGACATTGTTCTCTTATCCTACTTTGCACAGCATGAGCCAAAAAACTTAATATGATAGGATTTTAAAATTAGATTTTAAGTTGGAAGACCTAGGCAAGAATAATTAAACACTTAGTATTTGACAAGTTCCTGGTACTTCTTCTAGTCTGCTCTTCCAGTGTGAATGAATGAAAAGGAACAGCTCTCTCATGGGACCTCACTTGCCTCTCAGCTCCTCAGTGAATCAGCAAACTGAACTATCCAAAGTGTCACATATATTCTAAATGTGCCCGTGGTGTGGGTTGGAGGCAAGGCTCAGCTTTCAGTCTTCCTGATGTTCCCTTTGCTGTGGGCTAGAGCTCAGGGCTGAGAGGTCTCTGCAGGAGAGCTCCTCCCGGTGGATGGGAGAGAAAGGCTTTACCCTTTGCAGTTTCCTTTTGTATTCACAGTGCCTTTTCTTACTTCATACACTTAGCCTATATCAGCCTTGATCTATTTGTCTACTACTCACGGCAGCATCAGTGTGTTAATTGCCATAAATTGTATGCTTTTATGAGAGCATTTTGAGGAATCTAAATGCCAGTGCACCTGAAAAGTCATATTTTCAAGAAGAATGAATGTCTTGTGTGTATTTTCCCCACTAAGTAGTTAGAAACTTAGATTGTTCTTTTATCACTTTCAAAAATCTCCCCTTTTATAATCCATCTAATTTATTTTAGGGTGCTTTATAAATGCTCTTAGGTTGATTTGGAAAGCAAGAAATACTTAATGGCTGTGAAATTTGTTAAGAGCAAACTCATTTCTGTTCTCCAAAAGATTTCATCATCAGCCTCTTTAAGAATAGGTGTGTTTTTTAAGAGTTAAGTTCCTACTATTTTTAGGAACTGACATTCAGCTGAAGTACCAGTCACTGATTAGAAACTTCCTCCTGGACTATACTTTTCAATGGGGAAAACCTTTTTTTTTTCCCCATTGGACTAGGTCAAGGGCAGTGGGCTCTGAGTTCCTATTGCCTGGACTCAGCTTGCTTTCCTTTCAAATAGGCAAGTCCTGTCACATTTCTGTGTGCACTGACTTTTAAAACTTGAAGCCTGTCAGTGTGCATATGCCCCTATTGAAGACTCACTGAGGAAATACTAGCTACTATGATTATTTTCTGCATTTTTACATTGTTTACAGTACCATGCTCATTTGTGTAAGACAATGAGTTTATTTCTGTTGGGTATAATTTTGTGATTATCAACCTGTGTATGTTTGCCATGTTTGAGTAGTTAAGTAAGGAATAGTCTCATCTAATATGGATTTAGTAGATATTTAGGGGAAAGCCATATGTTCAGATCTCCTTCAGTGCCTTAGAGTTTGACTTTCTGAATACTGTCTCATCAGTTTTAGAGTCATAAAAGACTAAAAAAGCTGAATTATGTTAAATATCAAAGTATCAGTTTAGTTATCTAGGTTATGTCACGGTAAAGCCAAAATAAGTTTAATAGAAATGTAATAGTTTGCAGCAAGTAAAAATTTGGAAGACATTGAAGCTGTCATAACACAGAAGACAATTTTACCATGAAAATTTGGAGTATTTTGTGCCTTTCATGTAAAACACACATATTAACATGAAGATGTTGTGATAATATTTATGAAATAGGTTGTTTTTAAACAAGTAGCAATATATTTGCATAGAATTTGTGATTCATATATTAGTGGGATTAATTTATAAAAATCTTTGATTTGGAGGAATGTTTGAAGTTTAGATTTTCATATAACTGTAATAAAAAGATCATACCTGATTGTATCTGTTAGGGAGAGAGAGAGAGAGAGAGAGAGAGAGAGAGAGAGAGAGAGAGAGAGAGAGAGAGAGAGAGAGAGAGAAGGCCAGAAGGCAATATATATAAGGTATTATATTCCTCAGGAATCCCATTATCTCCTTTGAGACAAGTCTCTCACTGATCTGAATTTTATCAATTATCTTAGGCACACTTGCTAGGGAGCCCAAGGAGTCTTCCTGACTCGGCCTTCTTAGCACTGGGTTTATAAGCATATACCGCCTTGCCCACCATTTTACATGTGTGCTTGGGATTGAACTCAGGTCTTCATAGTTGTGAATCTCTTTATTGACTGAGCAATGAACACTTAGGAAAATTGGGTAGCAACATGTGCACTCTGTTTCTGATCCATGCACAGACATTATCTTTTGTTTGTCTGTTGGGCTGTGGAAATCCGAAGGCCAATTTTCATGTACTGAGGGTACAATCATGGTATTCAGGAAACCTGGTATAACTAAATTCTACATGTCCCTTAGTTGATAGATCCCATCCAGTGGCTATAACTCCAGGTTTCCATGCTATCATTTGGCTTTTTCTCCAGTAGCAATTAGATGAAGCTGCATGTAGAATGAGGACCCTCTATTTGGATAGTGTACAAACACTGCCCAATGTTGGCTCTGTAACAGCCTTCTGGACTCCTGTTTATTCTCCTTTTGCTGATCATGTTTTGATATTACATGGCTCAGAGTTTCCAACTTGGGATATATGTTAGCTTCATGTCAGCTTTGGATTTTTCAATGCACAGTTCTAAGAGCACCTCCTGTATATAATGTAATGAAAATAGTCATTTATAGTACATATGTATAATAAATACCTCCATTGATGTCACAATTATTAAAAATCTCTTCCATGGCTTTACAGCACATACTATACAATGCACTTTAATATTCAATCCCTCGCTATCCAGAGAAGAGGAAAATATTACTTTAAAAATAACTTCATCAACTTGTTTGTTGTAGTAATGAAATACCCTTCAGCTCCCACTTAATGCTGATACACAGGGGAAATCAAGGCTTTTGGTTTTCTCTATGAGAGTCGAGCTTACTGTGATAATGTTCAATTCATAAATGTTGAAACTTGTTCAAGAAGTCCACGAATGAATACCACCATAAAGTATGTTATTACCGTTAATGTCCTTTCACAGGAACCTATAATTTCAGTGTGGTAGCACTATAGATAAGTATAGGATTGGTAAACCATAAGGGAAGGGCGTTAACCATTTAGCATGCAGTTAGATATTATTTGTTGAAACTTTTAAAACACCCATGAGTCAGCAGCAATTTGGGCCATTTTGATCCTCTGTTCCTGATGTGTCTTATATAGAATATTTCCTCAGAGCAAAGTCCCTTCAAAGCAATGAGTTTAAGAAGGTAAACTATGAAGGAGATCTGCCAGTTTGAAGAAACTGACAGTGATTTCATAAATATCTTATACATTGTCACAAAGGAAAACATTTTTGTGGCTTCCTTCAGTAATTAAGAATGGAATGAATGCAGCATGTAGGGTTTTTTTTTTTTCCCATTTGTTTTCTGAGTAAAATCAGCCTTAAAAGTGGCCTTTTTCTAGACTTCAATGTCAAGAGAATTTGGACTTTCAGTAAGAGTCATTTAAAAGTTTCTTTTACTATTAGGCAGCTTACATTCCAGCAAAGCTTTTAAAGATATGGTTTTTCCAACTGTGTCCAAGTGATGAGGCTTGCCAAATTTTCTGTATAGCCTACTAATAGCTATATATTGACATTAATGGCTATGTGAAATTGTAAGCTAACTTTTGTGTTGTAGTATTCAGACCATTTCAGGACTCCTGGATCACCTAGTTGTAATAATCATCTCTTGTTGAGACTGGCTCCATTGTGGTCCACTCTAGAGATCCATGTATACTGATGATGCTTAGCATTCTGGACATGGTGGCAATCATCCTGATAAGATGGGTCAGAAGAAACAACTATTGACACATTATCAATAGAGAAGTATACCTTCAAATTTTCCTTGTGATGCTTATGGCTGCCAACCCTTTAAAAGAAAATCTTCTTGATGACTCTTTGATCTAGGGCAAGGAAATGGTTTGGAGATTTTTGCAGTCTTTAGCATTCTTAGGATTCTGAGCCAGGATGACATTCTCTTGATATGGTCAGATAATCGGCCACAAAAAGCCACATCTAAGTAATATTTCCTTGTAGGTCATGATCAGAGTAACTTTTGAAGGACACTTTCATTTATTCCTCACTGCTGTATCCTGGGCTAGGTATTAAGGTGGTAGAGGTGTTGCCTTCTGAACAAATAAATATCTTAAAACTAGGGGTCTTAGGGGCTTGTAGAAGCCCTCAGCAGAGATCCATAGTCCAGACTCATGCCTGTCCAGGGTGGTTTTCTAGAGAAATGTTCTTGTAGTCACACACAAAGGAAGCCATTCTGTAAGTATTATCCAGACAAAGAAGATGCGCATGAGTTAAGAGAAAAATGTAACACAGAACAGACTGTGGGTAGGAATGACAGAAATAATAAGCAATAGTCTTTCAGGGGTTTAGAGAAGGTCTTATTTGTCCTGAAAACATGTGAGAGAGATGTAGGAGGTAGGTTCAGAAACTGGCAAGGGATTAGATCACTGGGGACTTGGTAAGATCATATGTGCTTTATCATACTACTAGTGAAATGACAGGCTTTACACAGGTAAGGGATATGATCATTTCAAACTTGTTACAGTTTTGTAAAAGAAATGAATTTTAAAATTGACAGGAAAGGAATAGAAAAAGGCATGGATTTGAAAGATGTTAGAAGTAAAATAGACAGGTTTCATAACTAGAGGTAGAGATGAGAGAGAGAATAGAGAGGATTGAGATTGGTAGATTGGCAGGACAGAGTGGAGGATGATGCTCTTGTGAAATAAATGATTCAGCTGAAGGAGGAAGCCTGGTGTGAGGATTAGAGCCTATGCAAGTCCTGCATGTCTATCAAATGAAAAAGCAACTGGATTGAGGTGGCATTATACAGATATTTGAATAAATTTTTTCACTTATCAATTCTTTCTTTTCAATAAATAATAGTTAGGCAGAACTAATATTTTTATTTGATAGTACTGGAGACTGACTGAACTCAGACCTATGTGGTCTACTCCTCATCAGCTTTCCCAGCCCTGAACAAATACTTATTATCAAAGAAACTTCTACTACTTAGTTCAAAGACATATTTATCATCTAAAAACTCACATTTACTTATCTACTCCAATTTACCCGATTTCTAATAGTCACTGTTTTTTGTACATAAAAAAATCAAAACATAGTACTCACTCATACATCTATATATATGAATATGGATATATGCCCTGTGAAAAAGAATGCACAAAACCAACAAATTCCCTGTGGATTAATTAGACTTAAACAGCATGGATCAGAGTCAGTAATAGAGTAAGACATTAGCTATTTCCATTAATTCAGCACATAACTACAATGAAACCTATAATTTTATTCACTATATTAAGAGTTTATAGAATTGTTTAAGGCTCAGAGGTAGCAATCTTAAAGCAGAGCCAAGGATTTTTGCAATAAAATTTGATTAACCAGATGATTACTAAAAGATGAGCTCATTAAGGTGAGGATAATAACATTGAAATACAAATGTGGCTTTTAATTATTTAATATCTACTCATGCAAGCATGTGTTTGCATATTTGTTTAGCATTACTATTGATCCCTGGTATTTGCCAGGTGTTTAGTAAGAGTGTCTAACAATGTACAGCCTATATAGGGACTATGTTTATTCTGCTTAGCTTTCATCCTAATATTTTAAATCATGCAACTTTTTTTTGCAGTAAAAAGTCCATCACATTCATTTTTATATTTTATGATTATATTATTTAGTTTAGAGTAGACATTAATTTTTTTATTTCAAAATCAATGGTTATATAAACTACTTGATATGTGATAAAATATATCAAAGCTACCAATATAATTCCTTGATAAGAAAAATTATTTGATGTTTTAAAAAATTAAAGACATGGAAGTTTCACACACATAGATTATTCATTTAGAATTATATAATGTGTTTAATCCTTGACTCGGGATATGTTTTCCCTGAAGTATGAAACTTGGAGACCCAGACGTTTTGCTGCCACAAAAGGGGAGCAGAAAGAGCATCTCTTGATGATTCTCTTTTTGTCACTATTTCTACAGAATGACATCAGGCATGAGGCCAATGACTTAATAGTAAAGTAGTGTGCCACATCTAATGGAGACTTGCACAGTGTCAGTAGTGTACTGAGATGGAACCCAGCTTAGGACGAGGAAACTCTTGAGGTGATTCTTATGCTCTTCAAATTAGAACATCCCACTTCATAACTAACAGCCATTTCTGTTGCTTTTTTCTACTCTGATACATACTACATATCTGCATAGTATCTCTGTGGAACACAACACACATAACATGGAAAGTGTATTAAATATGAAGGTTCCTAGATCAACACATGTAACTAATAATCAAATTTATGGGAAAGAACAACTTCTATGGTCTACTTTGACAAATGTTCAGACAGTTTATTTTGCTGAATAATATCTAAAATGATCAACTCCATTTTGACACGGGTTTGGATAACCCAGTGAGTCCTTCTTATTCTAACAAGACCCTACTAACTACTCTTCAGCTAGCTGACAACAGAGATACAGAAATAGGTCAACTTGTCACAAATCATTTTCTTAAGTAGTTCCTGAATTCTGTAGTTTTGCTTGTTGTCCAATCCTTATTATATACATTCAAGATATTATATATATAATCTCAATGAATTTTTGACTAGCTTTAGATAATTATACACATAAGAAATATGTGGTTTTAGGGGGATACATGTTAATAGTCACCAAGCTAACTACTGTGAATTCAGAATGTATTCTTAGATTACTATAAATCCAGACATATAATTTTAATTGGTATATCACACATCTGGAATGGAATTACTTAGTTATATTATTTTATTTGTCTTATTTATAGATTTTAATTTTTTCTTATCTCCAATATGATATTTAAAACACTTATAAATAACACTAAACAAGGCATCTGTTAAGCCACCTTCCTGGAAAAGCCAAGGAAGCATGCCTGCTGCTTTAACAAAAGTAATTACTTATTTTATGTGTATGGAAGTTGGCAGCTTTTATGTTTGTGCACCATGTAAATACTATACCTGTGGAGGCCAGAAGAGGGTATTGGATCACCTGGGACTGGACTTATAGACAATTGTAAGACATCACAAGGGTGCTGGGAATTGAAAGGAGGTTCTCCAGGAGAGCAACCAGCTTGTCTTGCCAGCCACTGCTTATTCACTTTGTTTTTTAGTGTAGGTCTCTATGACATCCACAGGAGGCAGGGTGGGATGTCCTCAAAATAATGACATCCTTATATTTACTCTAAATGTTTAGTTGAAAAAAATGGAAGATGCAGTGGGCCAAAACACATGGCAGTAGCTGAACATTGGGACATAGTGATCTCGGTTAACAAATGTGCTCTTTGTTTTGGTTATACCAGCCAGGTAGTAGCTAGTGCCCGTTGATTCTCAGATCCACCCTTCTATTCTTTTATTTTCCCTCAAGAATACCAAGCTAAGCCTTTGGTTGGGTTTACATCTTTACCCTACCTACTAAGCCATGCTTTGGGTTCAGTCATTTGAGTGTCCTGTTCTCAGCACGCCATACCATTCTTGACAATGAAAGAATCACTTTTTCCTAAATACAAAGATATAAACTTCCAAATAAAGGTGAAAATACTTGATATTTTAAGTCCTATTGTCTTGATTCCATTTTTATATATTTTGTAAATGTTATATTTCTAAAATTTAAGTGTCTCATATAGTTGATTTTTCTAAACATTTTTGCCATCAGGTTTAGGAATAAACTGTAATATAGAAACATAGCAACACATAAGAAGTATGTATATTTCTGTGACTCCAGGTTGGTAGATATGTGTGTGTGTGTCCTGCATTAATTTCACCCTACAAAGAAGACTTAACTTTAATTGGTTGCTTGGTATTTTTTGAGAAAGAGTAGTGATTCAGTTTTAAGAGTAATAGGTCATGTTTGCTTGGATGCTTATCTGGCATGCTAGGCAAGGTGACTGCAATACAAGTTCTCCAAAATTAGCACTCTGCCATACCTTGAAACGATATACCCATCTCAAAAGTGAAGGTGTTCTGAAGGCATATTTTCACTGTAAACCTATTCATAGATATGAAAGCTCAAGAGTGTTTCAAAAATTTTTACTTGCAAATGGAAATGGCTTAAGCTAAAACTTTAACTATGGTACCAAAAGTCATAAGTAATTGTGTAAAAGATTATATAATATTAATTTCCAGAACTATGTCACGTACTGTTTGGGTTAATTTTTGACAGTTGCAAGTGTTGGATTGATGGCCTGTCTACTATTCAGTGTCATCTTCAAGGGCAGAAACCACTTTACTTTAAAACTGTGATGTTGCCTATGCCTTGTTACTTATCACTTCCTTGGAATCCCGGAGTTCTGTCATGCTGTCATGAGACCTTGTGTCAGCAGGTATACTGCAGATATGTGAGACTGTAACTGAGCTGTAGGGACATGCTAACTTACACAATGTGGAAATAGCAGTAATGATCATAAGTTTCAGTATGTGGAAATAGATGTCTAGTGAAGTTTTCTCAGATTTAAGGGATATAACACATCTGATTATATGTGATGTTTTTATTCCTATAAGGATATACAGGGATGGAAAAAAAAATTCAGAGGGAAAGATGAACACAAAGAAAATATATGTGTAGCAATCTTATTTGTATTTCCACCCTTGATAAGCCATGCTTATGATTCTTATCTTCTGTATAGTTATTGTTAACTCTTCCACATTTTAAATTCTTTTTACTGTGTTTTTTTTTTTGGATAAATACAAAATAAAGAAGGAAAAAAATAATAAATAAATAAATAAATAAATACAAAAAAATTAATAAAAACACTTTAATACCAGAAATAAAAAAAAAAGGTTGACATTTCAAATCAGAATTTGATGAGATATTTCTGTGGAGTGGCAGATGTTGGATCTTAATGTTTCAAAGCCACTGAAATAGATTTTTCTTATGTTCATTGTTGGTAGGTAGTTTTGAGTCCCATTCTTCATCTACCTGTACTCTTAGAGAATAGTCTCACATTCTAGTTCATGTATAGCCTCTCTGTCAGTACTTAGGTAGCAATATGTAGCGGAAAATAAGTGTACTTTGGAATCAGCTTAACTGGAATCCTCAGTCTGTGATTTATTAACAATGTGATCTTAGGCAATTCACTTAATCTTTTTGATATTCAATTATTCTCATTGGGACAATAAGGCATTTTCATTTCAGCCAGGCCCAAGAATATAATAATATCCATTGCTCTTTGAGTGCTTACTCTGTATATTAGAGATCTCCTGAGAATCAGTACCAATAGTAAATATATTTTACATATAGAATTAATTATAACGAATTAGCTCCTATGACTTAGAAAATTGGCAAGTTCAAAATGCGGGGCTGGTTTTCAGATTGGATGTTTGGGAGAGCCAACATTCAGGTTTGAGTTTGAAATCAGCCTTCTAGAATACAGTCTCATTTAGGGAGGCTGGCCTTCTTTTTCTATGTTTTGAAGCAAAGTTTCTCCATGTAATTGCTCTAGCTATCCTGGAACTCTATAAGCCAGGCTGGCCTTTAGCTCACAGAGATCTGTAGGCTTCTGCCTCTTGAGTGTTGGGATTCAAGGGGGTGAGCTAAAGTTAGTCTTTTTGTCAAACTCATGTCTTCAGTGGATTAGGGAAGCCTGTTTATATTAGGGAGGCTAATCTGCTTTAACCTAAATGCTTTGATTTAATATCAGTCTAACCTCTGATCACCTTATCAATTGTCATAGCCATTACCCCAGGGAAGACTTTGAGTATTAAGTGATAAGAGGTAATGCAAGATACAGAATGGGTCTTTAATAAATAGTAACACTCTCATTAGCTACAACAGTATTGTCACACTTAACACTTTTCGATGTCTGTCCAGTGTGTTAAAGTAGCTCTTTCATTCCTACATTTAACACTCCTCTCCTATAAAGTAAACACAATAATTTGCTGAATTATGATCCTACTTCTTCAAAAGCCCTTGCCCAGTCTATATCCTTTGTTTGCCATTGATTTTCCTCCTCAATTATATGTATGTATTGCTGGAATTAAAATCAGGGCCGCTTGCAGCATGCTAGGTCAATGCTCTGAGCTACTACTGAGTTATTCTTCTAATCCACATTTATAATCTTAAATTTATTTCAAGTACTCAGGCAACTCCCTTTGCCCTAACACTGTATTTTCTTTCTGCTTGGCACCTGTGTGTTTTCTGAGACTGCTATCACAAAGTACTATAACCTGAGTGGATTGAGCACCAAAAGGTTATTGCTTCAGTTCTGAAAGCTGGAAATCTGAGATCAAGATGTTCACCGACTCAGTTTCTTCCAAGCACTGAGGAAGAGTCTGTTCCGTGCTTCCCCCTAGCTTTTGTCAGAGTGCTGGTGGCCATCTTTAGCATTGTAACATATGTAGAGGTAGCCTTCTTCACAGATTTCTCCCTATGTCTTAGACTAGTGTCCAAAATCCATTTCTTGTAAGGATTTGTTTGTTAGAGCCTACTAAACATTAGAGACTCAGAGACTAGGATGCAAATATTTGGAGGGAAACATGTAGCCATAAAAAATATGGAGACAATGCAGAGGATACCATAACGCAGAATATGGGAACCGCCAAGGGGAGCATTTATGAAATTTAATTATATCTGAACTAAAAATTTAATGAAGGCCAAATATTAGGAAGATAGTTTTGATAATGAAAAATGTTTCATAAAGTTTTATTAAACAGAATTAAATAATTTTGGTTGAAAGGTTAATATTTCATTAAGTGATATAATGACATGCTATTACAGAATTACCTCTGAACAAATACAAATGCCTCCTATTTGCATAGCCTTCCTATGGACTTGAATGTTTTGAGTGTTTTATTTTTTAATGCCTTGACCAGGAGTAATGTGCAAGCAACACCTTCTTGCAGTCAATGTCCTCAGAGTGCTACAAGCATACTTCTATATTTTTGGAATTATTGACAGATCAATTCACCAAGTTTCTAATTTGCTTGAAGTACTGAACAGGACAATGGAGATAGGAAGATAAATTACACAGTACATTGTCTTTAAGAATTTAGTTTTATGAGCAAAATAAGTTAGCAAAATCTAATATAATATGTTAACATTAATTCAACAATTTAAAAATTTGAATGAGAATTATGTGCCATGTACAGTGGTCAGTTTAGAAAATGCAGCAGTTTACAATTCTGTAAGATGTTTCTCTTTGTGGCATACAATTTACTGTGCTTGGGAACAGGGAAGATTGATAAAGGAGTAGGTCATTTGTGTAGAGGCTCAGATGAAGTGCAGGGTAGACAGTGTCCATGGGAGGAAGTTAGCCATAGACTCGAGAGAGGCTCGCTGTGAATAATATTTAGGAAACACCATCAATGTATACAAAACTTCTTAGAAATAGAATTCAGGCTTTGTTTCAGGGAAGCTGTTTTTCTTCAGTGTGACCCAGCTGAACCCAAGATTAACTTGTCTGGTGATGGTGATAGGAGAATCTTTTTAAAAATTAAGAGCCACCTTATTATCAATGTTTTCATCCAGTTGAACTCCTGCAGAGTTCAAAAGCCAGAGAATCTGGCTCAGTGTTTCCTTTAAAGTTCATTTTCTTAAAGAGATCATGACATTTCGAGGTTTAAAAGAAAAGCCCAACAAACTCTAAATACTTAGGAAAGTAATTTCCACTGACCTACTATAGTTTGTGTTAGGAACTGCCCTTTTAACTCCCTGATTGTCAAGGTGTCTCATTCAACTTTTAAATTGCTTACTAGGAACAATTAGCGAATCCATCACCATTATTTATTCCTGAAAAATTTAGCAATTTATTTTTTAATAGATTTTAGCTGGATTGTATTAATATGTGTTGCAATATTTGAACAAAGATTAAAAAATATTAACTGACGACTTAAGAGTAAGGCTTTGGAGTACTTTTATTTCATGTCAAATCCAGAATCAGCCTGCTTGTTGACTCTATTCCCTGCCTGCATCCCTTTCCGCAGGGGTGCGCAGTGGGGGAGGGGAGTGTGAGCCTCTAATTTTCCTTCCCTGCAGCTCTGGGGAGCGTCATTGTTCTTGGTGATACCAAGCCTTTTGGACAATGCAAGTAGAAATACTTTGCTCCCCAAAGTCAGGAAGAGGATATGAGCCTTAAATTCCGAGTCATAAAATGTGCCTATCTACATCCTCTCCATTACTTAAAAAAAAAAAAAAAAAAAAAAAAAAAAAAAAAAAAAAAAAAAAAAAAAAAAAAAAAAAAAAAGGCATAAAGATGGTAAACTTCTACTTCAGTGTGTTGGAGTTTGCAACTTTTAAAAAAGAGGATGAAATAATCATAATAGAAAGTAAAAAGAATTAAAATGCCATTGATAACCAAATTCCATGTTTAGTTGGGAGATGGGAAAACATCCACAGATGAAAAGCCTGAATTAAATGCCACACTGCTCTTCCAGTCCCTCTGAGGACTCACCATGGGTCACCATGGTTTAACAGTGTCATAGAGCAGAGAACACAAACAAAGAGAGAGCCAGTTAAGACAATGAGGAGAATCAAGAACTGGCTCATCTGACTGTAAGGATTGTAAGGATTACTGTGGAGACCATGTTTATCACAGTGAAGTTTAAACTCCACTAACCTTGTCTTCCTGGGCCAACATTGGTTCTTTTTACAGAATTTAACATTCATACATACATACAGAGTGTTTCCATTCAATTCCTCTCCCATGTTTTTCCCTCCCACAAATTTGGTATTCTTTCTACCATTTTTCACCCTCCCAACTCCATGTATTTTTATTTATTTTAAATTTAATATCTACACACTCCATTCAGTGCTACCTTGGATGCCTATGTCTGTCTATATGTGCATGAGAGACCATCTACTAAAACATGAGTACCTCTCTGGGATGGGTAATTCCACTGATGAAGTGAGATTCACAGAACCCTTCTCTATCCATGTTGGAGATTTTGTTCGTTGTCTTTATTTTAAAATATTTTTGTAGTTGACTTTAGCCTTTGCTGTATCATTTTATCTACCAAGCAAAATAATGAAATGAGAAAATGATCTCAAACTTTGGGGTGAAATGTATGTGTGCACGGTGGTACATTGTCAGAGGACAATTTGTAAATGTCAGCCTTCTCCTCCTACTATATAGCGCCTGGCTATTGAACCTCCTAAACCATCTGCTGGCCCTGGAATGTAGTTTTTAAAATTTTGATTTGGAAGAAGTCATTTTGAGGTAAGGAATGGCAGATGTATACAAAGGACTTACAAGGCCAAAAGGACTTTTTGTACATAATGAGGGGGTCATTAAACCATTTAGATATTGAAGGTCACAAGAAAGTGTACTTTGTGTTTTACGTGTCATGGCTCATACCAGATGATGCCTGGCTCTACTAGGAATCTATAGAGCCTCTGCCCAAGGTCTGCCTCTAAAGACCGGTTATTTATCCATTTATGGACATATCTTAGGGAATCAAGTAACTTTGACTCCAGATGTTGAGCCTCTGTCAGAATGACAGTTATGGCTCAGTTAAGGACAATTTTTTTCCCCTCATAAATGAAAGGTATTTGCTTTGGTTCTTAGTGATGCTGTCTGAAAAAGCAAAATGAACAAAGAACCATAATAAAAAATTCTAGAGAAAGAGAGAAAACAATAAAATAAATTGAATGATTATTTTTAAAAGACTAGCAAAGTAATACTTATATACTGTATAGATGTCTTTATATGACATTCATGTGCAGCTTATTTTTTAGGTGCCTAGTCAGAAGACAGGGGGGCCTTGTGCCTTCTTCCCTTTCACCCTCCCCTGAGGATGCTTGAAAGGGTTTTTCTCCTCTTTTCTTCAGAATGTGACTGTTAACACTATGTGTGGATATCCAGATAGTACAGAGGTTTCCATATGTAAGCTTTCATGCTTTCCTATAGCATTGTCCCTTTCCTGTCTTTCTTATTTTATTTTTGGTTTCAAATACATTTTTTTTTTTTTATCACCAATGAAAGTATCACTCAGAAATTCGAAGGCAATGGTTTAACTTGGCTTTGCTGGTCAGGCTCCCAAAAGTGAACTCCCATGCAGGATGCAAGCAGCTTCATGGGACATTTAGTCCTATCGTTTTTGTTTTTTGGTTTTTTGGGTTTTTTTTTTTCACCTTCAGTGTGGCTACGGAGATACTTGCAGCTTTTCTTTGTGAGTTTATACAAAGGCACAGTAAGGCTGCTTTTCCAGAGTACATGAGTACTTGACTGTAAATTACACTGTGTCTTCTGTCATCTCCTAAAATGATCAGGATCTTTTCTTTTCTCTTCTTTTTTCTTTTCTCTCCTTTTTATTTTCTTTCTTATGGCCTTGCTTGTTACCTCTGAAGTTTAGAAATACAAGTCACGTGACTAAATTAGATGTGGCTTTTGCAAGTGTCCTCTTACAACCATTTCTTAGTGTCTGTGCAATATCAGACATATCACAACATCATTTTCTTCCTTCTCACAATTCCTAGTAGTTCAATATTTAAGTTTCTTGCTTTGGGAGACAGGAAAAAAATATGATGTATGTTATTCATGTTGTATGTCATTACTCTTTAGATCAGCTGCCCACACACTCTGATATTATTCTCAGCAGCTACCAAGACATTTCCATATTTGGAAAAGATTAGTGTTTGAAAATCACTATTTAAAATGTTCTCTGGTTCTAGAAGTGTATCATATGTAGAAAACCCTTCCAGGGGCTGGAGAGATGGCTCAGAGGTTAAGAGCACTGACTGTTCTTTCAGGGGTCCTGAGTTCAATTCCCAGCAACCACATGGTGGCTCACAACCATCTCTAATGAGATCTGGTACCCTCTTCTGTACACTGTATACGTAATAAATAAATCTTTTTTTAAAAAGGAAAAGAAAACCCTTCCAATACCAATACTGATGTTTGATCTCTCTGTACTGCTTCCTTACAGCTTTATTGAGATCTAATTCACATCTAAACTTAGAATATACAAAACAATGATTTTTTTAAGCATATCCACAGTTTGGTTAACTATCAAATTAACTGTAGCAATTGCAGTTTTTATTCACATGAGAACAAAAATACAGAACCATGAGTAATTATTCTCCTACTCTCTCACACCTAACATGCTGATTGGTGCCTGGTTACTTGAAATGAGATAATCATCTCAGAAAAGATGATCTCTGTGGAGATTTATTGTATATTTAATAAATGCCCAGCTATTTTACTTCCTGGTTCAATTCTGTATTATAATCCTAGAGTTAGGATTAAAGGAGTGCTACCACTGCCTGACTCTTAGGTTTTAAACTCACAGAAATCCAGAAAGATCACTGTCTCACTAGTGATGGGATTAGAGGTGTGAGTCACTACTCCCTGACCTTCAAGACTTGGCTCTATGGCTAACTCTGTCCTCTGATATTCCAGACTAATTTTTATTAAATATACAATATATCACCATGGGTCTCCATTGAGCAAATGCTTTCAGCAGATTGGCCCATAAGCAAGTTTGTGGGGGCATTTTTTTTTTTTTTTTTGGTTAATGGTTGAGGTAGGAAGAGCAAGACCTTGGGGGCAATGCTGCTCCCTGGGCAGGTGATCCTAGGTTGTATAAGAGAGCAAACTGAGCTAAGTCATGCAGTAACTTTATATTTAATGTTTTAACCATCTTACAGAGTATTTTCCAAAAATAGAGACACCATTTTATGTTCTCCCAAGCAGAACACGGGAGTTACAATTTCCCATACCTTTGCGATTGTCATGATTACAGCACTTTTGCTGGGTATAAAATGGAATCTAGCTGTGGTTTTGAATGACATTTTACTACTTTGTAAAGGTATTTCATGTGCTTGCTGGCCATTCGTATAATTTCTACTTGGAATAAATTTTTAATCAATTCTTTCGGCCATTTTAAATTTTGGTTATTTGTCTATTATTGTTAAGTTGGAAGTCTTTTTATTAGATATTGATGTGCAGAAAGTTTTGCTTAATTATATATGCTATCTGCTACTTTCTTTATGGTGTATTTTAAAACATAAAGTTTTTATGTTTATTCTATCCATTATTGCTATTGTTATGCTTTTGGTGTTATATCCAAATATGCACTACCTTTTCAAATTAGTTATAATATGGCAAATCAGACAAAAAGTAAGATTTGATATTACAGACCTATTTTTAAATTCTAACTCCATATTGACAAGTTACTTGAGCATTTCTACATCCAGTTTCAGATCTATAAGATGGATATGTACATATAAGATAGTTATAAATAGATGAAATGTTATTTTTTAGAAAAATGTGAGGGCATTATAATACTCTGCTAACATTAGTTATTATTGTTGTTGTAATCCCAATAATAAGCTCTTTTGATATGAAAATTAAACCAATGCCAAGAAAAATATATGAAGAAGCAGTTTTGTAGCTGTAATGCTTCTTAGACAGCATTGATTCTGGCTCACTTGAAAGTCAGGTGTAGTAATCATGGTAGATATTATTATGTCTAGTACAATTGGTAGTTTACTGATTTCCAAAGATTCAAGGCTTGAAAATGACAGAGATAGGGTTGTAACCTAGGGTTCTCTCTCTCTCTCTCTCTCTCTCTCTCTCTCTCTCTCTCTCTCTCTCTCTCCCTCTCCCTCTCTCTCTTTCAGAGAGAGAAAACCTGTAGCAATTTTCTTGGTATTAGACTTGTAGTAGAAGTCAGGAAGAATTGCTTTGAGTTCACATTGGAAGTATTAGCCAAGATGAACACTTTAAGAAAGAATAAACAATTTTGTGAAAAGCTTATTAGAAAGTTTGTTTATAGTTAATTGTTGTTAGGCATTTAGTTAATGCATTTTAATGACATACAGAACTTGTATAACTTAAATACTTATTTCCTGTTACTCAAGTTATGTGTCCATCACTAGGCATTAGAAAAGAGAAGGTAGCTGAAAAGAAAACACACACATATATACATTTTCCAGAGTGAAACTTTTTTTCTCTTGGCCTTTCCTTCCCTTGTCTTCTTCTCTATCTTCCCTCCCCTCTTTTTCCTTCACTCTCTACCCCTCGCCTCCCTGGCTTACCTTTAGAGGTATTTCATGAAATATACAGACGTACTTTATTATTTAAAGTTTGGACTCATTTTGCCACAAAGTTACAACCTGATTTCCATTAGGGTGCTATAATGCTTATATACCTTAGGCCTTTAGAAGATTTTTTTTTCCAGAACTTGTGATCATTTTGTTGAGTGGCATGTAATTAGCTGTCTAGATCTCCTAAAATTCATTGATTGTACTTTATGTTAGCCATCCAAAACAGAATAACTATAATTCCCTTTGAAAGTGAGAGCTTTGTGAATAATTATCTTTCAAACACAGCAATGGTTAAGCATTTAACAGTCATGCATAGTATTTGTAAAGTTAATCATCCTGATCTATTGTGTATATAACTAGTGTTACAGCAGAGATGTAGCAAATTCAGTGCCAAATACTTTAAGGGACCATCAGAGAGGTGGCTGCCAGCCTCACATCACTACTGTGATTTTAGATTGAATTTTTCACTTCCATCATGTTTTGTTTGAGAGTTTGACATGTGCATATAAATAGTGTCGATTAATTCTACCCCATGCCCTCTCTGCCAGTTCTCCCTCTCACACTGTCTGCACCATCCCCTCCCAAATCCATGTGGTATTTCTTTTTAACCCTTGAGTCCATTGGTGCTGCCACAGTGTGCGTGGGTGAATATAGACACACCTACTGTGGTGTGTCTGGTCTGATAAGTCTGGAATCCTTGAGCAAAACTGACTCACCCTCTGTGACAGTCACTAGCTGTCAGTAGCATCTCAGTAAAGCACAGATGTAGCCACCCTACCTTTATTCTGGGATTTTTGTCTGGCTTGATTTCATGCAGGTTAAAGTTACATTGAATTGTTTTATATAGAAACTTTATAAACTGGGTTCTATTTTAGTTTTTCTAAAATTCTTTGAAAAACACATATGGCTATAAAGTAACTTTGAATCTATCTTGATAAAACAATTGTGGCATTCAAAATGCTATTCATAAGTTTTTAAAAACTTCATAGGAATTAACTTTTAGCATTAAATTTTTCCTCCTTGTAACCCCTTAGTAAAGTAGCTGAAGGTGAGTGATAGAGACAGAGCTGTGCTACACAATGGACTCAAAGGACTTCCTTGTCTCTACCTTCACTGGCTTTAGCTGGTTAGGTCTAGACAGACAATGGGAGACACTTTGAACTCATGTAAATTTATGGGGATGCTGAGTACATTTCTAGTGTTTGGATAACTTCCACTTGATTTCTTAAGAACTATTTTATCTAAAAAGGAAAAAGGTCGAGAGTAGGCTAACATGTCAGCTGTGATAGAAGTGTCATATAAATGGTGGTTTTGGCATTTAGATTGATTTGACTAGTGTAATAAAAAGTAATGTTAAATACTATAAAAGTATGATTTCTCTGTGAAAATAATGATTGAATTTGAAAATATCCAATACATAATCTTCATATCAAGTTTCAGCAGATGAAAACGCCAAGTGTCTCTGTTAGATTTAGCTAAGTGTCAGTTGGAAAACTGGTTATTAGCTTTAAGTATGTATATTTTAGGAGGATGGGCATAAAAAAAGCTTTAATAGATATTATAATGGACAAATTTTTAGCAGGAACTTAGAAATTATATTTGTTATAGAACCCTGACTCCTCATTTGGCACACAGATCACTATAAACAGGCTAATAGCCCAATGTCCCTGCCTGCATTTTGCATCTGTCTCCTGGTCTTCAAACTTTGGATTAGACTCTTAATTTTGTATGTAGATATTTACATCTCTCAAGTGGTGAATTCCAGAGTGCACAGACATACCACTATGCGTGAGAATCAGGCCCTGTGCAGGAGCAGCGTTTCTCAGGAACTGGCTTGTCCTCACAAACAGGAATGACTTATTTCAACTGCTTTGTAGAACAAGAAGTGAGATCTGACCACAGTTTGACCCAGACTCTTTACACACATCTTGCCCCTACTTTTTTGGCTCTTCTCTTTAGGCCTAAGCTGTTGCCAATATTCTGAAATGGACCTGGGGTGGAGAGCCACCGACCCCCTGTTTGTTCTTTACTGTGTGCCTGCTTAGATTCCATCTCTTCTTTCTGGCCTTCACCCTGCTCATCTCTTTGATTGGCAGTTAGGACAGACAGCTTCATTCTGAGTACTCCTAGAGCAGGGACTTCTGCCCCTACTCTCTGGGAACAAATTATTTCATTAGAAATTATAAATTATTCTGTATAAAATTAGAATTTTTCCAGAAAATGAAATGAGCTAAATTAAAGAGAGTCAGATTATTGTGTGCACCTTTAGGAAATAAAATGCTAACATTATTCATAATACAACCTGAAGCTTCTTATGGTTAAGTCAACAAAACAGTGTATCTGAGATGGTGGGCTTTTTTCCTGAAAGTTAGTAAACTCTAAAAATTTGCATATTATACGAGTCTGCTACCTCATAATTGATTAACTAGTTTCTGTTAGAAAAACCCTAACTTTGAAAAACATCAGACTTTCTAGGAATACTAACTTATAAGTCCATTGAACATGTTTGGTGGCTGGTCAGAAGGTCATTTAGATGTGAAGGGAAGAACTAGCAGGGGGAGTAGAAGACAGAGGAAAGGAGATCATCAATGTAATGCCTTATGTTGTTCCAATCAACTCCACTCAGATTTAAGAAACTCCTAAGTGTATATTACTTTCTAATGGGAGAGATACTGAGATAAAAATCCTGGCTTGAACATTGTTAAATTTACACAAGTCTATGAAATATACTGAGAATCACTGAAAACAAAGAATGGCTTGAATTTCACGTTAACATATCATTGTGTCTAAAACTTGAATGTTTGGTTTCTTTAATTTTGTTTTCTATTCTTAGATTGGCCTATAGTAGACATAGAGAACTCATTGTTAGGAGAAATTGATTTATTCTCAAGAAATAGAATATTTCTCTAAGGCAACTCTCTCTGATGATTACAGACAGCCTATGATTAATAGATTTTAGTTTGGTTTTAATTTTTTAAATTTATGTATGTGAATGAGTGCTTTGCCTGCCTGTATATATGTGCACTGCAGGTATGCCTGGAGCCCTCAGATATCAAAAAGGGTGTCAGATTCTTTGAACCTGTAATGACAGATGGTTGCAAGCCACCTTGAGTGTGCTGGGAATCAAACCCTGGCCCTTTGTAAGAGCAGCAACTGCTCTAAACCACTGGTCATCATCACTATGCTCTTTAGATTTTAGTTTTTACAATTGATTTTGAACTAGTTTTAATTTGGAAACATAAATTTAGGTTTACTGTAGTGTAACTGCCAAAAAATACAAATTAAATAATTACAGATGGTGAGCTTGGATATTATACTACTGAATTTATTTGGCTTGACGTTGTTGGGCTATGGCTCTCTTGGTAAAGCTAGTCAAGGTGTAATATAATATTTTTTATAATATTTATTTATTTGTTATGTATACAGCATACAGAAGAGAGTAGCAGATCTCATTATAGATGGTTGTGAGCCACTATGTGGTTGCTGGGAACTGAACTCAGGTCCTCTGGAAGAACAGTCAGTGCTCTTAACCTCTGAGCCATTTCTCCAGCCCCTGGTGTAACATAATATCTTAAAATACTCTGAGATAACAAAGAGGATTTTTATAAAAAATATCTCACACATTGTGTTATTTTTGAACTAAGATAGAGTCTCATTTATGCTAATGGCTACTAAATCTTATACACAGGCCAAAAGAATCATGCTTATAATTTTTTAGGGGCGTACTAAGATTTTAAAACTTCTAAATGCTCTTTGAGGAATGATATTGGGAGACAGTGAGATTATACTCATTTAAATAGTGATACATGATTTTAATAATTTCTAATATATTGATCGTATAAGACTGCTAGTAGATGTAATGCATTTTCTTATTAACTTTGCTCGTCATTCTTTCTGTCCTTTGCCGTCAGCCTTCTGCCAGGACATTTCAAACCTCTGCCAGGAATGATGTACACATGTGAATTTTTCTGGCTGAGATTATGAGTTTGCCTCTAAACATAGCCATTTACTATCAAATTATAGAGCTTACATTACAATTATAAGTAAACCAAGGTTAAAGAGTTTATAACTTTGCATTTATTTTATGCATCGCTGTTATGGTATTGAGGCCATCTGTGTTTATTGTCTATTAATATTCTATGCAGCTCAGTTCTCCTCCCAGTTCTGTGTTCTTATCTTGGGTAGCTTTAATTGATCATGGTAAGAGTATTTATGAAGCAATGAATGATCAGCTTTTACTCTTGTTTTCTGGAAAAAAAAATTACTTTTGTTTGCAGACCACATCCCTACCTATTACCTGTTAGCTTTATCTACCTTTGTTTTTACTCCCTTACTTATGCGTCCAGTTTTATTACAACCCACTATACCTAATTTTCTTAAAGTTGAATGTGGTAAAGAATGAACTCAAAATAATGTGGAGAAATCTTTTACATTAATAATTTGGAAAAGTTTT
This sequence comes from Sigmodon hispidus, assembly GCA_004025045.1. Taxonomy (NCBI): domain Eukaryota; kingdom Metazoa; phylum Chordata; class Mammalia; order Rodentia; family Cricetidae; genus Sigmodon; species Sigmodon hispidus. The sequence continues at coordinate 115,066 of PVIH01002123.1, forward strand.
ATGTCTCAGAGTAACCCATTTCCTAAGGGTGTGATAAGGCCATATATTCCTCTTGTTCTCTTCACTTAACTGAGTTTCAAAATGAAAATAACATGCTGATGGCTGTGAAGGTTCTTTGGCAATTGCTAAATAAATGCTTAACAAAAATTGGTAGTAAACTCTTGGTTCAAGTTTATAAAGAGTAATTGTCTAAATCACAAAATTACATCCTACATTGCTGTCTCAGTTTTATCATCCATACTAGGTACCACTTGTATTCAACCTCCTTTCTGTCTGTGGGATGAGTGAGTGCCTAGTTGTACCTCCTCTTCCCAGGTGGCCTTCACCAAAGGCTCTGCATGGTTGTGGCACTTTTTTTCCTGATACATTCAGACCACTTTCATCTGTATTTACTAGTTTTTTTCCCTCCAAGAAGAATGAGCAGCGAATCACAGTGGGTTGTGTAGCCCTTGTGAAAGATCGCTCTTCTTAAAATGCACATTTGCAAGCTAAAGGGGAAAAGTGACCCATTAAACCATAGTCACTCACTAATATCTTAGCAAGAAATGGCCAATGAGGTTACTTAGTGTTAGGGATGGGCCTAAATTCAGATCAGTCTTAAAGACAAACTACAGAAGAATTAAGGACATAGCACTGGTCCTAGTGAGCAAATCAGAGACTAAGGTAGTATAAAGAAGAATGTGGACCCTTAGATAAGGGAGATAAGAGTAATCATGAAAGCCGCCTGAAACTTTGTGCCCTGAAACAGTATGTTGACATTTGACATGACATTTCTTTACTCTCTCTTGAATGACTTTGAGTATATTTTTCAGTTACATGTTTACCTTGCTTCTCAGATACTGACTTTTGGTCATTTAATAGCATTTTTCATTGATATTATTACAAAATTTCAATGATAGTAAATCTTAGGTATCTCTAGGGGGTACAAAATAAAGAGGTGCTGAGGGAGAAATCAGTTTTGAAAGCCACTGAATCCTGATGAATTTCTTCCTTAAACAAATAGATAAAATTTAAGCTTAGAAAGACTTCATTCTTTCACATTTTCTTTAGCATTTTATCTTGATGTGCGATTTATTTTTTACAGTCTCTTCCTACTCTCTGTCTTTCTTCAGCCGTAATTTGTATATGGATGTATATATGGTTAGCCTTAAACTCACAATGTACATAAGATTGCCTCTAAAATCATCTTCTTTTTGCCTCACTCTCCCAACTTTGGTGACTGTAGGCATGTGCCAACATGTTTGGCTTGCTTCAAGATATTTTTAATTGAAAAGTTTAGTACTGTGGAGGTCTGAATGAGAATGGCCCCCGTAGGCTCCCGTATTTGAACACTTGGTCTCTAGCTGATGTAATATTTTTGCAATGAGTAGGAGGTATGGGCTTGTTAGAAGAAGTGTCACTAGTGGCAGATTATATATCAAAATATGTGTGTGTGTGTGTGTGTGTGTGTGTGTATATATATATATATATATATAATTTCTGATTTCTGTTTTTGTGAAGTTTATCATGTCTTTTCCATAGTAGTTAGAAGCAGCATGTTTGAGCAAACAGGGCTACTCTGCTGTCCTCCATCAGTTTCTCCAGTTTTCCTCATTAAATTCCTCACAAACACCTACAGGGTAATGAGAAACAAATTGATGATTCCTACTTTTAAGCAACGATGTAGAGATAATTATACATCTAACTACTATTAACTATTTTCCATCTGTCTTCATACTCAGTTCATTTAATAGATATCTCATTGCTGAATACCCTAGGTTACACTGACAAAATAATGAGTATTGATTGTCTGTCTTGTGTTCCTTAGTTTCTTTCCTTCTTGGGAAAGATTAAATTGTAATATATTTCTTGTCTATTAAATAAAACAATGGCATTAGTTCAGAGTTGTTCATATTTATATGGGTATATCATGGAAGATATGAATATTATTGTATTTATATAAGTTGCCTTATTTCCCTTTTATATTTTGTATTTTCTGCATGATAATTGGTACCAGAATTGTGTCTGTATTGGAGACTTAATCAACTGAATATGTCTGTCTGCCTTCCTCTCTTTTAGCTGGACCACACCAATTTTGAGAAAAGGGTACAGACAGCGTTTGGAGTTGTCAGACATATACCAAGCTCCTTCTTCTGATTCAGCTGACCATGTGTCTGAAAAGCTAGAAAGGTATGATCTTATCCACAACTTTACTAGCAGAATAAAGACATTCTTCATGCCTTTTAGAAAACATAAAACTGGAATATGAGAGGAAAAATGACTCCCCATCAACACCAATAGCTCCCTACATAGGGGTGGTATTTGTGAACCTCTCCCCGACCCGTGCTGAGATTCTCTGATTTGATCTTGTGCAGGTCTTCTGTGTGCAATTGTAACTGCTATGAGCTCATATGTGTAACAGTGCTGTCATGTCAGCAAACACTGACAGCACATACTATTTTGCTAGAGATGTCCAATAACTCTAGCTCTTAAAATCATCTCATTCTCACGTCATTGATGATGCCTGACCAGACAAGTGTCCCATTTAAAGCTGAGGACTCCACAGTCACTTATTCTTGAGACACTGATCAGTTGTGGGTCTCTAAATTACTTGCTATCAATTGCTTATTTGGTAGGAGTTGAGACATGCATCAATCTATGGCTATAAAGATAAGAACTGAGGCAGCAGGTTAATGCTATGTCCACTTAGCAGAATAATAGGATTATATTCTCACTGAGGGCTATGATAAACCCCAGTTAATAGTACCAGGCATAACTTCTATCTCATAAAATATGCCTTCAAGTCATCAAAAAGGAGTCGATTACTCCTTTATCATTCATGTCATTATTCTACTCATGAAACATATCTTTCCTTTTGGGTTTGTGAGACCTCACTCAGGAGGATATTTTCCAAATCTATCCATTTGCCTGCAAATTTTAGTATATTACTTTTCTTACTGCTGCGTAGTACTCCATTGTGTAGATATACCACAGTTTGTTAATCCATTCCTTAGTTGAGGGGCATCTAGGTTGTTTCCAGGTTCTTACTATCAAATAATGCTGCTATGAACATAGTTAAGCTAATGCTTTTGGGATGCAAATGTACATATTTAGGGTATATGCCCAATAGTGGTATTGCTGGATTCTTGGGGAGATTGATTCCCAGTTTTCTGAGAAATTGCCATACTGCATTCCAGAGTGGTTGGACAAGTTTACACTCTCACCAACAATGGAAGAGTGTTCCCCTTGCTCCGCATCCTCTCCAGCATAGGCTATCAAGCAGGAGATGTACCTACTCTTTAGTGGACCTTAAGCAAAAGCATTCTTATGTCATTGAAAGAGGGGAAATCTTTAGCATAAATGTCTTGGATCTTCAGCTTTCCTTACAATGATACTATTTGGAACCAGTGTACATCTGCATTTGGTCTCCTAAAATTCCACTGAATTTGCAATTGTGCCATCCACTTCTAAGAATTAAATACAATGAATAAATGAGAAAAAGAACAATAAAGTGACAGAAACTTTAAAAAGGCATAGAATTCTGGCCCCAAATCCCAGTCCAGTCAAAGAGAGTGAGAAGGGATTATATAAGCAAAGGGGTCAAGATCATGATTGGGAAACCCATAGAGATAGTTGAACTACTGGGAGCTCATTGGCTCTGGACTGACAGTTGGAAACCTGCATGGGACTGAACTAGGACTGTCTGAATGTGGAGGACAGTGTGTGGCTTGGGCAAATTGTGGGGCCTCTGGCAGTGGGACCAGGATTTATTTCTAGTGCTTGAACTGACTTTTTGGAACCCATTTCCTATGGAGGGATACCTTGCTCAGCCTTCATATGGTGGATGGGTTTAGTCCTGCCTCAACTTGATAGGTCGACTATATTAACTCCCTCTGACAAGTCCTTACCCTCTCTGAGAAGTGGATGAGGGGTAGGGTGGGGAGTAGCTGGGGTCTAGTAGAGGAGGGGAGGGAAGAGAAACTGTGGTTGGTATGTAAATTATTTTTTTAAAAAAACCTTTAAATTAAAAAAAAGCTAGTTTTCACTGTAGATCATGTGGTTTACAAATGTGTAAAACTATTACTTTTCTCCTCTAGTAACATTCATAGAACTTTTGGCACTATGATCACTAGCTGCTAAGGAGGAAGCTTCCACGTTAGTGCTGGACTGGCATTATCCCTTTGCTATAGGGTAACTCCACTTAAATGCCTTTTATTTACATGCATGTATATATTTTAGGAAACTTTTACAATAGTATTTTTGCTAGCTTATAATTTTTGTGATTCCATTTGAATTTTAAGTTGTTTTTTTTTTTTTTCAATTTCTGTGAAGTATTGGATTGGGTCTTGAGGAAAATTACATGCAATCTGTAGACTGCTTTTGACAGAATGGCCATTTTCATAATATCAGTTCTACCAATCAATGAATATAGAAGATACTATCTACTGTTATCTCCTTAAATTCCTCTTGGTGTCTTAAAGTTTTTATTGTACAAGTCTTTCACTTCTTTGACTAGACTGATTCCAAGATAGTTTATTTGTTGAGACTATTGTGGGTGGAACTTCCCCCTCATTTCTTTATTTGCGTGCATGCCATTTTTGAAGGAAGGCTACTGATTATTTTGTGTATTAATTTTGTATCCTGCTACTTTGCTGAAAATGTTCCTTATCTGTAGAAGTTTTCTGGTAAAGTATTTGTGGTCTTTTATGAATAGAACCATACAATGTAAAAATAAGAATGACTTATTCCTTTCCCATTTATATCCACTTTACTACTTTTGTAGTAGAATCAAGTACTATATTGAAGAACAGTGGAGAGAGTAGAGTGGACATCCTATATTCCTAATTTTAGCAGAAATGCTTTGAGTTTTCTCCATTTATCATGATGTTGGCTGTGAACTTGTTGTATATCCTCCTTATTACTTTGACATATGTTCTCATGATTTTATCATGAAGAGATCTTGGAATTAGTCAACAATATATCTACACCTAAGGATTTATTTATGTAGTTTCTGCCCTAGGTGTATTTTTGGTATATTGCACTTATTGATTTATGTTTATTGAATACTCCTTGCATTGATGTGCTAAAGCTGATCTAATCATTATAAGTAGTATTTTTATATGTTCTTAAATTTGATTTATAAATATTTTTTGAGAATTTTTACTTCTGTGTTCATCAATAAGACTGGTTTATAATTCTCATTTTTTTGGGTTGGGTCTTTGTCTGAGCTTGGGTAACAAAAGCTTTGTAAAAATAATTTGGAAAATTTTTTTCCTTTTCTATTTTACAGAACACAATGAGGAATATTGGTGTTAATTTTTTGAAGGTCTAGTAGAATTCTGTGCTCTGTTTTTTTTGAGGGTGGGGAGTTAAATACTGCTCTCCTTGGTTGTTACAGATTGGTTTACTTAATCTTGATTTAACTTTATAGGTCATATGCATCATCCACAAATTATCCATTTCTTTTGGAGTTTGTGATTTAGCTTGCAGTTGTCTGTTGGGTCCAATGGATTTATGATATCATTTTAAACCCAAAGTTTTTCTGTTCAGTTTTTGTCCAGATGACCTGTCTAATGGTGAAACTGAGTTTTGAAGCCACCTTTTTTTTTTTTTTCTCTTTTTAAAAAGAAACTGGATATGTTTGGGTTTGGTATGTGTGAATTTAGAATTGTAGTATATAAATGCAATATCCTCTTACTGTTCTTTTAAGGGATGTAATATGTCACCCTCCTTATCTCTTCTGAGTAGTTTTGGTTTGAAGTTTATCTTGTCATGTAATAATTAGAAATGGAATGCCTGCTCATTTCTTAGTTCCATTTGCTTAGAATACCTTTTATTAAAGCTATTCTCCTAAGTCAGTATCTATTGTTGATTATGGTGTATGCTTTTTGGAGGCAGCAAAAAGTTGGATCCTTTTTTTCTCTTATCCCAGCTGCTAGTCTATACCTTTCCATTGAGGAGGTGAGACTATTAACAGTTTTTTTTTTAATTGAAATGTGTATATTAAAATCTGTCATTTTGTTATTTGATGGTGTTTTTTTTTTTTAAACATTTCTTGGTTAGCTGTCCTGGAATTATTTATTCTTAGTGACTTCTTGTGAATTCTGTTTATCCTGTTTACAGACTCTGCTATTCCTTCCAGTATCCTCTGTAGGCTTGGTGCTTGTAAATTCCTTTAATCTCCTTTTATCATATAAAGTTATTTTTTTAAGTTTGAATAGATAATTTTGCTGAGTATAATAGTGTGGCTTACAGTTATATTTTAGAACCTGGAATATATGTTCTCAAGTTTTTCTGGATTTAGAAGAAGCAATAATTGAGGAGGATGAAGCTACTAATTTGGGACTGAGGTATGGGGTCATGGAAGGGGATGGAGGACAAGGGACTTGAGAGGGCTGGAGGGAGGAAAGAGCAAATTGATATGAGTTTATTTTTATTTAAAATACAAAAAGTAAATAAAATTTTAAAAGAGAAGTTTCTGTTGAATAATCAGGCACTGTCCTGATTATTAAAAGTGACTTAGTATTTTTTTTCTTTCCCCCCTTTATTCTGTAAATTTAATGTTTTAGCCATAATATGTAGTGAGAATGCATTTGTGGCCCTATCTGTTTGGTGTTCTATAAGGCTTCTTGTATGTAGATGGGCATCTTCATTTCTAGGTTTGGCAAATTTTCTTATATGGTTTTGTTGACAATATTTGCAAAGGCTATACTAAGGAGCTCTGGAGGATTTACACATTATGGTCATATATATAATATATATGTATGATTCATTATTTATTTTTACTGACTAACCCAATTCCTGTATCTTGTCTTTTGGTCCAGTTCTGTTTTCTACATGATCCATTTTCCTGGTGAGACTTTCCACTGAGATTTTTTTTTTTTTATTATTGATTTTTCTTTCATTTCTAGAATCATTTTTGTCTTTCTCCAACAACTCTCCTAGTTGACTTCTTCTTTTTATCATATCCTGTATTGATTCCTTTATCTCATTGGTTCCTCTGTTCTTTTGTAGCATTTTCATGCCCTTTTTTTGGTTGTTTGAATATACTTATAATCATCTATGTTATTGTATTAAGTGCCATTATTGTGAGATTAGTAATTTGTGGAGGAAACATGATATTTTGGTTTTTCATGTTGGTTTCATTTCTGTGTTGGAACTTGTATTTTTGAAGTGGATTGTTGTTTCCTCCTGCTCATTTTCATTCAAGTCACCATCTTTCCGAGAGCAAGCATCTGCCATATTCATGAGAGGACTTAGTCTCAGCAGGGTGTAGAATGCCATTTCCATTTGTGGGGCTGTTGCAAGAAATTTGGTCAGAGTAAGTAGCCTAAGAAAAGGTGACCAGTTTCCCTGCTTAATGAGCAAGGATGAAAAGTCTGGGCATCAGGAGCAAAATTCCTATAAACTGTAGTCAAACTTTGTTTAGGTTGCTGGTAGTGAGCATGTAGAGTGGCACCTTTAGAATCTGAATGTGTGAATACCATTATACTTCCTGGAAACCTTAAGGTAATAGCTATTGACTATCAAGGAAATTTCATAATTTTGAGGATACATCACATACAAGCATAAATTTCCTTAACTTGATCACTCTGGAAGAAAACTGCAATGTTTCTGGCCCAGCCTTTCTGGCCTAATCCTGAGGTTGAGACTCTCTTGCAACCCCACTGTCACTTTGCCCAAATTATCACACAAAGGTTTATATTAATTTCATGCTGGCTCAGACTTATTACTAGCTAGCTCTTTCATCTTTACTCAATCTATTTCCATTAATCTGTTTAGCCATGTGGTTTGGTACCTTTTCTCAGAACAGCATGGTTGTCTTCTTTCCTCTGCATCTGCTGGTGTCTTTGCTCTGCTGTTCCTGTTCCCATAGTTTTCTTAGTCTGGTAGCCCTGCCCACACTTCCTGTCTACCTTCTGCCAATCAGCATTTTTATTAAACTAGTAGGCAGGACAATTATTTACAATGTAAAAGAACATAGTCTCATTATAGAAAACCATAATTATCTTCAGCCTACAGAAGAGCAAGGCATAATTTAGAGATAATGTAGTTTGTCTACCAATGAATGATAAAGCTATAATTCAGTCTGGGTGAATTTATCATAGTTCCATTTTCTGAGTATTGATTGGGGCCATTGTGATTGTGAGTGAAAGAGGCCCAATCAACTAGGTTTATCAATTAAAAAGAGGTCATTTAAGGAACTACGTGACTATCTAAATGGAGAACTATCTGAGGGAGTTAGTGGGTCTAAGAGCTCAGATGTCCACTGTGACATTTGCTCTGTGCTGGCTTATTTCCTTAGAGGATTTCTGCTCAGGTGGACCTCTCAGCACACTGCTCATACGTTTCTGTGCCACAGACAAGATAACTCTTCCTTCTCCCTCATTTCCCCCTTCTTTCTCCCCCCCATTTTTTCTTTTTTCACCAAATTCATAGCATTATCTGACCCAACATTATTTTTGTGCTTGGTTTTTGGGCCCCCATTTTTATTATTTTAAAATACATCTTTTGTTTTAATTAACCTCTTTGTTTAAGAATAAATACACAAATTCTAGTAACAAATAAATTAAACCTTTATAATTGTTGTCATAATTTTGCATCTCAATCTTATTTTTCATTAGAAATTGAGTGAAACTACTTCTTGACACCCTTGGAAAGTGACCCCGAGTTTTCAGTTTCTTAGTAGAGGTACATTGCCTCCTCTGGTTCACTTTTGTGGCCATGAAACTGAATCATCAGTATCACTGCAGTATGAAAAGCCACTCTATGTTCCTACCTAACTTATGAGCTTTGCACTAGAACTCCTTGCCCTCATTAAGCCTATTTAATGTGCTGCTGGATCAATACTATCTACTCTTGTTAATTCCTCCTCGATAGTTAGTCAAGTCTCACCAATGAAAACGATGGCTTCCATTTCTTTCAAGTCTCTACTTCTTGCCCATTTTTAGTAGGTAATTCTCTGCTGCTCTGGTCTTTACTTGTTTCCCATCCATTTATATCTCAGCACCTGAAATACAGTTCCTATTTTGACCATGTTCCTAAAATTGCATTGATGAGGGATACCAGAGACCTCTTACTTATCAAATGTGATACTTTTTCATACTTACTACTTCATTGTTACTGATATCTTTATCTTGAAACCATTTCTTTGATTTATGGACAATCCCTTTCCTGCATTTCCTAGATATAGTTGATCATTAAGCTCTAATTGAAGTATTAATGAGAATTTTTAATGAGACCTATGCCTTGGATTTAAATGATGCTGTTGCTACACACTTATTTTTGTGCTCTAATTTGGACTCACTAGATATCACAGATGGAGAAACAGGCTCCATGTATGTGAATGAAAAGCAGAACAGGATCACGGGTTGGCTAGGCCATTAGTAAGTTTTGTGGGAAAGTCATGGTTCATGTATTGTGACCGCCAAACTTCTCATCAAATCTAAGATGATGCAAAAACCAGTTTAGCTATAGCAATTTCACAATAATGTGAATAGCCATTGATGAAATGCAAGGTTGTTATCTAAGTATTCAGTTCTTATCTGTGGTTCATGGAATTTTTCCATCTCAGATCAATGATGGTAACATTAAGACATATTTTATTTTATTGCAAAAATTTAAAAAAATACTTTTCTTAATAGGCAGCAGTGGCAACAACCTAAAACAACCAGATGATGCTCTAGGAGTAATGAAAATAAAATTCCAATATTAGACTTCACCTCGTTTGTCAGTATTATTTACCTTACTATAAAGCATATTTTTATTTTGCTCTGTTTTCAAAGACTTATACACTACTAAATGATTTCAGTGTTGAAGTTTAATTATGATTCTTTCATGCTTTTCCTTTAAAAATCCAAATAGGTTTTTCCTGTGTGAAGTCATTAAAATGTTTACCTGATGTTTCCTTTTGTTAGCATACCTATTGGTGTGGTTATTATTCAGGTCTGTTTTGGGGAACCAGACTGTTGAAGTATCATGGGTATAGTACCCCTGTCATTTTTTGGAGACACATCTCATAGTACACATTCTGGAACTCTGATATTTTCAGTGCTCAGCTCCTTTGTTCATGAGCCCCATCACTAGACAAAGAACCAAAGGCAATTGAGACAGAAACGATCTGTCCCAGAAGTGAACTCCCTAAAGGGCTATACCCTGAAATCATCTACCTACGCAACATTAAAAGGACTCAACAGGTTCCATTTATATGTTACAATAATAATATGTGTTATAATCAAAGATAAAGAAGTTGTGAATCTGAGAAGTAATGAGGTGGAGGAACAGGGGAAGGGCTGGAGGGAGGAAAGTAAGGGGGAAATGGTGAAATTATATTAATTAAGTTTTTTAAAAATATGTAAGACAAAATATCCACCTGATTGTTAAATTTATTTTGATTGAAAGTTGAATATTGTGAAGTTCGTGACAGTTAAAACATATAAATACCATGAGATAAGTGGGAAAGCTTAGAGTATCTACTTTTACAACTTGTTCTGAGCACAAATGCATTCTAAGTGTTACCCATCATTTGTTCTCCCCTGCTGTTACTCTGAGGAAGCCTAGTGCATTCTTTAACATACACCACTCACTAGTTTCATGAAATGAAGCTCTACAGAGTGATTAGAGGCTAGAGCATCAGATTCTGCCAATGTCTGATTGAGTAGTTGATACAGGAGTCACTTCACAAGGTTTTCTCCTTTTGTGGTGCTATGATAATCTCCCTGAGCATACTTGAGTTGGAAACTATGAGGGATAGAGCAACTCAGAAACCTTCACCTGCAGCTCATTGATCTCATGTTTTATTCTTCACAGAGAATGGGACAGGGAACAAGCTTCAAAGAAGAACCCCAAACTTATCAATGCCCTTCGGCGATGTTTCTTCTGGAGATTTATCTTCTATGGAATCTTGCTATACTTAGGGGTAAGACTCTCACTGGTAAATATGGTGTCAGTTATTATTGAGATATAGTAAGTCGTTTTGTGATTATAGAAATATGAAAGGCTACTATAAGATTCTGTTATGGGCTGGAGAGATGGCTCAGAGGTTGAAAGCACGGACTGTTCTTCCTGAGGTCCTGAGTTCAATTCCCAGCAACCACATGGTGGCTCACAACCATTTATAATGACATCTGGTGCCCTCTTCTGTATAATGTATACATAACAAATAAATCTTTTTTTTAAAAAAAGATTCTATTATAACACCAAACACAAACCACCTAAAATTAAGGTAAGTGAAAACTCTTGAAATGCAGGTTTCAATTTACAGTTTGTAGTTAAAATGGATCTAGAAAAGCAAATTACTTGTTTAAATTTTTTTTCTCTTATAAATGCAGATCACAACATTTTAATAGTATATGAAATTACTGGTACCTTCACTTTTCTGTATTCAAAAGAGAATGGTAGGAGACAATATCACAAAGGAGACAATATCACAAAGTCACATTCAGTCAATTCATGGAGGAATGTTTATGATATTTTGAAATTGTATCAAGTCTGCTTTAACATCTCAACACAATTCTTTGGGGTATTCTGTTCTACTGGATTGACTTGAGCTATATTTCTTCTATTTTTTATGCTCAGATGGCAGGGCTTTGGTTTCTCTTTAAATGCTCTATGAGCCTATGTACAGCTATAATACTTTAACGAATTTTGCTTTATCTTGCCTTAGAAAAATTAACAATTTATATTGACAAAATTGATTTATTTATAGCAATTTATATTGGCATAAAACTCATAATTAGGTCTCAGATGTTTTCTAATGCTGTTATTTTTTGGAAGAATATCTTCTGGGGCTTTTCTGAACATACACACACACACAAATATAAATATATGAGTGTGTAAATTTTTATTTCTTTGAAATTAAATTCATGTATATTACAGTCTTATCACAAATTGAGAGAGGAGGAGAGAAGAGTGAGTTATTTTTTAAAGGTATCTTTGAGGCCATTTTTATGAGTGAGCACGCCTAGAGAATTTGAAGCGATTTTCAGTCTACTAGTGAGTAGAATCTTAGAACAGGGAAATGGAGTAAATATGAAGAAGTATTAAAACTTTTCAAAATTGAAACTATCCAGCTGAAAAATCTAAAAGTTATTCACAAAGTATTAATTATTTATGAATTGAGTGATTCAAAGTGCTTCTGTGCTAACCAGAATCCTGGTCTGTTTCTCTGGACCCATGGAAGCTTTTAGAGCCAAAGCTCAAATTTCTGTTGGTACTCAGCATAACATTGGTAAGAAAGGTGCTGCTGTGAAAGAGCACCTGGATGTGCAGAGTGAGAAGGTATGAGGAAGAAAATGAACAGGAAACAGTGCAGTGATGCACTCTCTCCTCCCTTACCTGCCCACACAAAGCCTCACAAGTTGTAAAAATGATGTAAACTAGATCTTATTTAGGTAAGTATAATTTCTAAAGCACTTGATCTATTAATTTTTTTAATTTAATTTTTATTTTAATTGTCCTTATTTATAAAATGCACAGTGTAAATTTCAATATATGTATACACTTTCATGTTCTAATGAGAATAATTAACATAGAAATCACTCAAACATTTATCATTTCTTTGTAGTGATATCATTAAAAATCTCTTCTGACTATTTGGAAATATTATTGCTAACTCGTCACCCTAGTAGGACAGATTTCTTTCACTGTGAATTTGCAGCTGTTAACCATGCTTTCCCACCATTTGTGTCTCTACAACTTTTACTAGCCTGTTTTCTTTATTCTTTAAGGGCTCAAATTAAGAGTGGGAGAAAATTCAGCCCTTTTCATAAGCTTCTATCTTGTCAAGATGGTATCTCTTTATTGCTTGTAGTGTTCTCTGTGAGCATTTCTTCTTCCTATTAAATAAGCAAAGATTATGGAAACTGCTGTAATTCTTGCATAGACATAGGTGGACATACTTCCAGAATGTGTTTATGTTCTTGGTCTCTGTATGACATACCTGTGATATTATAACCATTTGGCTGGTTTCAGTACTGATAGAAAAACACACCATAAAATTTGCTTTCAACTTAAAAAGGTTAAGAAAAAGGAAATACCATCACAAAGACCTTAGTCCTACAACAATGATGCAATTTTAAATCATATTAGTTATGGTATGTCCCCATTAACTATCCCCTTTTTTTTCCTTATCTGGCTCAGCAGCCAGATTTAACCTTGTCTTTAATATTCAAGACTTCCAGAGCAGATCAATGGGCTATTGAAATCCCGAGTGTGAGAGTCAATGCAGGATAATGTGAGGGAAACTAAGTAGAGGGAATGTGTAAACATATCACTGGCAGATTAAGATCACCAAAGAGCACTTGTTACTATGAGAATTCACAAGGGTTTACCCTGAAGTGCTTTTGATCCCCTGTTTCCATCTCTGAACAGAGGTAAATATTAGTTCAGCTTAAATCATCCCAGAAACGTAATGGGCTTCAAGAAATCCTGCTACTCACAATACCACAGTTCTTAATTTCTTCAGACTGTTATGAAGGAGGACTTGTCTCTTGTATCTAGACAAACACAAGCTTTTGAATCCAAGCCTCTTGCTAATGATGAAAGGGTGTTTGGAATAATTCTGAACACGCACAGAACCCTGCCTTGGGCACTTAACTTTTACACATCACTTCAGTGTGAATGCTCTTAGTAAATCTGGAAACCTGCTGATAATTCCGTCCTTATCTTGGTCACCCATATCTGGCAGCTCCGATGGCTACAGCAGACATTTGCACTCTGAACTCTCCTTAGCCTGCTGTATCTCATGTATTTATTTCTTCTCTGTGTAGAGCTCCTGCTCCCATTTTCTTTCCTAGATCCTTCAGCCAGAACTCTGAAGTTCATAGCATCTGTTTTGAAAAGTAAGAAATGTCTACTCCTCCTCACGGTGACCAATATCCAACTCCAAATTATTTGATACTTCTCACTTTATTTTCTATCAGAATATTTCCTGAATAAAAGGAATGGTGAGCCTTCCTTTAGATAATGTTTAACAAATCTGTTTCTATTCATCATGAATTCATGAATTTATTGAATAAGTGGCATGAAATTAAATTGCAAGTTATTACTATTTAAATTATTTTCATTTTATGGCTGTGAAAGAAGTCCTCCAGTATTTACCCATTTGATAAAAACTAAATCTTGGTGTAACTTCTAGACTCAAAATTTATAATATAATTAGAAAATACGTAATTTAATTCTCTAGTACAACACTGGGAAAGTTGAGTCTTTACCACCAAATGATATTATCATATTTAAAATTTCTAAGTGAAAAGAATATATTATTTTTACCAGCATTATTTTTATGTAGTCATTATCTATTTACATTTTGTTTTCTGTATGTGAATTGTCTTTTTATTCCATTATTTTATTTTTTGGTGTGTCTATTTGATACTAAAATATTTTCTTTAGGCTTTGTTGGCCTTGTAACTTTATTCGAGTAATTTTTAATTAATTAAAAAAAAATTAAAGATAGGGTCTTACTATGTAACCCTACTTGTCCTGGTTTGTTTGGAATTTACAATAGAGCCCAGACTGGTGTGAATTCACAGACAGCTACCTGCTTTTCCTCCTGAGTGCTAGAATAAAGGCATGTGCCACCACATGTGGTCAAATTTTTATTTTATAATCATTATAATTTTGAATTTCTGTATAATCTGCATAATGTTTCTGTTTATGCTTTTGTTTGAGTTCTATAAAACTCAAATATTATACAAAATCCAGTATGTTTGGTTTTACTTTAATTTTATTATTTTAAGATTTGTCTGTTTATGTGTATGTAAGTATACCTGCATGTCTATATTATTACCCGATGTGTGCTGGTGCCACGGGGGCCAGAAGGCATTATGTTTCCTAGGACTTGAGTCATAGTTTTCATCTGCTTTAAGAAGATGCTAGGAACCAAACTCAAGTCCTCTAGATGAACAGTATCCCCGTAACCATGGAACCATCTCTCTAGCCCCAGTCTATGCCTCATTATGTCACATTGTACATTTAAATATTTAACCGTATAATTTGTTTCTATGTGTGTATATAGATAAAATTTAATTTTTTTAAAGATCAGATCATTTTTTCCCATTCTTGACTGGATAATCTTTACTTTCTCCACTGAATTAAGTACCACAAATAATATTATATCTTAAATTATGACATGTATTTGGATCGTTCCCTGGTGTTTCCACATAAATAAGTATACTTTTCTGTCATGTGAACTGTATAGTTAGTTTTATGGATTAATGTCCATCAACTTAAACTCTTACATTGTTTTTTATTTGCAAATGGTTTCAATTAGTATTTATTTTCATAAGTAATTTGCAATAATTTTATTTATTTAATATACTTTGTTTAACAAATATTTATTGATTAAGTATACTTACTAGGTATGTGCCACTGGAACTCTCTTGGAATTGTAAATAGATAGCCACTATTGTGGTGTTAATTTGTTTATTTTACAATATACATTAATATATAGGGGAAACATAATCTTTGCAATATTTAGTTTTTCTTAGTTCAGTTAGTTTTTTAGTGTACTTAATAGTCCCTGAAATCAATTACATTCCATATTGATAATGGTGCTTTTTTGCTTTTTATGTATTCATAGATGTTGCAGGTTTCTGGCCCCATTTGGCCCGAGGCTTGGACCTTGCCCGCGGTGGCTTTTGTCCCCCAAAGAAATGAATCAGATGCTTATATTAATTTTACACTGTTTGGCCCATGTCTCAAACACATTACTAGCTAGCTCTTTCATCTTAATTTAACCCATTTCTAGTAATCTACCTGCCATGTGTCCCAGCCCGTGGCTCACCTGTATTTTTTACATGGCTCCTCTGGGTGTTGGATGGAGACTGGCTAACTCTGCCCTCCTACCTGTCTCTCCTCTGATTCTTCACCCACTTCTACAGTGCTGCACTTAGGCCAAATCAGTTACTTTATTTTCAGCATACAGAGAATATTTCCACCACACTTCCTCTTTTCTGTCTAATCAAAAAGGAAGGTTTTAATTTTTCTTACTAAGTTGACCTTAGAAGTTTCAGAAAGATGTTAAGTGGCCATAATAGCCAGTATTCTTGTGTGTTCCTGACTCCAAAAGCTGTGTTTATCAACTGAGGTGCTGAAGGAGCCTCTTTCTTAGGTTAAGGGGCAGTATTTAATATTCATCTTTGTTGGAACTTTTACCAGATACAGATAGTTTTTCAAATTAGTTTCTCTTTTGTCACTGTGATACAGGATGTTCAATAGTATCTTCGTTTTCTGTTAGTTGGTCCTGAGTATTATCTGCCCTAATAGTCTGCAGGTAAAGCTATAGGAAACATGTTTAAAACAGGTGCAGGTACTTGAAAAAGTGCTCATCATCTTTAACTATTAGAGAAATGCAAATCAAAACAACTTTGAGATACTACCTGACACCTGTCAGATTGGCTAAGATAAAAGACACAGATGATAGCCTTTACTGGAGAGGTTGCGGAGCAAGGGGAACACTCCTCCATTGTTGGTGGGAGTGTAAGCTTGTTCAGTCACTCTGGAATGCAGTATGGTGATTTCTCAGAAAACTGGTAGCATCTAGAACAAATGAGGTAGCTATATATATGTATGAAAATAAATGTAAAAAAATGCTTTTATGTAAAAAATAAAAACATTATGAGGACATTTATGTAACATTTAAAAATCACATCTAGGCCATACCACCCAGAATGTGACTGCTTAGTCTGTAATTTAATTCTACATTCAAATATGCTAAAGATGTGTAGTGATGTAAATAAAATATGAAGCATATGTATGATGATGTATGCTAAGAATTATTTTGTATATTTTTTAAAAATCAAGTTATATTCACTAGATATCACAAACTATTAGCATGTTATAACTAGATAAGAGGTTAAGTTTTTTTATACCTACCTTTTGAAGTGCTATAATTCAAATCCATGTAAAATGTGTCCAAATGAAAGGAAAATATTTTATTTCATCTTTGTGATTATTTGGGAAATCTTTTTTAAAGGTTTGAATCTTCTCTTATATTCAGAGCTTTGATTTATACTGCTCTGAAATGAAGTACTGTGTATAAAGTACAGAATGAGTACCTACACAAAGCCATAATTTCCTGTGAGGAAGACTGTGATATAGAAAATATGGTCATGTTTTGGGAATGGTGGGACAAGTAGTATTGTTACTTGAGATTTGGAAAGACCATTGTAGAGAACAATAAAAAGCAAATTAAGGGTAAGTGCTAGGAATGCTGAGCAGTGCTGGTGTGGGTCAGACAGACTTCAAGATAACCAATTAGGATCCCATCTGTCTTAATCTTATGAGATTTAGCTCGAAATTTCTATTTTACTAAATCATTATAAGACAAAAATTGGGAAATAATGTTCTTTTTTCCCTAATTTGAAGACTGTTTAGAAAGATGGATAAGATTTAGAGTTCCTGGGTTCAAACCTGTCCATGTACATTTATAAGAGATCGTTAACTGGATGAACAGCTTGGCTTTTGGTCTGTTGAGGACAATTGAAAAGTTGATGAGTTTATTGGAAACTGGTCCGAAGTAGAGTGTTCCAGTATACACTTCACTGAAGCCACTATTCATTCACATTCCAGTGAACATTCACTCAAACTTGTCTCAAAGTGACTTTTGCTATAAACTAATAACCAAATTTTATTTCAGAGTACATACAAATTAAAAACAGCATCAAGAGTTTCATAGATGGCTTGGCCCTCTCTATAAAGCCATTTCAAATCCTTTGTTAGGATAAAATATCTCATAATGAGATTGTGAGGATATTTTAAGAGAAAGAAATGAAATGTAATCTGTTTTCTTCTTCTGTAGGAAGTTACCAAGGCTGTCCAGCCGCTCTTGTTAGGAAGAATCATAGCTTCCTATGATCCAGATAACAAGGAGGAACGCTCCATCTCCATTTACTTAGGCATAGGTTTATGCCTTCTCTTCATTGTCAGGATGCTGTTTCTTCATCCAGCCATTTTTGGCCTTCATCGCATTGGAATGCAGATGCGAATAGCTATGTTTAGCTTGATTTATAAGAAGGTAATCCTTTTGGTGCGTGTGTTTTTTATTTTTATTGGTTTTGTTTTAAATTTTCAGTACTTGGGATTGAACTCCGCGCATCCTGTATGTCAGCAGGTTCTTTGTTGGGTTTGCCCCAGGTAAATACAGCACAGGTATTCTATATCTTCAATGCCCTAAACAAAATTGTGAATTTTATGTGCCTACAAAATCAATGGCAGGAATAAATACTGCTTTATTTATCTTTAGTAATTCAATTTGCTTCAGTAGACAATTAGGTACTTTCTATAACTTAGCAATATTATAGATGCCTTTTTTAATTTAAGAGATTTTTAAATTTAGTTTACATACCAACTACAGATCTTCCTGTCATTCCTCCTCTGGCTCTCTCTCTTCTGCCCCCCACCCAATTTCTACCCCTAGCCCCTTCTCCAAAAGGATAAGTCCTCCCATGGGGGGTCAGCGCAGGAGGAAGTACCCCCCTAAACACATCAAGGCTGAGCAAGACATTCTGTCATAGGCAATGGGCTCCATAAAGCCAGCTCACGCACTAGGAATATATAGATTCTGATCCCACTGCCAAGGGATCTCCTCAAACAGTCCTAGCTACACAACTGTGACCCATATGCTGAGAGTCTAGTCTGATCCCACGCAGGCTCCACAGCTGACAGTCTAAAGTTCATGAGTTCCCATGAGTTTGATTCAGTTGTCTCTGTAGGGTTCTTCATCATGATCTTGGCCCCCTCCCCTTGCTCACATAATCCCTCTTCTCTTCAACTGGTCTCCCAGAGCTCAGCCTGGTGCTTGGCTGTGGATCTCTGCACCTTTTTTGCGGGGGAGGTATGTAATTTTGTTTGGTGGGATATTGTCACTGTCATTTCTTGAATTACTTTGAAGGAAAGGCTTCACACACCATAGATAAGTGCAATAGGGGTGGGCTAAATGAAATCATTGACAAAATATTATATCTACCTATTTTTATATATACTAATAATTTTAGTATAGCATTGTTAAGGATAACCTAAGCAATACATTTCCACCTTGCCCAGCTATCACAGATAGTGACAGTGTTACAGTGATAATACGTGTCTGCTGTCTTACTGTGAGTTGGGTTTTGTCATCCAGTGAGTCCTGTAATTATAGAGTCTTTGAAATATTAGATGCATTGAAATCATAAAAACTTACTTTGATTTTCTGCATGTGTTAGCTAGACAAAAGCCTAAATTGTCTAGGAATGATTTAAATTGATTCAAATAAACATTTAGCTACCTAAATGTTGCCTAAAATTCTGACAAAATTTAGTCATTTCAATGGCATGTGCTTTCTTCAGTCTGTGTATGTAACTGTTTTATTCTACCAAGTGATCAATGAAAGATATATTGATGGCACCATTTATATTTTCCCTTATTCTTTGCTATTTTCTTTCTTCAATACAAACTTTATATACTTATAAGAGTTAGGGTTCTGAAATTGACCTCTAACAGGTAATCTATAACACCACTATGGTACACACTCAAGGCCAACTGTGTAATAAAATCTTGATAGCCATACTTCACTGTTCAAAAGGCTTTTATGGAAGCAGCAAAGAACAAGGAGTTAGAAGTTTAGTTTGAATCTCTCAAGCTACAGTCTCATCAATTCATAAGTCTGAGGAAAACATGATGATAAATTAACAAAACTTTGTAGAGATCATTTGTAATGTAGAATCTATAGAACTTGCTGTCCAAGAAAATTGAATTTATGTTAAGATCTGTTAAGAAGTACATGTTATAATGATAACAAGGACATATATTTATATGTTACATTAATAAATGATTTAAATGTGGTCTAACTTGTTCTACCCTCAACACTTTACTGTATATACTGTTCTCTCTCTTTTAAGAAAACTAAAACATATAAAGGGAGAATATTATATAAAAATCATATAAAAGTTTTTAAATATGTTAAAATAAATATTCTTTAATTAATAAATAATCTTTAAAGTAAAATGGTTTCCCGGCATCAGGAAAAACAATAGTATGGAAATATGGTCTCAAGGCAAAGGAGATATGGTTGATTTGTGATCAAGTCTTCATGTAATAATAGCAAATCCAGTAATACATGTCCTTTAGGCATATTAGTGAAGCATTTGAAATGCTTCCATATGTATTTTCATCTCAACATCAGCTACCTATGATGGTTGGTCATTTAGTTGTTCTTGCAAACCACACGTATATTCCTCTGCTGGCTCATCACCAGAGTCTAAGTGCATCTTCATGTTGCTCCTGTTTGGTCCCTAATTGTACTCTGTCTTTGCTCTTCTCATGTCTAATATCCTATCCCATGGTGTTCATCATGTTAGAGGCCCATGGCAAGGGCATGCATATAAGATCTTTCCTACAATATTTCAAATTTTATAGGAGAGAAAGTCACTCCCTTTAAAATTCTGAATCTATCACACATTGAAAATAATGAATACAAACACAAACTGAACTTTGCCCATGAATTTGAAGATTACCACAATAACTAAATAAGTATTTTCCATATGGATATGATGCATACCCTTGTGTTTTATCCTGCACATAACTTTTTCTGACACTGAAACTTTTATTTTGTTTTTTTTTTTTTGACTCTGAAACTTTTTCTAAGACACATGTAGTATTCCTCAGTGAGTTTTCTCTTTACTCCTGTTGCTCTAGTAATATTTGGTATTTAACTACCCTGACTTGTCATGTTTACCTGTCTGAAAATAATCCATTATTTTAGTTTTAGTTTAGAAAAAATATAAAATTTTTCACAATTTTATAAACCATAGTATGAACCAACTCTACTTTCTGCCTTTTGAAACTTATTATATAATATATATATATATTCGAGATTACTTTCAGGCAAAAATTATATCTTAGTAAATATTAATTCCTGATGCAAGCAGGACAGTGGTTTGCACCTATTAAATACTCAACAATTATATGATGAGTTGAAACAAATAATAACTAGGTGCTTTGCTGGCAAATCCATCCAACAGCAAGGAAAGTGTTAAATTTCACAAAGGATTATTCTCTTTCATGATCACAATTTATGTAATAATGTTAAATCATTACTTTATAAATCAGGAAGTAAATATTTCTAATTAATGATCTTCTATGTTATTTGTAAAACTTGAAGACATTGTTTTGTTAACATAAAAAATTTGATTCAGCTATTCATAATATACTTTTATTGACTTTGACAGTACTGTTATTCCACAAAATTGGTGAAGGAATTTATGGAAAAAATTAAGACCATGTTTCACTAGCTTAGGTTTTGTATTTTATTTCTAAATTTATAATTTTTTGATTATTTGACATTTTCATGTACATATATACATATATACATTTTCATCCTCATTTCCCCCATCATTTCCTGCTCTCTCCCATGGGAAGTCATCTTAGCAAGTACCTTTCTTCTTCCATGTCTTTTTGTGTGGGGTTCACTGAGTTCAATAAGACCATAGGAGGAGATTATTTAGTGGAGCAAGGGCAGCTTACATGTATCACACCAATGACAAGACAATATGACAACCCCTCCCTAGCAAGCATGAGCCTGCCCCATCCATCCTGAAATGCTTTAGCCTGTGCAGATAACCTCTTGTAAAGAGTTCCTGAGTGTGACTGCTATGTCCCTAACACTTCTACTCTGTCTTTCCTAAGTTCAGCTCTGTTCTTCATGCCTCTTTGTCTTCCATGTTCTCTGAGTCACAGAGTGGGGATGAGAGTGATATCATCTCATTTATGACCAAATATTCCGCCATCACTTATTGCCCACATTTTGGTCAGTCTACCGTTTCTTTAGTCACTGGCACCCATGTCTTAAAGAACTTTTCTGATAATAATTGCGTGGAAATCCTAATCTGTGGCGTAAACTGGAGTAGGAAGAAGATGACCATTATCAGTGCATCAGCCAGTTGGTTGCCCACTGTGGCCAGAGACTCTTAACCAGGATTATAGAGACAAACAGAAGTTCCCTATTATGATCCAGGCTTCAAATTCAACCAGAAAGCAGCTAACTGCCCCCTCTAGGAATCATCTTACTGTTGCAGTAGAGGACACATTTTATACAGATTCATGTCATTGTAGCTCACAAGAAGCACAGCTGGGTGATGCTTCTTCTTCCCTAGCACTCTGAATACGCCTCTGATGCCATGAAAGCTAGCCAGTAGCAAGGATGCTTGCAACTCAGCTTCACATCCTGTGACTGTACTATACAATATTTTCAACAGCAAGCTATTACCAGCAAGTTCTGGAGGCAACCAAGATCATTGTCAAAAACCTGTGTTATTTGGGGGAATCCCTGAGACCTCCCTGGTCAGTCACTCATAGGACCCATCACCGGAATTTTGATTGTGCATGAATTTTGAGAAGAGCATCATCCATGAAGGTTACCTTTATTTAAATTTGTGTGGTTTTTTTTTTATTAAGATTGGTGGGTTTTTTTTGTTTGTTTGCTTGTTTGTTTTTAGTTTAAAATGTTAACCAAGCAGTGGTGATGCCCACCTTTAGTCTCAGCACTCAGGAGGTAGAGGCAGTTGGATCTCTGAGTTTGAGGCCAGCATGGTCTACAGAACAAGTTCTAAGACAGCCAGGGCTACACAGGGAAACTCTGCCTCAAAAGATAAAAACAAACAAACAAAAAACCCAAAACCCCTTTATTCTTAGACGTTAGACAATAGTTATATTCAAACTGTAAATTTTAATCTCAAATATGTATGATTTTTACACATGTCCTGATATTATTAGTTTCTCAAGGCATGGTAAGTATTATAGGCAAGATAAGCATTAATAATATTTACAGACATCTATATTAAATCATCCTGATAATTGTAATTTTGGGACATACTTTGCATAGTATGTGTTTCCTTGCATTATCCTTGACAGATATGAGTAAATGAGCTTCTGCCAATGTATTTTTGTATATATTGATTATATTATTGCAAATGTATCCTCGCCTCATAGTCCCATGTGGAACTCCATTCTGCTAAAAGTAGTTTAGTTAAAACTAGATATTGACAATTCTGAAGCCATTCAGCAGAGGGAATGCCTCTGCCACCCATAGTGGAAGAAAGGTGCTGTGCACCCTGCAGCTGTGTGAACTCTTGAATCTCATTGAGGACACTGTACACCCTCGCTTGTCCTAGGAACCTGGCGGTCTGGCATGCTGTCATTAATAAAGTCTTAAGATTGTATTTTAAACAGCAAGCAGTGGTTTCCCGTGTGGCTTTTTAAAATGTATCCTTCCTTCTGGTCACCCCTCTCCTATCTTCCCACCATGTTCCCTGCAAAGATGTCTGTACCCTTACAATCCCTCAGCCTTGGCCTCCACTGCATGCTTGGTGTGTAATACTGTCCTCCCTCCCTCTCTCTGATGCCTCTGTCGTCCTTCTGATTTTTACCAATGCATCATTGTGCTTAGTATTGACAATTCACAGCTGAGAACCTAATGTAAGAAAGAACTGGTAGCATTTTCTTTCTGGGTCTGGTCTGCCAGACTCAGTATATATTTGTTTCCATTTTTAAAACCAAAATTGAATAAAATCCCCGAAACTCCAACCAAAGGTCTTGGGGGCAGGGGAGACTCAAGTTTATACAAAAGGATATTTAAATACAATATTATTCTTACTGTCAAAGACAAAAAGTTTCTATATGACAGAAAATATAGGCAACAGATATTTCAATGTAATATTTGCTTTTAAGTTGAATATTCATAAAGCTGAGATAGGATGAAGTAGTGAATGTGAGCCCAGGCTGACTGGCCATTTAAGGCATATGCAGTCCCAGCCTCCACTTTACTGATATGTAACTTATGAATACAGTTTACTTTTGTTTGTTGACATCACCTAACTTCCCATTTTTCTTTTAGACTTTAAAGCTGTCAAGCCGTGTTCTTGATAAAATAAGTATTGGACAACTTATTAGTCTTCTTTCCAACAACCTGAACAAATTTGATGAAGTATGTACCCACCGAATAAATGTTTTATGCGTTTTACTAGAAATCAAACAACCCCAAAGGAAGATTTACCCTGCACCAGATAACAGTGATAAGTAGTAAAGTCCCGCTCATCCTTAGTTTGCCTGTTTATGGAAACTGGGAAGGCTAAATTGTGGAGCAAGCAGCATTCTGAGGTCCGGTAAAATCGCCCAACTCAAACATACCTCAGCTCGCTCTTAATAAGCTTTTTCAAAACTTAATCCTTATCAGGCTTTGCTTCCTTTTAATATAATACTTTAAATTGTTATTTACTTTGGCTAAATATGGTACTGTGGGCAGTTCTTGTTCTGTGCTATCTTATGTCACAAGTAAATTCAAGGTCCTTGAGGACACATACTGTGTTTTATTTATCTTTGTATTTTCAGTATTTAGCATAACAAGAGTTAAATAAATTACTGTTAAATTGAATGCCAGATGTTGAACTGTACAGGCGTGTGTGTGTGTGTGTGTGTGTGTGTGTGTGTGTGTGTGTGTGTATACTGAGCCTCTGAGGATAGCCTCTTGTTCTCACTTGTTCTAATATGAGGACACTAACTTTATTTGAAAAAGAATATTAATTAAAATATGGGCACAATTCCTCAGATATCCAGTCCCTTTCCACTGGAGGGGAAAACATACTTTGAAATGCAGTGACCTGACATTTTTACCTTGAAGAAGCTGGTCTATTCACTGACTATCAAGAACATCTACAGTTCAGTGGTGCTCAGAGCCTTGACTGAAAACCCTCAATGTGCTCTTCCCCGACCGACCCCCCACTTGTGTTTCATTCCTTGGCTTTTGAGGGTGGAGTATAACATGCCATTTGCTTTTCTCTGTGTTTTTGTTTTTCAGGGACTTGCCTTGGCACATTTTGTATGGATTGCTCCTTTACAAGTGGCTCTGTTGATGGGGCTTCTCTGGGAATTGTTACAATTCTCCGCCTTCTGTGGCCTGGGTTTACTGATAATCCTGGTTTTTGTTCAAGCTATTTTAGGGAAGATGATGGTGAAGTATAGGTAATGTCCTTGTAACAACTGGGAACTTTAACTTGGAATTCTCTATGTCCTGACCAGAAAACTATGGGATATCACTACAAAGGGATTATTTTAATGTTATAAATAATACATCATATGCCAAAAACAGTATTTCCCCCTACTGGTACAGAATTTCTTTATGAATGTTTTAAGGTAGATTTTTATACTCATAAAATTTAGATTAAGTGGTTATAGTATTTATATGCACTGGGAGGAATATCTAAATTTTGTATGGAACTTGTTGACTTTTCCCACTCCATATTGTAGATCATTCTACCAAAGCTTTCGTTACTTTTATTACAAAATAAGTCTGTAGTATGAGTCATGTGACATACTTATGGCAGAGAACATGTAGAGTTTGTTGGCTTAGATGCCACAGAAAGTTTGGGGATTCAGGGTTTTTTGTTTTTCAAGCTTTTATATATTTCTCTTTATTTGCTTCACAAAATGGAAATAATCACCTTTCTGGTTAGTATTGGATTAAGGACTAAGGCCAAAATTCATCTAAGGGTGGGTGTCTGACATTCAGGAGTCATCTACTAAGTGACAAAATTACTTTTGTTACCATCTGTTTAGTAACAAAATGTTTATGTAATAAAAGAAATATTAATTGTTTAAAAATTTTGAGTAGTTGTTAGTAGATAATTTGACTTGTTTTTGTAATTGGCTGATCGAGTAATTGGTTTACAGAGATCAAAGAGCTGGAAAGATCAATGAAAGACTTGTGATCACATCAGAAATTATTGATAATATTCATTCTGTTAAGGCATATTGTTGGGAATCAGCGATGGAAAAGATAATTGAAAACCTGAGAGAGTAAGTTGATATTGTTACATTATTGTTCCAACTTTATACTTAACATTAAGAAATAACTACTCTGGTAGAAAGTAAGCATGTTTATACATCAGTTACATAAAATCATTTTGATGAGTTATTTTTTGTTTTGTTGGAAACAGGACCACACTATGGAGGCTTGGATGGCCTAGAACTCAGTACATAGACCAGCTGACCTACAACTTAAAGACATGTGCCATTGTGCCAGGCCCTTGCTTAGGGTTTTGCGTAGTTAATCCAATAGCTCCTTTGCAATGTAAAGATATGTATTCCTTCTTAATGAGTCTTATATAGTTTTTCATAGCTGTTGAATACCCTTATTTTAATTAAAACAGTGATGAAGATGGAAGAGGCTAATTGAAATCATAAATGAAACTGCTAAAATATATAATTCAGAGACAAAAGAGAGATACTGTATGATACTGTACTTCCATGTTATGACTTACAAAAAGTGGGAGGAAGCCACATTTGGACAAATTGTGCTTGTTATTCTGAACCTTAGGAATAATGACAAAATTTCCTCAGCCCATGTAAATTGCGTACTGGAGGCAAAATCAGTCCCTGTACCAATACCATTCCCTGAGAAGGACTTAGTACCTGTGTGTGTTGTCTTCTTTCACCTCGATAACCTTTCATAGATTAGTAAAGATTATATATAGCCAAATGAAAAAGAAAATATAGCTTAGACTGGGATGTAATCACTGAGATAATTATTTTGGCGACTACTGATTTAAAATATAGGACATTTGAATTATTTCATAGGGGGGAAAAGTGACCATTGCAATGGTGTGAATTTGAGCTATCTCATAGTCAGGCTGCTGGAGACCTATAGACAGTGGTAACTGAGCTACAGGTGTGTGATTGGAGCAACAAAGGAAATGCTGAAATGTTAAGTCCTTTGCCATGTAAATAGAAAGAGCAAAAGAGTATTTATTTTCCAAACATTGATGGTCACCTGTTTTTGTTATGCCTTTCAAGATAAATCCAGGAAAGCATTGCATTTTCTTTTCAGAAACATCCTCAAAGATCTTGGGGAATTGTTCAGTTGATGAGAGTTGTTTTTCACATTAACAAGTTCAGGGCTCCACCTACTCTGCCTGTAAGCACAGTCGTGGCAGGGGTTGTAAGGTTATCAGAGAATCTAGTTTTCTCAGGCTTCATGATAAGCTCACAGACAGATCTTTACTGTCACTGAGTTTCTGACATTGCTTTTTTACCCGTCTCTTCCTCCTCAAAAGATGAAATTCATCTTTCCTACCCTGTATTTCGGTTTGGCCAATTCTGATGGCATTTGTCTGGTTGTAACCTGTTTGATCTAGCATGAAATTGTTACCTGAAAAAGCTGGAAAGTGCTGACGTAAAAGGGAAATTAAGAATGGGTTTTACTTACCAGAGCAAACACAGTGTTCTAGGAGTGCCTGACAGGATGCTCTTCAGAAGGAAGATTGCCTCAGCTTGGGCTGCTGAGAAGGGCCAAAGGCTATGCAGATTTCCTTGGGGGAAAAAATCTGCCTTTTATGGCTCTTCAGTGATAAAGGGACTTTAATTTTTTTTATAAGAAACTGATAGAATATTTTTATGACTCATAAAATGTTAGGCATTTTCTAATAGTTTCTAGATGATTCTGGTGTTCGTAGGCTCATTGTTCTTTTTCCTATGTGACATCTCCAACTTTTTCAGGAGTTTCTAATACATTTAAACAATGTTGACACTTTGCTAACACTTTTTAAACAGTTCTATCATCTTTTAAATACCAACTGTATTGATACAATTTTTATCTCTAAAAGAAAAGTACTACACATTGCATTCTATTTCTCTGAATTAGAGGTATGTGAAAGTGTAGTATCTGCATGCCAGGAGCCCTAGATCAGCTATTGCTCCTTTTGGACAGAGCCTTCATTTTGTGTTTAGCATTGGTTTTTGCTGCACAAGAAATGGTTGCAGATGATTACAAGGGATTTGAAGATTTATAAGTTCAAGAGTAGGGAGGAGGAAGAGGGGGCTGCGGTTGAAGGCAATATTGCTCTCTGCTGTGGCATCTCAATCGTGTCTCTGTCTTCTGTGCTCCTTGCTTTTTGCCTGTTAAAGCGTTTAACTCCTTCAGGTATATCAAACAAACAAAAAAACCCTAGGACTGCACCTATAGTGAGGCATGATTGCAGATAATTAAACTGAAATGAGAAGGAAGAAGAAGGAGTAGCTAGTTCCTGGTCTTTGAAAAACCACAATACAATAGAATGACTAGGCCTCTTTGACTACAGAATAGCCTCTGGTAAGCTAGTGCAGCATCTCAGCATCAGTAGATAGGGTTTGGAGAAGAGAATGCCCTGTAACACATTTCTCAGGTACTTTGTGTGCATGTTAACCTCAGAAAACCTCTGCTCATGCTTTTGTCAGTGCCAGGCTAGAATATTGAAAATGTTAAGACTGTTGGATAACCACAAAATAATCATTTTTGTTCATAAAGCTTGTAACATTGTTTTCCCCTCCACATATCATCTCATATTTTAACAACCAAGTTGCTAAAGATATAAAATAGTACAGAATTGAAACCTATTCAGATAATACAATTAATTTTAATAATATAATCAAAATTTAATTATGACAGTAATGAAGTTCTTAATTTTTTTACAGCAGTGTAAACAAGTATTCTGTAAAAAAAAACATGTTCTGTATTTAAAAAGAAAATAATATCTCGTATCTTTTATTTTCCACAGCGTGGAACTGAAACTGACCAAGAAGGCAGCCTATATGAGGTTCTTCACTAGCTCTGCCTTCTTCTTTTCGGGGTTCTTTGTAGTCTTTTTATCTGTGCTTCCCTATACAGTCATCAACGGAATCATCCTCCGAAAAATATTCACAACCATTTCATTCTGCATCGTCCTGCGTATGGCAGTCACACGACAGTTCCCCACTGCAGTACAAACCTGGTATGATTCTATTGGAATGATAAGAAAAATACAGGTAATTTCCATGACCGCATCTTAAATTATTTTGGAACATTTTAGAATGAAGCTTTTAGTTTTGGATTTATTAATGGATAAGATTTCCGCTCTTCATTTTTATACATGGTTTCAGGAATCTTTACAATAAAAGTCTAAAAAAAAATTAAATTCTATGAGATTTTGTAAGTCCAAGAATTTTGAAATAATTGTCTCTGTAATCTGAAAATTCCCACTCAAGTAACCAGTAAATAGATCAGTTCTAAGGAGCTTGTAAATATCCAAAAACTTTGAAAACTAAACTTCATAAGGAAGTTGTAAAATGTTTCAGTGGCCCCAGGAATGCCCACCTTAAACTTCTTCAGCATTTCTCTGGATAATATGATGGATGGAAATCACATTTTGTGCCACACTAGTTACAATACAAGATGCCAAAGAAGGGTAGTAAGAAGTAGTTTCTTTAGAGCAAATTGAGTAAACTAGTGAGAAAAATGTCTCATTACCCTTTAAAATATTTGTTTAGGTGTTTAACACACATGTAATCATTATGACAGATAAAGTGTGGAATGGAAGATAAGCTGGTTTTTTAGTGGTGCCCCTATTATTTACCTAGGTCTGATGTTGCAAATGGTGGCAGCACGTAATTTTAGCTTCTATATCTGTTTTATTTGCCTTTGAGACTTTGAATTAGTTGCTAGTTATTAGAAGCATAGAGATATCATGTGTACCCTTGTGCACAGGCATACATGTACATCCATATATATGTGTTGAGTGTCTTCTGATGAATTGAGACTGTCTGGTAATTTGTGTGCTCACAGCTGTAGAAGCTGCCACTCAAGGGTGTCTGTCCTGCTTAGTTCATCACAATCTCCTTCAGCCCCCTTTTCATCTGTTGCACCTGACTTGTGTGACTAGACAAAGTACTGAGTGACACTTAGGATCATAATAGCTGTTATTAATCTTATTTCGCACTGATATCATTGTAGTTGGGTGGAGGACTAAGAGAAGAAAGAGGGAGGGGCCAGAGAGGTAGGAAGAGAAGTGAGAATATAACTGGGCAGAATGCAAAATCATCTGGAAAAATATGGAAGTAAATGAGACAAATCAAAAGAAGAAAAGAGAAAGGGAAAAAGGAACAAAGAAAAGAGGCCAGGCAGCGACCAGTGAAGACTTCCAGGTACCCAGAGGAATGCTCAATTTTCCCTGTGAAGGATGGAATTTGGAGTCAGTGATGGAGCCCGTTCTTAGAACACCTAAGTAGTTATACGAAATCCTTATATTTTTCCTTTACCTAGAGAAGTGATGATAGTGATGTTGTGTTAAAAACAAAACATAACACAATTTGTTGTTCTTTTCCTTTGTACTGTTGTTGAACTGAGACATGAGTGAATAATTGTTAGGGTTTCACTAGAAATTAATATTCCATATAATAGTGTGAGAAAGAAGAAACTATGCACTAATATTTAATATATAAAACTAGTTTCATAAATTAACATACTTACGTATTTTTGATTGTGATGAATCCTGTCTTTTGGTGTATTAACTTTAGGAAAATTATAAAGTTATTTTATTAAATAACTTCTAATTTAAGGCACTACAATGTTAGAGTGTACAAAGATAAAACAATGCATTCTTGTTATTCCAATTCTGTGATTAAAAGCTTTTAATCTCTTTATTGACTAGGATTTCTTGCAGAATCAAGAATATAAGATGCTGGAGTATAATTTAATGACTACAGGTGTGATCATGGAAAATGTAACAGCATTCTGGGAGGAGGTGAGAATTTCTGAACATTATGGACTTTTTAAATATATAAGCAATTTAGCCTTTTCCTTTTTGTGCATTTACGTTTCTACTCAATAAAATGTAAGATTCAAATGATACTATAACTGATAGAGCTACAAGGAACAAATAGGGGGATATTCTGTTTTAAAAGTGAAAAGTAAGAAACCAGGAACATTAATGCAACATAAAAGCTTCTTTATTTCTTTAAGGTCATTTATTTAATTGGTTTCATATAACAGGCCAGGAAAATGATAGGCTTCAATGCTAGGTTTGAATCTTGTCTCTGTAATTCACTTTCCATGTAGTTCAAATTATGTTACTTTCAAGTTTCAAGCCTCTAGCATCTTCATCTATAAAATGAAAACAATCTTCCTACTAAGATGATTTACATGGATTGTTTATTAGTGCACTTTATATGTAGTGGTTCCTCAGTGAAAATTAACTTCTCTGATCATGACTTCTGACTCTCTCCAACCTGTCACTCAATGTTGATGACCCACTGAGTCCCCATGAGCAGCTTCCAGCATTTTACTCTGTCTGGGGCGTGGATGATCTCTCTCAGGCTCAGCATCAGTGAACTGATGAGGTGGTCCTAGTTTCTTACTATGAAAAATCACCAGCAACTGATAAAGAAGGATATTATTAATTCAGGGGCTTCAGAGAGAAAACTCACTGATACATGAGATTTAACAGTTGTGTGGTCTCTGGAAAGCTGGACTGGTCCACATGACTGAAGGTCAGGTCCTCTATCTAAGAGCTCAAGATAGAACAGGAAGAAGGGGCTTCTTCGGACAAGCACGCCATCTAAGTTGCCCTTTTGGTACACACACACACACACACACACACACACACACACACACACACACACACACATACTTTAGCCTTTAATAGTATAAAATTAATGTAATCACTAGCTAAGGTCTGACAAACAAATTGTATTCTTATTTAATATATCTATTTCTCAAATCTAGAAACCATGTGGTTTATAATAATATATTATAAATTAATTTCATAATGCATATGTCTTGTAATGGATTGTGTGCTCTGTGTTTCTTATACTGATTGAACAAAAAGATATCTATATGAAATATCTGAAAATTTATTTTTGATGTGTCTAAATAGGGATTTGGAGAATTATTGGGGAAAGTACAAGTAAACACTGATGATGGAAAGATTTCCAGTGGTGATAACCACCTCAGTTTGGGTCATCTTTGTTTTCTGGGAGAGCCTGTGTTGAAAAACATCAATTTTAACATAGAGAAAGGAGAGATGTTGGCTATTACTGGATCTACTGGAGCGGGAAAGGTATTATCTCTTTAATTTTTTTTTTTGGGAATTTGTATATGAATACTATATTCACCTGATTCTTATTTTCTTACCCCATTTTTAACACCTTCCATGAACCCTTCCTCACTTTCATTCAAATTCATGGCTTCTGTTTTGGCTAATATAAATATGTATCTATATATATGCATACTTACTATACTATATATGTTAGATTGTTTTTTAAAATCTTTTTAAGTGATTTATTTTTATTTTATGTGCATTGAGTTATGGATGGTTGTAAGCTGCCATGTGGGCGCTGGGAATTGAACCCAGATCCTCTAGAGGAACCGTCATTTCTCCAGCCCCTATTTTGTATTTCAAATGCACATGTATTTACACCTGATCATTTGAGATTGGATCAGGAGCTCATCTGTAGTCAAAAATTTCTGACCCATATGGGCCTGAGGTCCAGAGGAATCTTCCCACCGACAATCCTGCTGCTGCTTATAAAACAATTATACAAAGGCTTATCTTAATTACAAGCTGTTCAGCTTATAGCTTAGGCTCATCACCAACTAGCTCTTACAACTTAACTCATTTCTATTCATCTATGTCTTGCCATGTGGCTCATGGTTTTACTTGCATTCCACTACATCTTGCTCTCTTGGCCTGTCTGACTCCTTCCCCTTTATCTATGCTTGGATTTCCTGCCTGACTATAAGCTGCTTTGCCATAGGCCAAAACAGTTTCTTTATTATTCAGTGCTAACTTACAGCATACAGAAAGATATCCTACATCATTCATTTTTAGAGAAAATGGGTTTTTCCTCTCATCTTTTGTTTATAAGTTTTCATCTAGGGAAGTGCTTCTCAACCTGTGCATTTGACTCTGGGGGGTATTAAAGGGTTGAAGTATTAGGAAGGTTGACAACCACTGCTCTAAGGCATGGGACCTTGTGAGATATCCTTCATCTTCATTGTTATCATGTAGGACTTGTTTAGTAACTATTTTAGATATTTTATAGGTGTATTATCTCATATCTAGTATCTCTATAATAACAAGCAGATATTCTTGTTCTCTGGCTCTTATGATCTTTCATCCTTTTCTTTCACAATTTTCCCTGGGTCTTAAGTATGGAAGTTGCCTTTTTGGATATATCAATTGTGGCTGAGTACCCCATGGTCAGTTATTTTCTGCATTTTGACTAGGTGTAGATCTCTGTAATAGTCTCCATCCATTGCAAAAGGATGTGACTTTTTGATAAGAACTGTGAACTACACCTACCTGTGGGTATAAGGATAAGTACTTAGAACCCTGTTAGAAATAATACTAGCTTATAAAAGGCAGTAGGATCTCCTGTAAAGAATATGACCTCTCCAGCTATGAGTAGTTAGTAAGGTTTATAGAACTAGGTATGAATTAACTCTTAATGAGTTTGTCATAGGTCCAATTAGGCAGCTGTTGGTCAGCTTCAGGATGCCATTGTTGTACCATTGACTGGTGTTATATCTTGCTATGACAGTTTCTTTTGTCTTTTTACTCCTACTTTTTTTAGATTTTAATTTAGCATACATTTTTCCTTTTTCTCTAGTTTTCAGTATATGAAATATTTCAGGGAAATTCTTAAATAGACATAGAAGTACTTGAATGTGATGTTTCCTTAAAATATAAGTTACTTCAATAATGATTTTCTTCAGGATTTTAGTTCTTCACATTATTTCTTGTGACTTCTTTTATATGATTATGTTTTTATATAGAATTTAACCTTCTCATACATACAGAGGGCTCTCAATAAATATTGATTAAAAACTATATTTTTTACTATAGATCTGTTTTAGGATTGGTCCAAGAAAATCATGGATAAGATTTGAATATTGTACAAGGTCTGATATACATTCATACCTATGAGTCTATGAATGTATCTATGAGATTTTTGTTGAATTGAGTCATTGTTGTTTTTACATATTATAAAAAATATGCCAAATGGAAAGATATTCAAGAAGATGTTGTTCAATGGCTATCCTATGCTCCACACAGTCCCAAGAACAGTGTAGTATGCTTATATATGGCCTGTGGAGGGACATCTCACAAAATCTAATCTGCTAGAAGGGAAAACTGTCCCAAGATTTTCCCACCAGGAGGCCCTTATCTTTATGTTTCAGATGTGATCTTCCAGGCAGATAATGATAGATACTTGTTCTTTAGTAATTAGCTTGCACATTAAAGAATCAAAGCAATAAAATTTGAGGTGAATATGTGCTTTATAGTTATATAAAAATGGCACACAAAAAAAGCTTTTTAAAATTGACTGGCATGCGTATGTTTTTAGCATTTATTAAAGATGAAGGAAAATTCTCATTAAGATGGAAGAACTTCCTTTGTGTGAATATTAAGAAGCCTTTGTTTCATTTTTGTTCCTTTAGTTTATTTAAGATGGCATAAACATCAAGAAAAGGTATCTGGATCTGTTAGTATATTGTGATGAGTAAACATCCTTAAATAGTTAGAGCATACAGGCAGTACCTAGACTGGAGCTCTCAGCCAGTGTTCACTGTTCCCAATCTCACACCTGCAAACCTACCCCAGGGAGGGACTCAGTCTTCTTTGCAATCATAATCATGGCTGTAACAGTTGTTACTCTCACTGTGTTGCCGTTGTCTGTTTTGTTCACTTTGTATATTTTTGTGCCTAGAAAAGTCTCTCTATAACAAAGTACTTAAAACATGTTTAATCAAATGAATTAATGGACCATTTAAACATTTGGAGACTTCAGATTAGAATAATTGAAGGCAAGCAAAAAGTTAAGTAATTTAATCAAACAACTTAGCAGTGATATTTATTTGTAGACATCACTCCTGATGATGATTTTGGGAGAACTGGAAGCTTCAGAGGGAAAAATTAAGCACAGTGGAAGAATTTCATTCTGCTCTCAATTTTCATGGATTATGCCGGGTACTATCAAAGACAATATCATCTTTGGTGTTTCCTATGATGAGTACAGATATAAGAGCATCGTCAAAGCTTGCCAACTACAGGAGGTAAGCAAATTTATGATAAAATGCCCATCGTATTAGCTATCTGTCTTATTGTGACAAAATAGTTTGACAAGGCAATTTGAGGAAGGAAGGGTTTGTTTTTCTTACACTGCCCACTATGGCAGAAGAGTGCCAGGAATAGGAGGATGCCTAGTTACATCATCTCATATTAGGAAGCAGACAGAGAGCAGAAAGTGGGGTTAAGAATGAATTAAGTTGAAAATGAAAATACTAATGTTTTAGGAGTAAAAAGAAGAAACAGAGACTAAGGAAGAACAACGTCAAAATGGAAAAAAGAGTAATATCCCTGATGGAATAATTCTTTGTAGAATTCTCAGGCTCACAAGTTTGTGACCTGTGAGGTTTTTATTAGGAACCATAGAGCTTTGAAAAAAGCAGGGAGAAAGTTAACGGAAAAATAGAATTATTGAAAAGATAAATGAGATGGGTGCTCAAGAGAGCATTGGCACAAAGCCCTTTCGGTAAACATTAAGTTACTTTTGCTTCTTTTGAAGTATAGAATAATGCCATCACAGAGCAAAACAGGAGAAATACTTTGAGAGCCAGTTGTTATTAGTAAGAGACTACAGTGAAGATAAATTGGATAAGGAAGAGAAGGACCATGAAAGGAAATAAACAATATGAATTATGATATGAAAACTGGTCATGGAAAAATTATAACAATGACATTTTAAAGTTTTTGGCTTACATGACATAGTCAATGAGAGTTTGGGAATCTGTGGAAGAAATCAAATTATAGCAATCCTGAAGGTTTACAATGTGGACACATTGGCTCTCTGCTCAATAAGTATCAGTGAGAGTTGAATTAATCTCACATTATGTGTTTCTTTTACATTCATAAAATTATCTGTATGATTTCTTTATGTCAGACTGGGCTGCTTTGACTTCTGATGCTATGATTTTGGGCAAAAGCAGATTTCAAGGAGGAAAGGTATTATGTGTCTTATAATTCCAGTTCACAGTTTCTCAGTAAGGGAATTTAGGCTAAGGAACTCAAAAGGAAACCCAGAAGGAATGCAGTTTTCTCCTTTGCTCTTTGTCTTGTTAACAGACTATGCTAACTAACTTTCTTATACAACCTAGACCACCTCCATAAAGTAGCATTGCCCACAGTGGGCTGGGCTCTCCTGACATTTCACAGACACCCACAGACCGGTCAGTCTGGGCAATCTTCAATTGAGAGTTCTCTCCAGATGACTTGATGTTGTGTCAAACTGGCAATAAAAAGTGACTATTCACTTTAGGAGGGCCTGGTGTGAACCAAATGAAAGCTTTATCATTTATCAAAATCTTTATCAAAAGATTTATAGAGTAAATCTGGGAGAAACAAACTGAGGGATCCCTTTCCCAGTGTTATTACAATTCTTGAGTTGGGTCCATAAATACAACACTCTTTGAAAACAATCCATCTGCCTGCCTCTCTCCATTGCTAGGGACTGAATTCAGATCATTGCTTTAGCTCCATCAATATATCCTTCTATACCCCCAAACCCTTGTGATTTCTTTTAACTGTTTTCAAGTGTTCCATTTCGTTTCTGAGTGGTTATCTAGGGAATGTCTTGTTTTTTAATCTTTTTTTTAAATAAATATCTTTTGTTTTTATTTTTGAGTCTATATTTATCACTTACCCCTCTTCCCTTTTTTCTCTACAAACAGCTCATGTACACTTCCCTCCTCGTTCCCATTCACATTCATGGCCTCTTTTTAATCGTTGTTGCATGTATATGTAACATAATATATATTCCTAAATATATACAGCCTGTAGTATAATGTTCCTTGTAAGTATGTGTTGAGGGCTGGCCATTTGTTATTGGATAACCAAACCTGTGCCCTTCCCTAGGAAGACTGCCTTCAGCATTCTTTAGTTGCCTAGAGTTCTCAATGTCAAGCATTAGGCTTCTGAACTTGTCTACATTAACATGCCCATTGGTGTCACAGCTATTCTTGCTTGTCCCTTTAATTTGCAAATTACTCTTCTTTTTCTTAGTTAAATTAAATGCTAAATAAAACTTTTTCTTTTTAATTTTAAAGAATTTTTAAGTTATTGTTTCTTTTTGTCCTGCTGCTTTTTGCAACTGAATTAGAACTTTTCAGTTACTTTATGAAAGACAAAGAAAGGCACACTGTAGTTTTTTAAAAATCATCTTGCTCTTTCAAATGACAAATGAACTATTACAATAAACTAACCAGTATAAGGCCAATGCTGTTATATTGGTGTGAATGTTTCACACATTTTTTTGGTTATCTTAACTACAGAGTGAAGTTCTTGAGGCATCAACTCTAAAAATGTTATTTGAATTCATTTTACCTAGTGCACTGATAGAATAGTAAATTCTTGCTGATGATGTTTTAGAAATGGTAGGTAGCATGTTGGTCGTAAGAACTTTGCTCACAAAACATTTTGTGAGTGTCACTGTCTCAGAATCTCAGTAGACAGTTCCGTGAAAGAATACTGAGAACTTGGATGGTTATGCTTGTCTAGCCATAGAGGAAAGCCCCAGGAGCCTACCTGTTTGCAGTGCCTTAGGCTTCCTGGTTAGTTTCTGTTACAGAAATACTCACACCTTTGCTCAAGACCAGCAAGAACTTCAGTATAATAAATAATCCCTATGAAGATGTTACGTTTTAAGCATGTAGGAGTGTTGATCACAGCACAGGATACCTACAGAGTTTGGAATGGGTAAGCATCTGGCACCAACACAAGAATCCCTCAGCATAATCTCTGGATGGTCCCTCTTGCCAAATCCAAACATTCATGACCCTGTTTTCATTTTGACTGATGAAATTTTCTGTTTCTCAATGTGCTGCATCTAGGCTGGAGACTGGAGATAAGGATGGACTGTGCTCTTCCTCATGTTTGTGTGTGTGTTCAACACTGAGATCTTCAAAATGCTACATATGTCATGATGCTCAGTGTCACAGGAGTAGGCAGGCACGTCTGGAAGGGCAAAGCGTGCACAACATATTTCACATAGTTTTCTGATTTCAGGTTGTTGTTGGAAATTATTCACTTATGAGACAGCTAAAGCCTTTATCATGGAGAAGGGCACAGAGGTAGTTCTGTGTTGATAGAATAATTTATAGCATGCAGTCTCAAATAAATAAGTTAGTTGGTATTTTTCTTTTAACCCTTAACCTCTCTTTTGGGAAGAATCTCTATGTCTTGCTTTATAAAAGTTTGAATCTCGATTCTAATATAATGGACTTGTTGGTGAATTAAGAGCCACATGTAAAATACAGTTCCACATCCTTATGTCCATTGGCTTTTTCTTCATTTTTCTTTTGTTACTTAAAGCTTTACTGCCCAACACTAGAACCTATGCTAACTTAAAAAAAAAAACAACTATAATTAAGCCCTGTCAAATTACACGTTCTTATGAAATTATAGTCCTACTTCAGTATTGAGAGAGAGAGACAGCTTACACTATCTTCTTGTCCACTTCTCTGCATCACTTTTATCGTAAGCTTCACTTAGCCCCACTGACTGGAGAGGATTCTAGACAGGCCAGTGTTTGGGTAATAGATGACTGGCGTGCCTTGATTCAGTGACTCATTTTCTCATAAAAGTACTTGGGTTTGGAGAAGTAATTGACTTTTGTAGTACTGTATGATGGGGGCATGGGAAGGGGGTGCTGTGCAAAAAAAGTCAGGGGTTTATAATCTGTTTCCACAAAAATTGTGGCACTTTAGAAACCACAAAGTGATCCCCAGTAAATATGCATCTGCCATTATACAAGCTTGCAGCAAAAATATTTACTATGTAAGCTGCAGAAGGTGAACTCTGTGTGTTTTTCTCTTCCATAACTGCTTTGTACTTTTCATATTTAACTTGCTAGAGGAAATGCTAAAAAGGAACCTGCCAAGAATTCACTATATATATTAACCTTGGGAGAGAAATTGGCAAAAAGTGATAAAAACAAAACAAAAAACTGGGAAGGGAATTAAGCAGAGAAACAAGGCTGTTCTAAAAGAAATCCCATCATACTGATTCCACATGACTAACTGAATGTGAATTTGACCTCTGGGTCTCCAGGTGGTCCTGCCAAGACTAACCTATGAGAAGGTGAGACTTAACCTTTGAACAGTCAGTTTACCAAGGAGGATAATTCACAGCTTTACAGTTAGAAGTAATGAAAAGATAAAGGTGCCATAGGATTTAGCATTTGCAGTAGCTCAGACATAATAGATATCTAAAGTAGATATTTGAAACACATTGAACCGTGTCGCTTTCAGCCAGGATAAATGACATTCGCTGTACCCTGAGCTACCTATAATTTTCTGTTGATAGGTGGCAAGAGAACACTGGATCTTATTTACTGTAAGGTGAAGCCAGGAATACTTTATGTAACTACTGAACCAGAACTAAATGGGAATGCCATGGTGTCTATGGGCTGAACTGTTATTTCGCCTCACTTGAGCCCTGGAACTTAAAGATAAATACTATCTAATTCTTAGCAAAAGAACCTCCATGGCAGCACTGTGCTAAGCACTGGGCCCATTGAGCTGTCACTTCCAATTTATTCAGTGACAACTTTAGCAAGAGTTTGCAGTCAGGGTGAAAATGTGCTGATTTCAATGTGCAAACTAGGCTTTAGGCCCTAAAGGCCTAAAGTTTAGGGTCTAACTTCACAACAGTAGAGGTAATTATCAGGTTAACAAATCAGAGTTCTTACGTCTCTAAAACCAAAATAGCCCTGGGATTGCCACTCCTTGTGAGATTTGGGCAAGTCAACAGAACAGTAGTGTGTGAACATAATTATAACTGTCTGAGAACAAACTACCCCATGAATAAATAGTGAAATTAGGACATTTAAGCCTGGCCTTCATATTTAAAACAGAACATTTAACAACAGTAAAAACTTCAAAAATAAAAATTATTTTATGGAATTCTTAATTTCTGTTTTCAACCTTTTTAAAGAATCCACATTCAGAGTTTTCCATATTTAGGTGATGAATAATTTTATTATAAACCAAGAAAAGTATTTAAAATAAATTTTTAGAGACAAGATGGCGCTCAGAAGTCCCTGGTTACATTTCATATAGAGAGAGATGATCATAGAAGCTTTCCCAGGTAAGGTGTCCTTATATTTCCTAAAGTAAACACCAAGTCTTCAGATAGGCAGAATGTACCTCCTTTGCCATCTTTTAGAAGTAATTCCATAATGTTGAGTAAGGATTTTTCACTTACGTTATTTGACTAATCTTGGTTCAGATGAATGAATTAAAGAAAAAGTGATTTCAGTAACTTTTTGTTTCGTTCCTACTGAAAATTCAACACTGAGCTAAGTACTCCAGATGTTGCCCAAAGTTATAACAAGGAATTTCTCTATAGTGACATTTAGCTACAGAAATTTATAGCAGGAAGACATATTCATTCAGTAAATATTTATGAGTATAAGCATTGAACTAATAATTATAAACTTTGGGAATTACATTGATTAGCAAGACAAAATTCTTGTTCTCGAGTTTTTTATTCTAGTAGAGAAGATGAACAATTAAATACTGGCATAAGTTAAGGCAGTCTGTTTCTTAGCATTTTTTTTAACGTATGAAAGGGAAGTGATAATGTAGTCCTAAAAGATCATAGAAGTTTTCCCCAAGGAAGTGATATCTACATTGAGAGGTGAGTGAAGAAACAGAAGAAATTTCAGAAAGTGAATGAAATGTACAAAGGCCGAGAACCAAAGAAGATACTGTACTAGGGACCTAGAGTTAGTTGTATGTCACTGCACCACAAATTGAAATAAGTATGGGCCTGGGAAAAGTAGGTATATTCTGAAGAACCTTATATGCTACATTCAGAAACTTGGACTTTCTGTAAGGATCATGAGAGTCACAGAGGGTTTTAAATGAGAAGGCTTAGTTTTACCTTTCACAAAGATATTTTGAGTTACAGTGTATAGTACACATACTCTACATAAAGGAGTAGCAAAGCAGGTGGCAAGTAGATAATTTTGAAGGTTATTTTAACAATTCAGATGACAATATTGACCTACTAGATAAGAGAAAGAGAAAGCAAAATAGTTATTATAAAACTGAAAACAGCAGCTACAATTTGATATGGAGAATAAGAAAGTGAGATTAATCATGATGTCAAGATTTTACATTTTAATTTTACACTTTAAAATAGTTTTAAAAAGAATTTTAAAAGTATATTAGGGTATAATTGACACATGATTTATAAGTTTGTCATACATTTATCTATCTGTCTGTCTGTCTGTCTATCATTTATACAACTGTCATTTGCAATTGTATAGAACATTTAAGTTCTACTCTCTAGGGTCAGGTATCC
This sequence comes from Sigmodon hispidus, assembly GCA_004025045.1. Classification (NCBI taxonomy): domain Eukaryota; kingdom Metazoa; phylum Chordata; class Mammalia; order Rodentia; family Cricetidae; genus Sigmodon; species Sigmodon hispidus. Next base: position 156,231 of record PVIH01002123.1, read on the forward strand.
TGGACCACAGTTGTAATCTCTTACTGGGAGGTAGAGACAGAGGATTCTCCAATTTCAAGATCGGACTTGTCTGTGTAATGACTTCCAAGTAAGCTAAGGCTATGCAGTGATACTTACCAAAAACAACATAGTTCTATTACCATTCTCTAGCTATAGGTGAGTTCAGGAATCCCAGCACTTACTTTCTGTTCCCAGAGACTCCATCACCCAGCCAGCACCCCCTCCCCCCTCTAAATAACACACTTTTCAGTTCTTCTGTTAGGGATGCTTGAGCTATCCATTCTGAATATAAACAGATTTATACACTAAAGGAGCACACATACATTAGTAGTTATATTTATATTCAGGTTCACATAATGTGATAACTGGTTCTAAAACAAGAGTTTAGTTTGTGTGTGTGTGTGTGTGTGTGTGTGTGTAACATCTGTACATCTGTGCTCTCCTGTGTGTGAGTGTGTATGTATTATGGCAAGCGTGTAGAAGTCAGTGGGCAACCTTGAGAACTGAGCTTCACTTTCTACCATGTTTGAAGCAGAGTTTCTTTTGTTTTTATTGCTACATGCACCAGGCTGGCTGGCTTGTGAGCTTCTGAGCCTCAAGAAATGCTGCCTCTTGTCTTCCAGTGTAGGCAGCATTGGATTACAGACACTTGAGGTATTGTGTCTCCTTTTTATCATGGGTTCTGGGAATCCAGGTGCTTTACCCACAAACCTTCCCACCCAGCCCCAAGCCTTTGGTGTTGATAAGTACTATAACATTGATTTTTGTATTTTTCTTGGTTCTAATGAAAATATATGAAATATTGAGTTTGAGTTTTCTGCTATAAACTTGGTTAGTATGCACAAGTGAAGGCAAATCTTTTTAACTTTAAAATTGATGAAAATTTTCACATACTATGCTTTCTAACAAGGCTTAGTCTTTTGCCAATATTTCCACTTCTAGCTATTTGTAATAAAGTTTGCCTTAGATCAACAACCTATCTTATCTAGCAGACATAACCCAATTTAAATTACAATCTCCAGAGCGTCTGCATTCTGTTATGAAGCATACCTCTATTGAGCAACATCATAGACAACTGGGTAGCTGGCTGGCATACCACTCACATGCAATTGGCTATGGGAAGAAATGTTTCTCTTTCCAGTGCTTTCATGGCTGTCTCGCATCCTCCTGCCTAGAATTCTTCCTTCTTCTGCCTTTCACTTACATTTCTTTTCCATTGCCCAATTTCTGTGTGCAAAAGTAAGGCAGTGTGTAGTGATTTTTAAGCATTAATAACAATGGTATTAACCATCCAGTGATTCACGGTTAAAGATAAGCTTTATTGAGCTATTTAGTGGCTTTACCCTGAAGTTAATGTTCCCTTAGCCCTAGCTTCTTACCCTCCCCTTCCCACAGCATCTGCATTGTCAAGGTTGTTCTAAAAGCGATAAGCTAGTCATAAAATCAGTTTATGGTGTTTTCCTATCTTCAAAGCTACAGGAAGCTAAAATATACTCAGCAAATATTGCTAAATTACACAAGACTATTAAATGTAACACTCCACCCTTTCTTCTATAAAACACCCCCTCCTTCCTCTTTTTTTCTCAGTAGAACTGCCTGTATAATTATGGCTCTATTGTGTAATCAATCCAGAGCAAATGAGCTTCATATTAGCAACTTTCCTGGATAACTTCTGTTTGGTTTGATATAGTTGACTGAAGCTGAGATGATAAATTTTAATTTTTTGAAGAAGTCAAGTGGTAAATGTTAGTAAATGGAATACAACACAATGAGCATGTTCTCCACTCCTTAATAATAAAATAAGCTAATCTTTATTGCACACTTATTATAATATTACTTTGACCCTCTCCAGTGTGCTTATCTAAGCATTTTCAAGTGTTTTACAACCTCAGACACACTGTTGTGCGCAGACTGCTTTGAAGCTGGCATTGGCCTTTCTGACTAGTCTGTAATAAAAGAAGTCAGTCAAAAGAACAAGCATCAGGTGAGGATTTCAAGCACTGGTAAGCACTACCTGTATGGGTTGAAATGCAGATTCCTAGGCTCCTTCTAAATTCCTCTGCATCATATGTGCAGCAATTTCAACAAAAAATCTGGCTCTTTCTGGTAATTGGTTTAAGGATCTCACCTTAGCAACAAGTTAGTAGACATTTGGTGTTATTTGCAGGTAAACTACACTCAGCTTGAGGGAGGAAGTGGAAGTGGACAGTGAGCTGATTCTATTTCAATTAAAATTTTATTTAAAAATAAATAAAATATTAAAAACAAAATAAAATTAAAATGGCAGTAGATAATAGTTTGAAAGAAAAGTTTCAAATATTCTTTCAATAAGAATATTCATTGATCTAACAAGCTGCACACTTATAATATTTTATAATATTTTAGAATAAATAGTTTTCTTTTACTAAACCAAATTCTATTACACACTTACTTAGCATGTGCAATGGCCTCCATTTCATCCACAGAACCAACTTTTTTTTAAAAAAAATAGCTAAATAAAATCTAGTAACTAATTTTTATATGAGATCAAATTTTATCTAATACTCTTATCTAGGACACTTATTCTAATGGATGATTTTCCACCCCTTTTGTGGATCAATCCAAAGAAGATGCAGAGAATTTTCCATATTAGTAAAGAAGAATCTGTCCCTGTGTGCAAGGGTTATTCTGAAAGCCACCTGTGCTTGTGACATTTTAAAGAGTTAACACTATGCTCCAGTGGATGGCCACAGAGGTATGTGTATATCAGGCACCACTAATTGAACTAAGGGGGTTATCAATTACAATACAAATAAAAAGACATAGTTTGAACGAGATGGGGCCAGGGATAAGAATGGAAGTTAGAGGGAGGTAGTTGTAGATGTGTATGATCAAATTACACTGTATAAACCTGTGGAATTTTCAAAAATAAAAGAGCCCTCCCCAACACACTACCCAAACCTTAGCAGAGCAAGGACAGCACCAATGCATACACCAGAATGGATTGGGAAAATCCCAAGAAACCTCAACCCTACTCAGAGAATTACAGGCAACTGAGGAAAGCAGGGATGGGGACATAGTCTTTTCCAGGGAAGAGTACTCCAATTAGCAGTTGTCCAGTGCCAAACAGTTAACCCCCAAAACATACATACAAGTAACATTATATGACTGAACAGGCTATATATAAGAATATATATATATATATATATATATATATATATATATATATATATATACGTGTGTGCATGTAATAGCAACTAGTGAAAAAAAGAAACTGTGAATTTGAGTGTGGGAGAGTTTGGAACGAGGAAAGGGAATGGATAAATGTAATTATAACTTCAAAAATAAAAATAAAAGATTAAAAAACATACAAACAAAAAAAAGCTTCATAGTAGCCAGGATAGCGTAACAGTTTTTACGTTGTAACTTTCAAAGATAGGGAAAGATCTATGAAGTCTGAAACCAACACCCTTAAGATAAATATATCACCAGATTTGAGTATCCTTAGTAGTCAGCAAAGATCAATGTTTAACAATGCATACAAAACAGAGCACTTTGTATGAAATCAAATATAGTGTCAAGTACTCATAAATTTGCAAATGGATGAGGCATAAGCTGAGTAATCAAGCCAAGTACTCATAGTAATAGAAGGATATTGTCAATCCTGGTGTATTAGGTTTTAATGAGTTTAATCATTTGAGAGTATAGCCCTACTACACCGTCTTCATTTTGGCCTCACCAGCTTCATTATTCTGGACCTGGAGATTGTCTCTAAGTTAAAGCTATCCACATTTCTCTTCAGTCTGTAAAAGAAGACTCCAAATCTTGTCTCAGCACATCAAATATTTTATTTTTATACCATTGAAAGTTAATTCACACAACTAATGTATATTGCAGAAGAGGACACTCAAATGTCAGTATCTCTAGTATGTGCATTGATAAAGTGCTAGACAATATCTTAGTGGGAATTTTCACCCCATTATCACAACTCTGCTACAAAACTTGGAGCTCCAGCAATTCAAATGATGAAATATGTACTTTTTCAACCCATTTGAAATAATTTACACCCATTTGTGCATGTGCATATCTTGGAGCATTATTCCATAGAATAGTTATTAGGCTTTAAATCCTACATAGTAATATAATGTGCACACATCTTTCTCAAACTTACTTGGTTCCAGTATCTTTCTAAGACACAGCAATGTCTGTATATTTAGAGAGGAGAGAGTGTTGGATGTACAGTGGAGGGCTCACATGGAGCTTTGCAGGAGTTCATTCATCTTCTCTTCTGCCTGGGAATCCCAGGGATAGAACTTAGGTCCTCAGGCTTGGCTGCAGACACAGGTACCTGCTGAGCTTTCCTGCTGGTCTCATTCTTTTACTGCTGTACTGTACATAATGAAAATTTCTGAATTTTTATCCTTTGCATACAGGCATACCTTTTTCTGTCACAGTAGATGCCTAACAGTTTACTGCCTAACAGTTTACTTTCAAGGCCATAAAATAAAGTTTACCAACTTAAACTTTGAAGTAGCAGGGCCAATCTTCAAACTTGTCAGCCATTAATTTGCATTTACTCGCATTTTTAAAACTCTTGCTACTGACTTTAATCATTTTGTTCATTTTTTTGTAAGTTATTGTTGTGGACATAGTATATGTTGTATAGACCATTGCTATAGGGAACGTAATAATGAAGACATCAGTTGTATTTTGCAGGCCTTTATTGAGTTTGTCTTGAGCCTACTTCTACATGTTTCTCTACAGAAGCTGAATGTTTCTGACAAGATTATTATATTATATAGTCAGTTTTACCTGAATATAATTTTATGTTTTGATTTTTGTGCCTTCTTTTAAACACACCATTTTTAGCACAAAGTAAAAACATTCTATTCTAATAGTATTACTTTTTCATTTATTAAGGATATAGATCATTAGAAAATTTTGGCATGAATAAGATTTTCTTTTTTACATCTTAAATTTTTAATTAAAATATAATTACATTCTTTCTCTCTTTCTTTTGTGCACTTTAGATTTCTCTAACTCCTTCAAATTCTCCTCTCCCTCTCAAATTGATGGCCTCTTTTTCTTAACTATTGTTACATATATATGCATAAACATATAAATATTTACTTATGTCTTGGCATTAACCAATAGCTGTTTACATGGACTTCAGATGTGTTCAACAGTCACATCTTCTATTTAGGAAGGCAATGTGAAAGGTAGAGACTTGCCAGAGACTTTAGTGTCCTCATTATCTTAATAGATGTTTTTAAAATGATTCTAAAAACAAACTAAACCCACAAAACCTTTAAAATGTGGACAACAACAAAGTAACCAAGTATTTTTAGTTGCATTGATGATATGTAAAGTTCTATTAAAATTTTATGACATGTTTATGTATATAAACTATTTTAATATCACTCTTCTCATCCTGTTTAAAGTGGTTTTTACAGATTTATATCTTCTGTTTAAAAATATTAATTCACTGCTGTCTCTATTAAAAAATTCACTTAGCATGTTATCTCTATGATTAAATGAGTGAATTGTAGGCATGTATGTAAGACAACTAGTTCTTATAGAAACAAAATCATGTAAAATATAAATGGAAAACAACTATTCAGTTCACAATAGTGGCAAACTTTACAAGTTTTAGTAATAGTGATAGCTCTATTGGGATATTTATAGGACAGAATCTGAAGAAAATTATCAAATTAAATTATTATTTAATACAACATAAAATTATTTATTACATCTGACTCAAGAGAAAGACATTTTAAAATTAAATTTAGTGCTGCAGACCAAAATCTTATGTAAATGTATGGTATTTTAAAGTTGCAATTAAATGCCAAATGAAGTTATCTTACAGTAAACTTAATATAAAATATTAGAAGTGCTTATTTTATGGATGAATTGCACTGGTTGAAATTCTGGCTTCATCACCTGTGGCCTTGATATCATGGTATTAATCTTCCTTGTATTTGAAATGTTAACAAGTAAGAACTGTTGTATTAATGTGCTTAAGTCAACAGCTGAGACTGTCAGCTCTTTTTCTAGCTGCAGTGTTTTAATGGTTGACATGGTTATTATGTCAAAGACTAAGTAACCAATAAAAACTAACTATTTTATGAGTAAGGATTATGCCATATCAGGCATTAAGTAATATGTAATTCTATTAAAAAGCAGGATATCCATATGGCAAGAAAGATATTATACAGGGAAAACATTGATAAGAAAACAAGACAACCCAAAAATATGAACTATGATAGATGACACATGCATCAGTAAAACAATATTTATTTGATAAATATTGTTGCCTTTTAACCAATTAAAAGTAAGTTTAGATAGATCTAAAATTGTGCCTGAAGGGTTTTTAAAGTTTTATTTTGAAAATAAAATTTAAGATATACATAAAATCAGTAGGTAGGCAGTAGATAAATTGATTTCACAAAAATTAAAATTTTGCATATGATAATTGATATGCATAGTGAAAACAAGACAATTTTTTTTGATATATAGCCTTGGAAATTGCCAAGATCCATTACATACACAATATTAGACACATCAAAGAAAAGAAAGCAACATAGCAAATAAATATTGGAAATCTTTGAGATTAAGGAAAATGTAAGTTAAAAGAGAAAATTATCAAAAATTTTTGTAACCATAAAGATGAGGGTATTATTAAAACTTAGTGGTAAATGTGCTTCTCTTTTTTTGTAAAATATAATTACTTAGTGGTAAAATGCTTTGTAAAGTGATCTGGCAGTAACTTTAGAACAGAACATATGTGTTTGGTACAGTATCTGACTAGTGAGAGTATGTCTTCCGGTTACAGATCACAAAAGCATATATATATATATGTATATATATATATATATATATACACACACACACACATACACATATATATATTCAGTGATATTAGGTTCTGTAGAGAGAAAGTAGGAGCAAATGCCAGGGAAGTTGCACATCTCACTATTTTAATCTGAACAACAAAGAGCAACAAATGAAACAGAACGGCCTCAGAGCAACTTGTGTAACCTACTTGGTCCTAGTACTGTGCTGCCAAGGCGCTGAGTGTACTAAAACATTTATTTCACCTTGTGTTTCATCCTGTAGTATGTTACTCAGCAGAGAGTACGAGAATTACAAGTACATTGTTCTATTGGAAATTTTATATCAGTTTTCATGTAGCCATGGGAGTGAACCTGCATCCCCTCCTTGTTCTCTCTTTCCTTCTTTCTTTGTTTCTTTTTCTTTTTTTTCTTAAGTAATAGGGTAATAAAGGAAATGAAAATATGATTGCATAATTTATTCTTGTGAAATGAAATTCCCTGTCATCCGTGCTAGCCACTTTTTTATGTCGTAAGCTAGAGTTTTATTGATATAAGCTAGAGTCATTATGGAAAAAGGAAACTCAATTGAGAAAATGCCTCACCAGCCTGGCTTGTGGGCAAGCCTATGAGACATTTTCTTGATTAATGATTGATGTAAGAGGGCCTAGTCCATCATGGGTGGTGCCTCCCCTGGGCTGGTGGTCCTGGGCGCTATAAGAAAGAGGGCTGAGCAAGCCATGGGAAGCAAATCAGAAAGAGGCACTTCTCCATGGCCTCTGTTACAATTCCTACTTCAAGGTTCCTGCCCTGGCTCCCCTCAGTGACAGACATAAACATAGTAAGGTAAAATAAATCCTTGGCTCCCCACGTTGCTTTGGTTATGTGTTATCACAGTAACAGAAACCCTAACTAAGACACCATCTCTGGGATGATAGTATTTGGAAAGTTAATGCTTTATCCCAGGTCTTTGGTCATTCTATGTGAGAATGCTGTTTAAAAAGGGTTCTTTGGTAAAGGTGAATAGGAGTGGCTTCAGCTCACCAGGACCCTTCAATTGTTTTTAATGAACACAATTATGTTATTAATTTATAGGTTTTCTTTTTATAGTTTTGCATATGGAGTTCTTAATTTCTATATTATCTAAAATAAATGAAAAATAATAATTGTGGAATGTTTATGGAAAATAAAACATTGATAGATTATTTTTGACCTGCAAAAGCAAAGGAAGAAATGCAAGACAGTCTTAAGCACAGTGAGACGATAAGGAGGTGGTAGAAACAATAGATGGGGCTGGGAGGAAAGAAAGGAAATTGAAGTTCAGTACTTCACCATATCATCCTTCACATCTCATGGAAGCCTCGAACATTCTCTGTCAGCTGTGTGATTACTTGTAATTGCTAAACAATCAACTTGCCAGCTAATTGTGTGCCGTTGTATAATCTGTTATAAAGTGGTATATTATATGTTTAGCTTGTTATTTATTCTCCCTCCAGGGTTATAGCTTACATTTAATTAGGTGTATACTGTCTGGAGTCCTGGACTATTTCTTAGAAACTCCAGTCTTCTTTTAGTACGCCTTTGTGATTGTTGCCACAGAGGAGCTTGTTACTGGAAGAGGAATGACAGATGACAGAAGAGCGGGCCTGAGAGGGTTCGGACACAGAAATGATGTGCACGGAGAAAGATGTCTGTGCTGTTGTTTGGGAAAGTGAATGAGAGAAATGTGGAACTGGTCTGCCTTGTCCCTTGACAGCCACTGAAGATGCCTGCATACTGCTGGGGTCTGAAGAGTTTTAGCTTCTCGTATTAACAGGCATATATTTCCAGAGTTTTTTAGAGATTTTAAAGTGAAAGTGAATTTTAACATTTGAATAGGATTTGAGTTTATATGTTAGGCTTATGGGTCGTCTCCATATATAAACATTCCATAAATACATATATATTTTACTTTCTATATTTTTCCAATCATATTTAATAATCACAAATAGTAATCTAAAAGTGAAAAAAGTTGTATGTCTAAAATTTTGGCCATGTCTTTTTAACTACCTAAGTGAATTGCATTAGAAATAATTGAGATGCAGTGTTCAAACATTTGGATTGCTGAAGCAGGAGTCTCACGTACAGTTGCATCTGAAGGAAAATGTACTTTTCAGTTTCAGATCTAAAATATTAAATTTTCTTTCTGGTATCATGCTTTTGATAATAGGACATCTCCAAGTTTGCAGAAAAAGACAACACAGTTCTTGGAGAAGGTGGAGTCACACTGAGCGGAGGTCAGCGTGCAAGGATTTCATTAGCAAGGTGAGCATTTAATGGCTGCTCCATTGAGCATTTGCTGTAAATATCATGCATTTACAAGTACATATAGAGATACACATTTTTCTACTGCTTCATCTTCTGTTTCTGGGATTGACAATTTCTTTTAAGAACTATAGACAATAAAGTATTCAGATTTGGTAAACATAATGGCTTTTTTTTTTCAAAATGCATACACTTATTTTTATTTGTTTATACTTGCCTGTTATATTTTATGTATTGTTATGAACAGAAAACTATAGAAACACTAGGACAAACACTTCCTGTTTGTTTTGAAACAAGGGACAAGGTCTCCCTATATGGAACTCATAGTTTTCCTGTGTTTTCTTCTGAGTATTAGGATTACAGGTGTGTGCCACCACACCCAGCTAAGATTTATACTGAGCACATGCCTTAGTCCCTCATTCTGATTGCCCTCGAGATCATGTGAAGACTAGGAAAGTGCTCTGAGGGTGCAAAATTGTCAAGAAGAAGCACATATAATTTTTTTCAGGAAGAAAACATTTTATTTAGATGTAACTCTGTTCAAAGAAAATTGGTGGCAAGGGATTTCAGATTGTCTCTAGTTTTATTTAAACAAAATTATTTTTATTATGTTACCAAAGTTGTTAAGGAGAAATTACATTCATTCAGTAGTATCTTGGCATCTTAGCCCGTTTTCTTTTACTTCCCAAACATGGAAAAGTAAACACTGAGTACCCACAACTGATATCTTGATACCATTCTCTCTCTCTCTCTCTCTCTCTCTCTCTCTCTCTCTCATGTGTGTGTGTGTGTGTGTGTGTGTGATTTCAAGCCCCATACAACCCTATAAGCCGAAATTGTTCTCTTCATTTTATGGAAGAACTCACAGGATAATTGAGGTAGTCAGACATTAACTTGCCAAGAGCCACAAGGAAATGGTACAGTCAGTGTTCAATCCAGGTCATCCTGACTCCTCACATTCACTTGGGCCTTGATTCTGAGAATGCACTTGGAAATCAGATCACTTGATACAGAGAATTCACAGAGGAGGAGGAGGATGGCTTTGTAATCATTTGGAAGTTAATTCTCTTATGACCCAACAATCATATCTGAAACATAAAAATTGAGATTTAAGTAAAATATGGTATGTGACTTCAACACAGTATTTATATTTATTAGTTTAAGATTTAGTCATATTTGCTATGTACAGTATATAATACTACTGACAACAATTGTTTACTGTTACTCTCATGTATGATATGTCATTGTCTTTTGTATGATGAGCTCTCTCACACACACTCATGTTTAATCTTGAAAAACTGCTCATACTTGTGAAGGAGTGTGTTTAGTTTGTTTGTAATGCTAAGAACCCACCAATACATCCTGCTTACATTTTACAGAAATCCACTTTATTTTTCTCCCACTTATTATCTAAGGTCAAGGAGTCATGTCCCATGATGGTATCTCGTTGGTAGGGTATTAAGTCAGCATAGAAAATCAAGTCAAGAAGAAAGGAGAGAGAGAGAGAGAGAGAGAGAGAGAGAGAGAGAGAGAGAGAGAGAGAGAGAGAGAGAGAGAGGAGAGAGAGAGTTAGGTCTCTGCTATCCCTCTCTTTATGAAGCCACAGTTATCCAGTCATGAAACTCCATTTTGATGATCTGTCTTAAACCTAGTCATTTTCCAAAAGTCCCACTTCTGAGCACCACCATTTTACTGTTTCTGTCCTCTTACAGAGACTTGCAGTGGGTTAACGGCCTGCGTTAGTGTTAGTTTCAGGAGGAACAAATTATGTTTACACTATATTGCGAAGGAAAAAGTAAAAGGCAAATGTGGGCAAAGATTCAGGGTATATTTTCATGGAGTTCGTCAGCCCTTCTATGCTGCCTTCAAGACAATTTACAATGTAAAGGGATTTTTTTGCTATCTCTGTTTTGTTGTATTGATTTTCTTAGTTATGTGATAATTAAGTACATTTTGAAAATAAAATGTCAACAATTATCTTTTAAAGCATGAACTGTGTAGCTATGATAGAGGTAGCATTGTTAATAACCATGCCTGAAAAAATTAAAAGTTATAAATTACTTCATTTTGGTTAGTTTGTAAAATATATCTTTTTATTATAAGTCAAATCAAACTGCTTAAAGTTTTTATTTATTTTTAAATATAAAGTATAATAAAGGCTGGGGAGATATCTCAGTAGTTAAGAGCACTGGCTGCTCTTCCAAAGGATCCATATTTAATTCTCAACATTAACACTATTGATTCAGGATCATCTGTAACTCCAGACCAGGGGATCAGACACCTTCTTTTCTGCCTCCACACACATTGTACACACATACAGGCAGGCAAAACACTCAAACACATTTCAAAAGAATGTTCACTAGCATATATATTGTCTCTTATTGTGAATTACTAATTTTCCCTATGTGTAACACTCATGAAAGAGTTTCAGGGACAGACTTTAAGGAGCAGGTACAAAGTAAATTATCTCATTATTCTTCACTTAATCCAATCTGCATTATTAATATCTTAGGTGTGGGAGATGTTAGGAACAGTGCTACTTTTGCTCCATGTTGTGAAAAGTGTACTCTCAAGGCAGGGATCCATTGGTAATTCCATAACAGATGTTGGGGGTTTAAAATATCAGTTAGAAATGAAATACATAAAATGGAGAGACTCTAACTTAATTTTTACTTTGTTTACAGAGCAGTCTATAAAGATGCTGATTTATACCTCTTGGATTCTCCTTTTGGATATCTAGATGTTTTAACTGAAGAACAAATATTTGAAAAGTATGTCCTTTGACTGAATTATGTATAATGCTCATGGTAAAAGATAACAAACTATCTGTATCATCACAGGCTGCATATTAGCTCTAGACCAGTGTTTTATTTTTTAATTTTGTATTTATCAAAAAAACAGTAAAATGAATTTAAAATGCGGAAAAGTTAACAATAACTATAAAGAGGATAAGAATCATAAGCATGACTTATCAAAGGTGGTAATGCAAATAAGATTGCTCCACATATATTTACTTTGTGTTCAGCTTTCCCTCTGAATTTTTTTTCTATCCCTGTATATCCTTATTCAAGGTCCCTTCTCCCTCCCACCACATCTGATCATTTTTCTTCTCTGCAACTCCCCATCCCCTCCCTGGGCAGGGAGCAGACAGTCCTATGGTCCCACTGACCCAATAATGCTTGGATCAGTCTCCACTCCTGGCCAAATCCAGTTTTGTCCCCCCTCCCTCAAGAGTGAATCTGGTATTCCTATAGTTGGAGTGGGGTTCGAAGGGTCAGCCCAGTGTGTTTCTGATCCCATTCTGTTCAGTGGTTGTGATTTGCCGCTTGGGCATGTTTGGCTTTTTTTCTTGTTTGTTTGTTTAGAGACCACTAGTGAGTGAGTACATCCCCTGCTTATCTCTCTGAGTTTGTGATACCTCGCTCAGGAGGATATTCTCCAAATCCATCCATTTGCCTGCGAATTTTAGGATATCATTTTTTCTTACGAGCAGTGGTTTTTAACCTGTGGATAAGGATCCCTTTGGAAAGTGAGCAATCCTTTCACGGGGGTTGCATATAAGGTATCCCACATATCAGATATTGCCATTATGATTCAGAACAGTAGCATAATTACAGTTATGAAGTAATGAAAATTTTAGTTGGAGGTCACCACAATATGGTGAACTGTATTAAAGGGTCTGTCTCAACATTAAGAAGGTTGAGAACCACTGGGCTAGAACAATGTATCCACCATTTTTATGACTCAGGACAGTAGAATGTAATGTAGTACTTATTTCTGGCCTCCCCTTCATGGCCAAGACTGAAGATTGCTTCTTTGAAAATCTTTTATGGGAGCTGGAGAGATGGCTCGGCAGTTAAGAGCACCAGCTGCTCTTCCAGAGGACCAGGTTCGATTCCCAGCACCCACATGGCAGCTAACAACTGTCTGTAGTTCCAGTTCCAGGCAAACACCAAGGCAAATAAATAAATAAAGTTTAAAAAAAAAAAGAAAATCTTTTATGATCATCACTTGTAAATTCAGTTTCCTTAATTGGTGTTCTGTTATAACAATTGATATTTAAGTATTTTTTTACATTATTGCTATCTTAAGACATGTCCTTTAGTATGTTAAGTAGTTGTATTTTAAATTTTCATTTATCTTTCATTCTGTGTGGTAGATAAAAAAATATTGGCTTGTATAATGGTGATTGAGCATACTATACATCTGCCTTAGTCCTTCCTAGGACCCAGCACCATGTGGTCACAGAGAACTTGGATATTTACTTCTGTGAAATTCTTATTAGAGCCCAGTGGGTGTGAAGTTTCTAAGAGGTGCAGTTAGCCATATGACTTGATTTCAAATTTTAAAAATAACTTCATGGACAACAAAGTATCTTATTAGAATAGACATTATATATTCCAGAAACAATTTTTTAAGTGGTAAGATATGGTTAATGTGTGTTAAATGATTTAATTTTTTGTTTCATTTCAAAGTCTTCCTTTAAGACATTGTAGACATATTCTAGAGCCCCTCTTATCTTCCTTTATGATATATTCGATAATATGTTTTAATTCTGGATGTTACTACATTTAACACATGAAGCCAACAGAAACCTCCTGTCCTGAAGTTACTTTTATATGGGGAATGGAATAATATCACATTATTTTGTTTGACATTTTCAGCTTATGTCTTAGTTAAAGGGAATATATTAGCATGGATTATCTAGTCACAACCACAAAGACACATCATCCCCGATCTCTAGATGAGCTCCAAGTCTCATTAACTCCATCTCTGCTCCATATGTTCCAATCCTCACATCTGCTCACAAGCTTCTGAACTACTACTCCATGATGAAGAAGTACATACACGATAAAGCACCTTACCAGTTCACTTCCATCTTCTTAATTGTAATTTTACTTAGAATTTAATGTAAAGGCTATAGAGGGTCCTTGTAATATAGTTATGTTTCTACTTCCCTTAAAGTTTCTTGCATCATCTCCTTTACTGTAGCCTTGCTTTAACATACCTGTTATCTAAGTCTCTAAAGTCGCTCTGTAACAGCCATTGCATCAAGTTCTCTAAGTTTATACAGTCAGAATGATGAGTAACCATGACTACTTTAAGCATATAACTCAGCTTAAAGCCATCATTTCAAGCTGTTAATGAAAATATAAGTGTAATAACACTACAAGAGCGCAAAGTCTTTTAGTAGTACAGAATGATCCAGGTTCTGTGTGATGCCTTGGGAAGAAGCATTACTCCAGAATTTGACATTAGCCGTTTTATTGGGTCCAGGCATTGAATACCTTTGCCAGTTGCTTGTTCAGATCTTCTAGGAGTCACTATGTTGTTTTTGTTTGTTCAGTTGTTTGTTTTGATTTACATACAATAAAATTTAGCTTCATTGTGGGGAAAAAAACTAGCCTTGATTTTTTTTAAGAGCTGGATGTTCCTTTGGTTTTGAGACTACACTTGGTGGCAACAATATGGGCTTACACTACAGCATTCCAACATATTTGCCTTTTGGAAGTCTGTTCTTAGAAAGCCTCTCTAGTTTAAGACAGAGAAGGAGAAAATTTCATTAAATTTTAAATTTAATTATTATTTTAAAAATTTAATTTTTATTTAATTAAATAAAAATTAGTTATTGTTATTTATGTTTAAAGATATATTGATGGCTCTTATTTTTGATATTTCATGGATAAAAGAGAATACACTTCAAGATTTACTTTTAAAGTATAGGAAAATTTTATTAGATGAAAATGGGTTATAAATCACTTTTTACTAAGTAAAATCTTATATATTTTTTTATTCCCAAAGCTGTATCTGTAATTTGATGGCCAACAAAACTAGGATTTTGGTCACTACTAAAATGGAACATTTAAAGAAAGCTGACAAAATACTAATTTTGCATGAGGGCAGCAGCTATTTCTATGGGACATTTTCTGAATTACAAAGTCTACGTCCAGACTTCAGTTCAAAACTCATGGGGTATGATACTTTTGACCAGTTTACTGAGGAAAGAAGAAATTCAATTCTAACTGAGACCTTACGCAGGTTCTCAGTAGATGATTCTTCTGTCACATGGAGCAAAACCAAACAGTCATTTAAACAGACTGGAGAGTATGGAGATAAAAGGAAGAACTCTATTCTGAATTCATTCAGCCCAATTAGGAAATTTTCTGTTGTGCAAAAAACTCCATTAGGCACAGAAGGAGATTCCGATGAGCTCCAAGAAAGGAGACTGTCCCTGGCTCCAGATTCTGAACAGGGAGAGGTTGTCCTGCCTCGCAGCAACGCAATCCCCACTGGTCCCACATTGCCGGGCAGAAGAAGACAGTCTGTTTTGGACCTCATGACATACACACCCAACCAGGGCTACAGCAGCCTCCAGAGGACAAGGACTTCCATTCGAAAAATCTCCTTAGCCCCTCAGATAAGCCTAAATGACGTGGATATATATTCAAGACGGTTGTCTGAAGACAGTGCATTGAATATCACTGAAGAAGTTAATGAAGAAGATTTAAAGGTATGTACCCTCCAGGTCTCAAGATGCCCTCATCCTAACTCTATAATTTCAGTAAGTTTTGATAACATATTAAATGTTGCGTAGCATTCTATTGCAGTCTTTGGGTTAAGAGTGCAAAGTTCATTACGTATGTAAGCGACTTCAAAAAATAATTATTACTGATTCACGACCCCTGACAGTTTTATGCCAAACAAGACCTTAATATTGAGTCCCTTTACTAGGCACATGATTGATATTCATAATTATGAATTAATAATTGTTGGCTTTAGTGGTTTTCTAGAACAAAATTTGTTCTATATAAATGAATGATTGCATTTATGTAGACATGAAGAACTGTTTCTAAACAGGCATTTCCTCAATTGTGATGACAAATGCCTGGCTTCATAACTAACATTCATGCTTGAATTTAGTTAATGTGTGCTTTCTGATCTTTCAGATTTGTTTTATGTGTTATGATTTGAAAGGCTTTCTTTTAAATAAGTTATGTGAAGCTCAACATGTATCTTCCAATATTCAGACTAAAAGACTGTCACTGTGTGTTAAGGAGCAAAACAACTTTTCCTAAAATAGAATGCAATGCCAAACAGGAGGGCTATTGTTTACTAAACAATGCATTTGCCTTAGAAGAAGTTAAAAACAGAGTTCTAATAGATAGGCATGTTTAATAGTGCCAGTCTTGAACAGAAAGTTACCTGTTGGCCAATCACAAGTAATTTATCTCTGGGTCAGAGTTCACTGTGTTGTAAAGTAAAGGGATAAGTAATTCCCCAAAATATGCATTCAGTATTTATATAATCTTAAATGTTTGCTAAAATGTAATTCATCTATATGATTTAATAGCCACCTAAGAGAAATTCCAAAATTGAAGTCTTTAAATTTTAGTCAGTCTATGTTGTAATGAATGATTTCTTTGAATAATTATGTTACTAGTTCATCAATGGTTTCAACTTCCAGGCAACACACTATATCCCCTTCACTGTGATAGCAAGTCATATTATTGCCTCTTTTGCAGAAAAAGAAAATGAAGTTCTGAGAAGTTCAGCACCAGATATGTATTCAAGCATCCTAGGATGTGACTTGTAGGTCTTGAATTCAAATAAAGGCCAGTCCAATCCCACAGTCTAATTTCTAATAGGTGAGCCTTACTCCAGGTTGACAGGACTCCTTTGTGTGGTCAATGCCACTTTCAAACTTCATGGATTTTTATGGAGAACAGCCCCATTTTTTCCCTTTAGAATATATAAAGAATTTTTTGTTTACATTTTAAAAATTTATCTTACAAAAGACAAAGGATTGTAGAGGAATATATTTAGGATTAGAATTTTGTAATTTAAGTCATAACTAAAAACCAAACAAACAAACCTGCAGTGCCCAAGGAATATACAAACATAAGACAGCTTTTTAAAAGACTTAATAGCTAACAAGTTTCGTAGATTGCATTTGTCCATAGATCACTGAAACAAGTTAAATCAAGGAGAGTTTCGGAACTGCAGTCGGATGGCACCACTCACTGTCAAAATGTGGTGCTTGGCAGCATTTAGGTGCTAACTTTGTTCCACAAGAATCACTGTTTCTCACTTTTCAAAACTGTATTGCTCCAGCAGGCATCCTGTTTGCTGTGACCCTCACACATGGCACTTCTAATAATTTATATTTGTTAAAAGCCACTTAACTATAAGTATTTATTTCCCTAAATTAAAAATAAACCTCAGTGGTGGCATGGAATAAGTTTGTTTCACCGTCACACTTCTTTTCTCAGGAGTGTTTTATTGACGATGTTGTGAAGATCCCCCCAGTGACTACATGGAACACATACCTCCGATATTTTACTCTCCATAGAAGCTTGCTTATAGTGCTGATTTGGTGTGTTGCTGTTTTTCTGATTGAGGTAAGAATGTTTGGTTGTAAACTGTTATTGTGACTTTAAATCAAGGTTTGCATTTCTATGTATCTTTGCAATGGGTAATTGCCTGTATCATAGCTTCTGAAAGCCAACAGAATCTAGTGAGTAGCCTAGTGGTTAAGGGCACTGGCTGCTTCTCCAGGGGACCAAGATGGATTGCCAGCACCCACCTGGTGGCTCACAATCATCTGTAACTACAGTCCCAGGGAATCTGGTGCTCTTTTTCTGGCCTACTGTGGTGCACAGACATATCTGCATGTAAAACAACTATACACATAAAAGTAAATTTTTTACGTTTACAATTAGAATTAGAATTACTATTGATATATTAGCATTTTAGTATTTCAAACATAAGATATACTGTATATGAAGAATTTTCATAAAATAAATTTTATTGGGCATATTTAATATTTTCAACATATTTAAAGATTTGTACATATTATCAAAAAGTTACTATAGCAAAGCTATTAACAGCTGTGATCTCAAATATTTTTTTTGTTTTTGTGACGAGTCACTAAAATCCACACAGCTAGCATGAATCCCAAATACAATATAGTTTTATTACCTGTAAGTCTCATACAGTACCTAAGTTTTTGTAATGGATCCAGAAGCTCAGACTGGAAGGATTATTAATTGAAACCGAGAAGGGAAAGAAAAGGGGAAGAGATGGGAAGTCACAAAGGACAAACATCAGTGATGCCCTCCCTGTTGGGGGCAGGAGACATTTCAATGGAAGGATTTCCCCCTTATCTTATAGGCATTGGCCAGTTAAGTAGCTCTCAAAATGTTGAAGAAGAAGAAAAGCAATAATAGAGATGTAGGAATTTTCAAATGATGTGTACGGTTGAACAACTAAACAACATATTTGCTGTCTACAATTGTGTTACTTTCAATCAAAATTTATATAGATTTTACTTTAGACTAAACTCTTTTGTTAGTATCAATATGTGCATTTCTTTTGGTTATTGGAATGTTTCTTGGTATATTTCATTATAGAACAGGTGCCAGTCCACAATGGTTGTTTAGTTTTTATAAGCACTGATAAATATAATATTTAGTGATGAAAAATATCCACAAACACACCAAGATGAATATCCTCATCCGTCAAAGGAATCTGCCTATCTGAAGCTTTTATAGAGGCTCTATTTCCATTTATATTTATGATTTTATAGCATTTTATCAATGTGTTTTTAACATGAAATACTTATTACATGTTTTTTGTAATATGAAATAAATCTAGCAGCCCATCCCATTTTTTCCTATTTCTTCACAGTTGCTAAACTAGAAAAGAATATCAGTATTTTTCAGCCGTGTCATTTTGATAAAGTGTATATTTTATACATCTTTCATAAAAAGCAATGTCTTTTATAAGTTCTTGTTAACACTAAGCAAATAGACTAATATTTTTTTGTTCTACTTTTTCTAATGGCCCTTTTTGGCAGTGTGTTATGAATTAGAAAAAGAAAATGTAAACAGTGGATTGAAGAATGTTTCCTATTTCCTTTATAATAACCAGAGCGTGTTTTGACTGCAGCATCTGAAGATTCTATTCACTCTTTTGTCTTATGGTCTTTAAGGCAGCTTTTCTTCAGTTTGTTAATCAGGGGTCCCTAAGTGGCTTTGCATCAGTAATAAATTAGAGACTTAGGGTGTTTCCATAATACTACCTGTGCTGTTCAATAATGGTAGGCCTTTCAAGGTATCTTATTTTTTGCAGATGTATATTTTAGGGTATTATTTGTCACATGAAATACATGAAAATCTGTCAATTAAATTATACTGCATTTCATATGATAAGGCATCATGTTTAATCTCCCCAGCTTAAAAATGTAGATTGACTATTTATTTTGTTGCTACCATATCTTAATCATCTAGGAGTGTTCCTCTTTCAAAATCACATGAATTCTATAGCCTTGAAGCATTCTAAAGTGAAATGGTAGAGTTACTCCATCGTTTCTTTGACTTTACATATTTTTTTCCTAAAGGCATCCTTTTAAGTCTGTGGAAATTTTTCTACTATAGTCAGTAGAAACAATTTGGATTGATGAATTCATGTAACAGTCACGAAGTAACTTTAAATTAGGATCTAGGCCCAATCATTAGAAAAGTTATTTGTTATTCCATTCATAGATATGTATTTCTGGGATTTGCTACTATTCAGAGTGTGTTACCAATGGTAGTGTTGCTGACTTTCTTCTAAACAAAGAATGAGTATGTTAATACAGGTGCCTCATCTAGAGTTTTGAGTAATTGGATTAGTCTAAAGACAGAGGAACGCATTTGTATGAAAACAAAGACTTTTTAAAAACTTAGATTGTTGCTGAATTTCTTGGCTTTTTGTTTTGTTTTTTTATTAGCATGAGTCAGGCAAACAAAGTTTTCTTTTTTATAGAACACTACATGGAGATTATGTATACAATGAGAAAACATGATGATTAAACTAATACCATTAGATTTTAATTATTGAGACTAATAAGATAGACTAAAATAAAGTTTTATTTAAGTAGCTGAGTCTTAACTTTTCTGTAGGATTCAATACATAGAGCTTATGGAACAAGTGAGGGATGAGATAAAATGAGTGAGTGGAATTCCATAAGCTTAATTTGCTCTTACCCAGTAGTGTCATTTAAAACAATTACTGCAGCTGCCAACTCCAGGAGTGCAAAGCCAAGACATTGCAAGTGTGTGTGCTTTGTTGTTGGTCATATTGAATTTAGAAATGTGCGTGGAAAGCATAGATAAAGATGCTGGAAAAAAAAATCAACTGTGGATTGTTCCATTCCAGGTGGCTGCCTCTTTATTTGTGTTGTGGCTTCTTAAAAAGTGAGTATTCCACACATTATTGTAGATTTTGTTTTGTTTCCACTTGGAATTATAAAATGTTTCCATATCTATTATGTTTCATTGTACTCTTCATATGCCTCCAAATTATGAGGGAAGAGAAACAAGTTATAGTCATTCCTCAGTTTCCGAGGAGACTGGACTCCAGGACAAAGATATTAAATTCTGCACTCAAGCCCCATATGTAAAATTGGATAGTATTTGCATGTATCCTATGCATGTCACCAAATGTACTTTAAAATAGCTTCAGATTTGTATGATGCCTAGTATAGTGTAAGTTTTGTATAAGTGGTTGTTGTAATGAATTATTTAGGCAAATGATGACAAGAAAAATTAGTATATATGTGTTCAGTAAAGGTACAGTTTTAAGAACCATTTCCTCAGTCCACTAGTAGCTGAATCCATGGATACTCAGATCCATAAAGTTTACTATACTTGTTCAAGTTGAAAGCTGTCTAGTGTCTTCAGCTCTATTTCTAAAAAGTGTTAGTTGTTTTCAGTTCCTGTGAAATGCAATAAAATACATGAAGACATTTTATATTTAATAGTCTCTACTAGGCATTTTCCTCAAATAAATACCAATTACATCTTTTCAATTATAAGAAAACTTGAAATTTTTTTCCAAGACAAAATTTATAAAACTAAATAAAATTTAGCCCAATAATTTGTGCTTATTTATACTTATCTTTATTGATTCTGTTGACAAGTTTGGTTGTAAAATAACCCTGTTTTTGTTTGTTTTACAGCAACCCTGTTAATAATGGAACAAATGGTACTAAAAGTACAAATGACACCTACCTTGTGATTATCACCAATACCAGTTTCTATTATATTTTTTACATTTACGTGGGAGTGGCAGACACTTTGCTTGCTTTGAGCTTCTTCAGAGGTTTGCCGCTGGTGCATGCACTAATCAAAGCATCAAAAATTTTACACAAGAAAATGTTACATTCTATCCTTCATGCACCTATGTCAACCTTCAACACGCTGAAAGCAGGTACTGTTGGTGAGGTCTATAGAATGGAACTGCCTGCTCACTTGCCTTCTAACAAGAGGGACTTGAACATAGGCACCTACCATTTAACTATTTCATATTTCTCAGATGTTGCACAGGCAATCAGACCCTTGTCCCTTTATTTGTCTATCAGTCTAGGAGGGTAACTCATTTTGTCACAATGTGATTCTGATGTGATAGCCTCAGTAGAAGCAGTCTCTTTAGAATAACTTGGCCTTTTTCTTTTCACAGATTTGGTCTAGTTTTTTCCCCCCCCAGGCATTATATTGTCATCTATAATATTGTTCACAGGAGGAAGAAATTTGAAGTTGTCATGGAAAAATATAAAATTATACTAGGAAAAGTATCTTAATGGGGAAAATTACTGTTTCATGAGACTTGAAGACCAGTTATATGAATAGTTATATGAATATATTAAAGAGGGACACAGGAAGATTTAAAATATATTTTGTGGCAACTGTAGTACATGGTACTTGATACCATGCATTTTGACACCTTTGAAATTACAGTCACAGAACGTAAAAGAACCAAATATTTAAAAATCTGTGGTAATAAAAGGTCTTTGAAAATTTGTTGCTTTGATTTTCCTATGGCTGAGCTTTGTGAAGATAATGAGCCTCCTGCATGCTCCATGGCAGTAACTGGAGAGCGTTCTGTGTGGTACTAAATCAGGAAAAGTCTGGACATAAACCTGAGATTTCATTCTTGCCCCAGATATGCTCAGTGGCAAGAAGAGCTGTTAGACATAGAAATTACACTAAATGTAGTATAAATTACAGAATTGAGACTTTTTAGCATGGACTATTTCTAAAAGCCTCAAAATAAATGTACATCAGTTTTTCTTGATGACAAAAATTAAGTGTTGTACTAGGAAGATAATTTTTATTATTCCTGGAGTCCTTAAGCCTCACCAAAGGTTTGCCTCATTGGCATATGCTTCTGGCCATGCTCTTCTGTTCTAAGAATTTTAGAACTAAGGGAATGGCCAAGTAATTTGATCCTGTGAGTTTGCTTTTATAGAATTTTAAGATCCCAAGCCTATGAAGGTTTTCTCAGTTTCTGGCAAACTAAAACATGGGCTGTGAAAAGCAGTGGAAATATTTGAGCTTTAGTTTGGCCATTTATGGATGGTTACAGTGGCTGTTAACAGCCTGTGTGAATAGGCTGTTGTATTAGATATAATAGATGTCAGCTGCTTTTTGTCATTTCCTTCTGTGAGGTGTTGCTCCTAAGGAAATGCACCTTTCACTCTCTCTCTTCTCACAGAGCATTCTCAGCTTTCTCTAGTTCATGGATTAGTGATTAGCACACATTCTTCCTTTGGCTCCCCAAACTGTTTCAGGTTAATTCCTAATCGCCTTGTGTGGTTTGTGTTCCTCATTATTCACCCTCCTGATAACTAATAGAGCAAGCTGATCTTAGAACATCACCCCTTGGCGTGCTCTCATTTTTTTTTCATTGTTCACAAGAATTTTGCTTTCTGTTAAAAAATGCTATTAGATTTATGGTCTATGATTCTCCTTCTGTCACCTAGTTATTCTGTTAACCACCACCTTGGAAATTCTCCTAGACATGCTCTTCAGAATTGTACATTGACCTTGATTTTCCTTGACCTTAATCTTCTCTGGCTCTTTGACTTTGTTACTTTTCCCCACCTTGTCATACTCAAATGGCTTTATGCCCATATAGACACATGATATAGGTCCTCAGCAAAGTGGGGTTACATTAGATAGAATAAGACTGGATGAAACAAAATTTGAAATATAAATATCATTATGATAATATTCTTTGCCACAGTGAACTTTCAGTTTCTAAATGGTAATTGTAAGTGTCATGGGTTGTACACTCTTTTTCTGAGTTATTTATGGAAGAATATACCAATATTTATAATGAATATGCTAAAAATGTCAACTAATATATATCACTTGTCTACATAAAAGTTTTTGCTTTGGTCTTGGGTCATGTAGAAAAAAAATGGAATAATCTTATTAACCTCAAAACTCTACCATGTGGGAAAAGAGATAAGACATATGTGTACACACAAGCAACTGTGATATACAGAATATATGTAGTCTCTTCACCTCAGGCATACACACAAGGAGAGGACAACATTTCTTCCAGATGAAGCAAATACAAAATCTTGCAGACAGGGCATTTGAGTTGAACCAGAAAAGAAATACAAATTTGACAAGGCAATGAGAAGAAAGGGTTTCAGAGAGAAGGAAACACACACAGACAAAGTAGAAAGGTAGGAAAGGGTAGACTGTCTAAAGAGCAGAAACTTCCCTGAAACCGTGCATTCAAATAGAGGAATCCATGTTAGCTAAGGACAAATTAAGGGAAAGTATTAAATATTTTAAATATTAAACAAAGAATTTTGGACTTTATCCTGGAGTTCATAGTGAGCGAATGAAAAGGTTAACTATTACAATGTTGTCATAGTGTTATGGTACACTTTATCTAGTTGTTTGTTTAGCGCCTTTTTAGACAAGGAGAGTGAGTTAATCATCACCTCTGTTATCTCTGTACCCAGCATTGTCCCAAGCATGTAGCATACATGGACTTTTTAGTTCATCGAGGCAACATACAATCAAGATTTAGACATGTGAGTCTGAAATTTAGAATACAGGTTGATGCTTAGATTGCTTGTGAAGAAGAGAGAAAAAAAAGAGAGTCCCATCTGGCATGTACTGACACAGCTGTGGATTCTGGAGGGTTGCATCTGGGGGGCACAGACCTCAGAAAAGAGGTTGTGTGGATGTCCTCTGTGATAGAGAAGAATTTAGAGAGGATGAGAACACATTCACTAAGATACCCTGAAACTCAGTGACAGAGTGAGTCTTGAGTGGTAAGATGACCCATTATACCTAACCTTAATTATAAGAACCTGATTAAAAGCATTGGCTTGAGCCAACTCTTAGGGGGCTCTGTGTCTTATAAAAGTTCAAAAGTAAGAGACAATAACTTGAATACAAATAGTTTTGAGCAAAGGTAATATTTGATAAGTCCTTGATTTTCTGATTAGATAATTCTTATACTAAATGCTTTTGCTGTAACCCAAATTTAGTATGAAATACATTAGTGTCCTGTTAAAAGTGATTGCTTTTTGAGAATTTTTATTTGTATCACAGGTGGGGTTATTAACAGATTCTCCAAAGATATAGCAATTTTGGATGACTTTCTGCCTCTTACCATATTTGACTTCATCCAGGTTTGTACATAATAACTATTATAAAAAGTTTTCTATTTGCCATACAGTTTTCTCAGTAGTTTCAAGAAGAAGCAATTTTTTTTTGCTAATTTTCCCTGTAATAGTTGAAATAATGACTGAGTTCTATAGAGAGCAGTCTTTAAAAGTCACAGATTTAATAAACTTAGTAACTACTCAAGTCTGTTAATTTTGGGCAGGCCCACCTTTAGGTATAATTCAGATGCTTGGGTTGAAGGGCTCAAAAGACCATCTTCCACCAATTATTGGCCATAGAATGTTTGGTAGCACCCTCCATTTCTGAAGTCTCACTGAAATGAAGATGGAGTCCCTGAATAGGCTACATTCCAATCCATCTTTACTTACGAGCAATACAAAAATAGGTAAACAGTTTCCTCACAAAATGGGACTCAACAGAAGGACAGAAAGAAGATGACTTGTTGAAACATGAAGGAAAACAAATATTCAGAGTCATATATAAGGGTTATCCCTCAGAGACAGGTGTGACTAGGCCTCCAGGATAGCCATGCTATAAGGCTGTTTGTCCATTCAGTTAGTGAAAGTGACCTTGAACCACATTAGGACTTCAAGGTCACAGGACATAGGGGAGTTGTAAGCTGATACCCAGCCTGCTGAACCAAGCATAGATTTCTGAACTTCCTGATGGCTTCCTGAAGCTTCAGAGAGCAAATGCACTTGGAAGAATAGTTGAAACACAACACTACCCTTATTGGGATGACTCATTCTTGTACCCTTCTCGCTCTTTTTTTCTCTTCTCTCTCTTGTCTTCTCTTGTCTTCTCTTGTCTTCTCTTCTCTTCTCTTCTCTCCCCTTCTCTTTTCTTCTCTTTAAAATAATACTGTATTGAAAGAACTTGAATTTAGAAAGGGAGGAGACTATCACCCTCATGTATCATGTGTATACAGAAGCAACATCAGCAGATGCAGAGAAACCAGCTGTTGGTTTGCTTTCTCTGAAATGATTGACATAATCAAAAAGACTGTTCTAAGTGAACTGTGTTTTGGATTTCCTCTACTGCTGTGTTTAAAGATATAACTTACCAGTAGCAGCACCTGTTGGAATTTTTTAACCCATGTTTTGTTTCAGGTGCTCAAAAGTGTCATTCTGTGTGACTTTAACTCTAGATATTAGTTCCTCATTCCAGGAAAATAAATTATAATTATATAACATGAGTATACTAATAAAATACAATATAACACAACACAATGTAATATAATTACTCACTGAAATGTGGACATCTGTTTGGGTCTGTGTGTTAAAAATGGTGTCAAATGATAAATATTTTCTTATTTTGATGATCTGCTGAGTATCTCTCGTTAATTTACAGTTTATCTCAGAAATCTGGGAGAGATTATTTTCAAATATTTATCTTAAAAACTAAAGTTCTTTACATTTTTTATGGCTTTAAGGTCCTATGCAAGTTGAACAGTTGAAGCTCAAGTCCTAGAACTGCTCAGGCTTCGTGGAGTAGTAAACAGCGGAAAGATTTCCATAAATTTGAGATCCACCCCGAGCATTCCCTAGCAAACCACCAGCTAGTAAACCCATAAAACTAGTGAAGAATTAGTTCACTCATTAACATATGGAAGTTACAGGAGGTTGGCTTTTAAATGATTATTATTTATGGTTAAGTATATACAAATAAGAAATTGTGAAATAAAAATGTTAGGAGATATTTTATCTTTTAAAAATAATCTGTGCTTGATGTCATATAGACCATCCATCTGGTAAACACATACCAATATTGCAAACAGCATTCTAATTTTCTGGAAGGTAATACAGAGAGATGTTTGTCTTGGTAGGCAAAACTCATTTTAACAGTACGGATTAGAAAAAAAATGCTTAATTTCAAGTTAAGTTCACCATCTGCTATAATGTTTTTGAGTTATTGGAATATCTCCAATTGTTATGGTAGGAATGGGGAGTTTTGAGAGTGAAGTAAAACATTAAATATTTACTTCAATATCAAATAAGAAAAATTTTGATCAGAAAAATGAGCTTTCTTACATGACTAAACCTATCTTTAAAACATGTATTTGTCACTCAAAGTGCTATGTAAGCATGCTTTAAAGAAGTGTCTTAACAAAATCATTAAAAATAACATTTATACTTATTTATTTATACCTAATTACTTCAAAAGTTTCATTTTTTTCAAAGGCTTGGATATGAAGAAAATCATAGTCATGTAAAATGTACTCATTATACAATTTATATCTGATAAATAAAAATATCCCAAGATCAGAAATCACCATGTAAAACTTCAACAATTTAAGTATCAGCAAGCTTAACAATTTTAATAGTTGTTTCAGTTGTTTCCATGTAACATGAAGAAACTGCTTTTGATAGAGCAATCCCTTCAGAGCATGCTCCATTTCCTTATTAAGAGTAAGTGCAGGAACATGTATAGATTTGAGTCTCCAATACGCCAAGTCCACTTTACAGAGCGGCCGTCTTCACTCACCACCATGCTTTCTTTGACTCCACAGCTGCTGTTTATTGTGGTTGGAGCTATAATAGTGGTCTCAGCTTTACAGCCCTACATCTTCCTGGCAACCGTGCCTGGGTTAGTGGCCTTTATCTTACTGAGGGCATATTTCCTTCATACCTCCCAACAACTGAAACAACTGGAATCTGAAGGTACAGCATGGCATGGATGTGCAGGGTTCCCCTGGACTTAAGTGAACCACAGGAGCTGTTTATCACTCACTAGCATTCTCATATTTTCAAAAAAAAGTTTCATGCTTTTGATCTTTAGTATTATTTAACAGTGGTGTGTGTGTGTGTGTGTGTGTGTGTGTGTCTGTTTGTGTGTGTGTGAATATGTGTTTGAGGGCTTGCCCATGCATGTATATATTGAAACCAAAATTCCATGCCAGGCCCAGTGTTTAATAATCTCAGGTCCTCATGCTTCGATAGCAAGCATACTTCATACTGAACTCCCCCAGCCCAATGAGGACTTTTGACATGTGTAACGGATTAATTCTGTTAATCAATCTGACTTTGTTTTTACCTTCAAACAAGTATATAACCTTAGCATGGTTATGCATAGACATTTGTAATTTCCTACATCGGTCACAGTAAAAACAGTAATGCTGCTATTCCTCAGAGGTTCTCTCATGTTTCAAGGGACACCAGGAGGAATTCTTCTCTTTCCTTAATGTCCTCGCTTTTTTTGTTTGATCTTTGCTTAAGTTCTCTTAAGCTTTCTGAAAGAAAGCATGTCTTTGAGAAAGAGCCTTGGTATGAGGAAGTTATTTTTAAGAGAATACAAGTAAAGTGTTTCTGCTTTGAAATTTTTAAGCTAAATCAATTAAAAATTTTTCATTGAGAGATTTTGAAGATTGACTTTAAAGACAAAACCCATTTCCCAGAAGTTATTAATTTAGAATTAGCCAAGGATAATGACTATTGTTTGCTAAGAAATGTATGTTATAAAGGAGAATGGTTTTGTACTAAATTAACACCCATGGCTTGTAGGTAAAAGGGAAGGGTCAGGCACGATAGAAGTAAGTGATGTTCATGGTGTTGTTACTCCTAAATTCATCTGTGTCAGAAGCATGGTAGTATGAAATTTTATTCTGTATTACAATCTTCACGTTATCTCCTATGGACTGATTCACAGGCAGGAGCCCAATTTTCACCCACCTTGTTACAAGCTTAAAAGGACTGTGGACACTTCGTGCCTTTGGACGTCAGCCTTACTTTGAGACTCTCTTCCACAAAGCACTGAATTTACACACTGCCAACTGGTTCATGTATTTGTCAACCTTACGCTGGTTCCAAATGAGAATAGACATGATTTTTGTCCTCTTCTTCATTGTTGTTACCTTCATTTCCATTTTAACAACAGGTACTGTGAACTTATTAACTTTGCTGAGCATTTAAGTAAAAATTTCTGTCAATGAATAAAATGTTATATTTTTATATTAAAATTATAAATGTTTTAAAATAGGCTTGTGGAGCTTGTACAAGTAATTTCTGTTGTTTTGTTGCCAAATAACTTATTTAGTTTAAAAGTTTATATGATATTTACCCCTAGTTCCTCTGTTTTAAAAATGATGAGGTGCTGATTCCAATCACATAAATATGATTGACAAGAAAAAGCCTTTTTGTGGATATGTTTTTGGCCAAGGGTCCTGACATCAAAAGTAATAGCTTTATAAAAGAATTATCTGAATGGAGGGAGAGAAAAGCACACACATTTCTCCTTTTACCCTTCCTGTAATTTTTTTCCTTTTTCAACTACTTATTTGTAAAATTCTTTGTCTTATATGAATTTTGAATAAATAAAAACTGCCACAGAAGTAAAGTGATGTAGATAAATTTTTAAATATAAAACTCCTGAAATTTAAGATTTTTGAAGAAAAAAGACATAAAGTATGTGACATAATATATGTAAAAATAAGAAAATAAAAATCTATATGGATAGAGTACCTCTATTTCAAGGTGTTTGATTTCTGAGTCAAAATGCTATGCATTTTATATATAACATTTTATTATGTCTAAAAATTACATATTACACACACACGCACATGGCAGAAATTCAGAGTGACCACCACACCAATGCCAGATTTGCAACATTTTTTTATTATAAGAACAGAATTGCTCAACCCCAAAGGAAACAAATTTCAGAAGGTCTCATGCAGCTTCAGAGCTGGTGTCACACTTGAGTAGCTAGAGAGAGGCAAGAACAGGCACTGGAGAGTCAGACACAGATATTCTTGTGTCTCTGGGACATTCACTGGCCTGTGCTCACTTCCTCCTGTGGACACTTCAGCTCTCTCTTGTGGGTCTTCTTCCTGGGTCTCTCCCTCCCTCACCTCCTAAAGATTTGTTGTCTTTATTTACAAAAGTCACACCCCAGGAACGGATGTGGCTTCTCCATTCTGCCTCTTAAACTAACAGTAGAGAACGTCTGTTTAATCATAAAATCCAAGAGAGGAAAGAGAGCAGATTCCTTTAGGCTTTGGTCCTCCATGCAGATACACAATTGCTGTGATGATGCTCAGCTTCCCCAGCATTGCTTTCTCCTTGCATCACTGGAAAATGAACCTGTGAGAAGACTGTAGATGGATAGGCATGTCTGTGACTCTTCTGCACTGCTGAAGCGTCTCTTAAAATAATTTTTTGAGGAACAGAGTATTGATTATTTTTATCTAAGCTAATTAAAGGAAGATCAAATATGACTAGGTTATATAAATTAAAACTTTTTAACCAATTCAAGCCAATATATCACATGCTGTATGAGAATAGGTAAGATTATGACTGAGTCCTGGCTTACCAAGATCAGTAGTCAAAACATTTAATAATCAGCATTGTACAGCACCTCCAGTTGATAAGAGAAGCACAGCCCAAGAACTCAGCCTTTACCAACCATACCCAGTTGGTCTTAACTGACATTAACTTATATTAACTTACAGACATCAGGTAACTTTTCTAATTCTCTTGTGTGCACAGGCACACAGTAATGCCTCTCCATAGTACTGTGATAAATTTTGCAAAACACTACAATCTCCTTTCTCTATAATAAATGTCCAGTAATTATTACATTACTTGTTGTAATCACTAAAAATTTACCTTAACTTTCTTTTTAGCCTTCACACCAAAAAATATCTAGGGGTCCTATATGAACTTTTAACAGTTTTTAATATATTATTTGATGCTAAACCAGCAATCATGTGTGGTCTATTATGGATCTAAATTGGAGAAAACGTAGACTTGAAAATTTTCAGTCAATAGTATGGATTATTAATTTCTGTATTTAATGTTATGATCATTATTTAGTGTTAGATTCAAGCACTATCAGTTGGGGCATGATAGCCTGATTAACAATAATTTATGAACATTTATCTTGCAATTTTTATGGTCATAATTGTGATTTTTTAAAAAAAAATGTAATTGTCCTTTCTAAACTGAAAAAAAACTCTTACTCTAAGATATGTTAGCACTGACCTTTTCAAGCGTTAGTCTTTTTCTTCTTTCTTTTAATATAATGGGCAAACTTCTCTCTTGAGAAATGGCTGTCATTTTCTGACTGCCTGGTGACACACAACATCTACTTTCTTTTGGACAACCTCGGATTATCAGAAACAGTGACCCTTGCAAAGGTGCTAACCTTGTCAGCCCCTGCATCTCAAGTGGATGCGTCTATCCCTTGTTTGGTTTTGCGTAGTGGAGCTCCTTTGGACTTAGGGCCTTTTGTTTCTGGTATTTAATATAGTATTTTTTATTGTTACATGTAGATTAATGGTTGAAGAGACAAATGTGTTGTCTACCCAGTACCAACATTACCTTCAGGACCTAAACAGCATTTAAAAGTGCAACACTTTTGCACTATTCAGTCACAATTGGTTTTCAAATTTGGCTAAAATCTTATTCTCTGAGGGCATTATTATTCACAGGAGTCACTAACAGCATTAAATTGAAGTTTGAGAGAAATGAAATGATCAGAGAGATATAAGTTAAGTAATCACAGATGAGAGAGATAACATGGATTTGTTCAAACCCTCTTTCCATGTCCAGGTGAAGGAGAAGGATCAACTGGTATTATTCTAACTTTAGCTATGAATATCATGAGTACTTTGCAATGGGCTGTAAACACCAGCATTGATGTGGATAGCTTGGTAAGTTACTATTTTTAAGTTTATGAAAAGTTGAGGGGAAAAGCAAAAAGGAATAGGTAATAACATAAGGAATATATATATATATATATATATATATATATATATATATATATATATACAGGTAAATTTAAAGCCATTCTGTATCACATATAAAATAGTCAGATGATTTATCTTCCAGACCCATGGATTGTCACTGTTAGCATGCTTGCACGTGTCTCCGTGCTGAGCAGCTTTCCAAAGCAAATCCCAGGAGTGGAAGGAAGTAAAAACTAGAGTTTCCCCAGGCTTAACTTTACTAGCTGATACCAATTACTCTTGGGTCTGTCGTGCTGGTATATCCCAGGACTATGTTTGCAGCACTATTCAAGCCAATCTCAAGAGTGGGAAGTAAATATAAAATGTCAGGCTATCATAATGCCTCATTCTGGATGACCATTTGCTTTTTGTTTGTTTTTTCTATTAAGTGCTTATTCATGTTGTTTACTTTTCAGCTTTGATAGGTTTGTGTTTATATTTGTTTTTCTCCGTTGATCTATAGGTGTTTTTGAATGCTGTATCAGTTATCAGTTTTACACATTGAACTGGCCTTTGAGCCAGTGGCTTTACTTATAGTATCTCTCAATGAAAGGAAACATTGAATTTGATAGAGATTAATTTATTAGTCTTTTCTTTCTGGCTTATGCATTTGGTTACTGTTTAAGGCAATTTTCTCTATGTGCTAAAATGGTGTCAAGGACTCTTAACCCTACAATGGCCAGGGTGAGAAATGAAAGAAAGCTACATATTTCCCTGTTTATATTTTAATAAAAAATATATTTTAGAGTTAGGCTAAGAACTTCATCACTGATTTCTTTTTATTTTTTGTTATGTTTATTTATGTGGGTGGGGGATGCCCATGCCACAGCCTAAGTGTGGAGGTCAAATGGCCACTTCTCAGGGTCAGTTCCCTCTTTCCGACATAGGTCCTAGGAACTTAATACAGGTCTCACCAGGCTTAGCAGCAAATGCCTTTCCCTTCTGAGCCATCTTTGCTGACCCTTCATTGAATCTTAGATTTTTTGAACTACCCCCATTCATCTATTCCTTCATTCCTGGAGGATCTAGAATCTACTTATGTTTTCAGACATGCATTCATATGATTGTAAAATTTCTATAATCACTTTTTCTCAAATCAAAAATCATAACTGTATCTCAAGGGTAAAAATAAAATCTTTTAAATCTTCTTCTTGTCCATATGTCTTCATAGTTTGCTGAAGTATTCAATAATTCCTTGAAATATAGTTTCCTTAGTTTTGAAGTTAGATAATTTCCTTGTCTCTTTTCCATAATCCTCCTTGGTTGTATTTTTGTGTTGAGAGCTTTTATAAAGACATGTATATCTGTTGGAAGTAGTTGGAGCATATTATATAAATGATGTTTCCATTTATTTCCTTAAATTCTTATAACTGTGACTTTATAATTCAAAATTCTTATGCAGTTACCTATATTTTAAAGATTTATTTATTTATTATGTATACAATATACGGAAGAAAGTGCCAGATGTCATCATAGATGGTTGTGAGCCACCATGTGGTTGCTGGGAATTGAACCCCAGTCCTCTGGAAGAGCAGTCAGTACTCCCAACCTCTGAGCCATCTCTCCAGCCCCATCCTATTTCTTTACTTAAAAAAATCTCCTTACTTTGCACACTTGCAATTTTTATTGCAGCATTAATTTTTTCAGCTTAATGACATATCCAAACTTTTGACATTGCAGCACATTGTTGTCATCTGTAGAATTCACACTCAAGATCTGTATAATTGAACTACTAAACCAAATCTCACACATACAATGAGTGGTTCTTAGTAAGTTTATGATTTTGCATTGGGTTTCTCTTATTTCCCTACTTAGCCACATGCAGCTTGATGTGGGGATGTTGGACTTTGTAGGCTATTCTTTGACATTGTATCTTTCTTGGTGTATGAAAGGACCTTTCCAAGGAACTATTGTGTCTATGATATGGTCTATGAAAAGTATCAATATTTGTATTTGATTTCATTTTAAAAGTTATGCTCTTTTGTTTGATAATAAAAGAGCATAAGTGCGGTTTTATTTCCCAGCCAAGCACTGCTGGTGGGCCTTCTTGCACATTTGTGGTCACTGTTAGATATTAACTCTCATCACGCTACTTTCACCTACACTGACTGCTGCTAAAACTACCTAGAAGTGCTTTCATATTCATCTCTTCATTTGGGAGTCAGAGGGATGAAAGCCTGAACAGTGCCTTCAGAGTTCATGTCCTCCTGATGTAACCACCAAAAGTCTTACAACCCCAAGCAGTGACACAGTGTGATGTCACTTTACCTTACTGTGCTCTTAACTGCATTTAGAGTGATCTGAGTTTAAAGTGGAACACAGTGTTTCCTTTGCCACACACTTTGTTTTAAAACTATGTGCAGAGCTACTCAGGAAAAGTGTCTTCAGAGTTGGAACAGTTACTTTATCTATTTAAATGGTTGCAGTCAATTGACTATGAAGTTGTAAATATGGCAGTGTAACTTTGTGTTCATTCTCTACCATTACTTACCCAACAGACAGAAAATAGCTTTCTTCAGTTTTCAACTATTAAATCTAATGTCAAACACTAATTCTACCTCAAGTTATGTTGTATTTATGATTATATACCTGGAATACTGATGCCCAGAACTATCGTTCAACCAGTCTATTTTGTTTTCACAATAAATTTCTTACTTATCTGAAAAATAGATCTATCCTTTATTCTTGTATTATCTTAAACATTTTAATGACTTCATTCCTTAAACTACCAGCCAATGACTGTGCTACATATAGCACAGAAGTAAATGACTAGAAATAATTCCCTCACTGATCTCTTCTAGCTTTTTCTTAAGGCATTACACTGCTTGATCATTTTCCAGTGAACATAACATCTCAAGGCATGCGTTCTTATACAGGATTAGAGCCCCTCTAATTATATGTACCTACCCCCACTATGTCCCTGTTTCTTTATACAGGCCAGTACTGTATAGTGCTCTGCCCTTTGTGAGCCCTGCCTTATCAGTGAACAGTCTCATTTGGTTTTTGGTTCCTACCCTACTTCTTTGACCTATTTACAGCAAAACTTCCCAAGAGATTGCCTTTTGATGTTATATCTTCTATCCTTCACACGGTTTATTTTGTTTTCATCACCAAGTTGAGTCACGACAAACAGCATGTCATGCACAAAGCCACATCTTTGTCTCTTGTAGTTGTTGAGCAGCAGTTTCTATGGATGCATCCTTATACTTCACTTTCCCATCATGTCCTGGACATATCTTTTTAATCTGCATTCTCTCTAGCTATTGTTATCTAACCCTTTACTTCAAAAGCCACCTCATGATGAATTATAGATTTATATGTTTACTACGTACCTCTCTTTTGCCCTCTAAACATATCCAGCTACTATTTTGACACTTCCATGCATCCATAAAACACATGGTTAGATTATTTTCTAGTAGATTTGTCATGCTAGGGTACGAGTTCCTCTACATCTCCCCCAAATACACACAGGATCTTAAGGGACCATTAAAATGAAACAAAAGTTCTACTCTGTTTGTCTGGAAGGTTAAATAAATAAACAAGAGGCAGCAAGGGTGAAAAAGACAATGTTTTAAACCTAGCACTAATAACCATCTGATGATGGTTGCTCACACATAATTTCTTCATTTGATAACTCATATCCTTTCAGATCTGTCTACCACAGAGGGAATAAAAAGTGAAGAATCTTAATATGTAAATGCTGCTACCTTAGTTTTCCAAGAAGACCAGCAGATAAGCATCCCTGTTTCCACTAGATGATTATCCTACTGAACTGAACTGTGTGTGCCTTGTAAAAGGAAGGAAGCCACCAGGTTAAGGACAATGAACTTTTAAGGCTTCCATTTCAATCCCCAATAATGAAGTTCCAGAAAGTTCTAGCATGGTTGGTGCAATCTGAGAAGAGTTTTCTGTCAATACAGACTCCCTCTGTTTCTCCTTTGTCCTTCCATCACCTGTGTTTATTTTGGGTTCCACTGAAGATCAAGTGACTAATTGCAGAATGAGCAATGTGAAATGTGGTGGGAAGAGAAAAGGGTATTTTCCTTCATTGCTGCTGTTACAGAATGCTCTTGAATTGAAAGCAGTCTCTCTTATAAGGATCTGACAGGGGAATTAATTTGTCCTCTTTGCTTTTTGCCTCCTTTTAATGGTAGCTTGACTGTGGTTTGTTGTTGTTCTTACAAGTCTTTGTGCTGTATTTTTCAAGGCATATATCTACTCACCCACAGAGAGCCTTGTATTTCATTCTGGCCCAGACACTTAAAAGCTGAGTGCCTTTAGGCAAGTCACTGTTACCCATTTCCAGAGCCTTATTTTCTTCATCTGTGAAATGAAATGGTTTGGTTAGAAATTTTTTTCAGGTTGCTGGCAGCTCTGATGTTCTCTCTCTCTTTTGAGCCCTTTCACATAAAAATGTCAGTTCTTAAGATGTATGTAGGCATTATTGCAGATCTTACAAAAACCACATACCAGCCCCATCCTGAATGCTGCAGCCCATGGACTGTTAATCTGTAGTTGCTACAGCTGATCTCAAACCTTTAACTAATTGTGTTACTGCAGCCAAAAAAGAGAAGGTTAACAATAGTATGGTATTCTCAAGACTTGAATTAGTGCAAGAATCTCATGAGCTCCCTCACAAGTTGCTGGAGTGCACAAAATGAATTGTATAATAAGCTTGGAAAATTGTTAGGGCTTTGTACCTGCCACTTTAACTTCCTGCTTTGGTTTTTTTTATTTGTACAATGAAAGGATGGGTTATGCCATGGATGCTCAGTCTGGCTAAACATGAAAAAAAAGATAGAATAATGCCTCTTGAGGTTCACAAACTTAGTGAACTTAGTTCTTCTGCTGAGGGTAAGGTGACAGGACCTGTTGTCTGTGTTTTGCAATGTACCCAGGTGATTCTAATGTGTGTCTAGGCTTTTGAATCACTGGATTAAGTGATCTTGCAGATTTATTTTTGCTGTGATTTTCTGTGAGTCATGTCATAAGGATCAGCAAATATCTTCTATTAAGAGTAAAATAGGAAATAGTTTCAACCTCATAAGCTTATGGGCTCACAACATCAAGTCATTCCAACCTTTGTAGGACAAAGCAACCATAGATATTATCTGTGTGTGTGTATGTGTGTTGTTTCATTTCTCTTTGATAATTTTTGTGTTATTTTATTTGATTTTGGTTTTTAAGGGGGTTTGTGTTGAAAAAGAGAGGAGAGAGAAAGAATAGGAAATTGAGGTGTAGAGATGTTAGAAAGAGCAGTCTGAAAGGGTTGAGAGGAGAAGAAAGAATGTGATCAAATATTGTATGAAATATAAATTATTTTATTTTTTGTAAAATTTTTTATTTAACAAGGTTTTTTTAAACCCATTGCTTGCCCTCTTTTCTCTCCTCTCTCAGCCTCCCTACCACCCCTTCAATAAAACGCAAATCTAAAACAACAAATAAAATAAATATCTTATCAAAATTTCAGTAGTTTTTTCCCAAGCATCTAGATTTTTAAGTATTGTAACTTCTCCAAAGTCTTCTGTCAGTCAACATTATTCTTTGCATAAAGTGCAGATATTTATGTAAACATCATTGACAAAGGACAAAAATGATTTGCTAGTGATTCTTCCACCTACTACTAATTAGACCAAGGATCAGCAGAAATAAGGACATATTCTACTTTATATACTTACTTACTGTCTTGACCAACTACTCCTGTGCATAAAACCTGCTTTGGAGTGAGATAGATTTGAAGAAAACTGATTTTTCCCTTTCCCAGCAGGGATTAATTGCAAATAGTCTCTTGAAGTGAGACTCATCCTCAGTGCTGGGATTTTTGTCTGGTTTGAGCATGTGCAGGTCTTGTGCATGCTGTCAGTCTCTATGAGTTTGCCTGTGTGTCAGCTCAGCTTTGTCTAGATGACACTGTTTCCTTCACCACCTCTGGGTCTTCATCTGGCTACCTCCCCTTCCTGTAGATCTCTCAGCTTTGAGGGGAGAGGTTCTCCCCTTCTCTGTGCATTGCTCAAATGTGTATATGTTTGTTAATTTAGTATCTATCACAAGAAAAGGTTTCTCTGATGAGGGCTGAGTGAGGCACTGGTCTATGTATATAGTAACATATCACTAAAAGCCATTATATTGCTACATTCTTTTAAAGTAATAATAGCAGTAGGCTTTCCTCTATTGTCCATGACCTATCTAGGCTCAGGTTCTTGCTCAATTGAGCAATGTTAAGTATGGATTCTATCTCATGGAATGGGCTTTAAC
This sequence comes from Sigmodon hispidus, assembly GCA_004025045.1. Taxonomy (NCBI): domain Eukaryota; kingdom Metazoa; phylum Chordata; class Mammalia; order Rodentia; family Cricetidae; genus Sigmodon; species Sigmodon hispidus. Next base: position 193,796 of record PVIH01002123.1, read on the forward strand.
TCCAATAAAATAATGGTTGTTTAATTCATAACACTTGTACCACTATTGCACCAGTGTGTCTTATAAGAAGCTCACTGCTGTGGTAGTAGGATTTTTACCTGGATGATATTGATGATTTTATTTTTTCTGTGTATGGGAGTTTTGCCTACATCTATTCACCATATGCATACCTCATGTCTATGGAGGCCAATAGAGGTGTTAGATTCTCTGGAATGTGAGTTACAGACACTTGTTAGCTGGATGTTAGGAATCAAAACCAAGGTATTCTGTAAGAACAGCCAGTGCTCTTTATCACCAAGACGTCACTCCATCCTCCTCACACCCTTTCTAAATTCAGTCATGGCATTTTTGTCTAGTATTGATGAACATTTCAAGCATGGAAAGTAATGTCTCTGTTGCCATGGCTTTGGAGTGGTTGGTCATTGAAACATAATTTTGTTTTCCTGACTTCTAAACAAACCAAGTAAATATAGCAAGTGTTTCTATGAGGCATTTCTGGGTTCCTGAAATGGCTATGATGACTTCCATAATCAGCAACTGAGGATGAACTGGAGTCATTTTCATTTTGACTGAAATGCTTCCCTTTTAAAGTCACATTGAGAGGAAGCTACTGGATCCTCTTTGTTACTGTCTCCATTATGTTATCCTGATCTTTAGACTAGAACCTTTAAATACAAAGATAATGACATCCAGTTTTATGGGTCAACTCCTCCTCAAGATATTCAGTGGAATGTTTTATCTCTCCATGAAATTAAGTATTATACTAACAGAAGCATGTGAATCTCAAACAAAATTCTCACTTATCTTGGCTGCATTCTGTTGAATAGTAGTACAGAATCTAATAGTACAGAATTTATGTTCTGTTAAGTTTTCCTCTTCATAAATAAAAAACAGATTCAGTGTTTTAGCACCTGACTCTCATGTTATCTTTTCCATTCAAAGTATGAGAAAAAGGTGCTAATATCTTATCTATCCTCATTGTAATGTAACTGTAGCCATAGAGATTCTTTTCCTGTCTGTGAGGCTGACTGTTCTTCCTGGGCAGACCTGCCCATGCTATTTTTCCCATAACTCTGTTATGCATAGAAAACAGCAGCCTCAGACTGGGGGTATGTCAGTGTCCAGCTGCTATGATAACTGGCAACTCTGAGCTACCTTCCTGCACTAAGATGCTGTGGTTCTTATGTACCATATGGAAATGTATAATAGAAATTCTTTTTAAAAGGATTAATTTTAAAAGTTCCACAAGAGCTGATAGGTGAGAGTAAAACTAGTCTGTTATAACTTCTATCTAATCCAGTGAGCAATGTACATTCTCAGACTGAGAGACTGAGCTCTCAATCTCCCGTCTTGAAGATATGCCTTGATATCTTTGCAGCATAGCCCTTATTACAGCATAGAAGTGAAAATGGCTTCATTCACTAGTAATACAGATTGAAATAACTTCATGGTGTTAGCATCAGATGGTCTGAATATCCCATTATTTGAGCACAACAAGAAATACTACGTACAATTGCTGTAACAGGTAGAATGGATTAATCACAAAACCAGGAAATATAAGCTTCAGGTCTTCTCATTTGCATAAACTCTTTCAGAGACCCTAGAGGTAGTCAGATTTCTGTTACTGTGACAAAATGCCTGATGCAAACAGCATGAAAAGATGAAGCATTTGTTGGGGCTTAATCTAAGATTTTTCGATACATGATTACCTGCCTCTCTTTAGGCCTGTGGTGAGGCAGAGTATCATGGCAGCAGAGATATGTGGTAGAGAGGGCTTCATACCTCGTGGCAGCCAGGAAGTTGGGGGGATGGAGTTATTCCCTCAAGGACAAACCCACACCACAAGGCTCTACTTCTCTGGATCATGTTTTACTTCTCCTTATTTCTGTTGTGTTCCAAAAGCTCCATCATCTTGGAACCAAGACTCTAGCTTTGGGGGACATTCACTATCCAATTCATAACTACCCAGTTTAGGAAGAGGTGCGTTCAAGAGAGGCTTAAGCTAGATCTTCCTTCAGATAGTGAGAGGGTCATTAGTATGAGTAGCATGTTAGGGGCTGCCTCTATGCTTCTCAATTTAGGAGGACCTTGCTATATGGAAGACTTGTTTCTGTAAAGGATGGGCTCCCCACTTTACAGTTTGACATTAACAGCTATATACTTAATGTTATGTATAATTTGAGTTATTTTTTTAAAAAGATTCTACCAAATTGTTCTAGATGTCCAGAAACATGAGATCAATTTTTATGAATCTTTGACAATGAATTCAAGCATTTTGCCAATCAATCATATGGCATCAACTTTGTTGTAGTTGATTATTTACTCTTGAACATGCATTTTTGCTGAGTGGAGGGAAGAATTCTGGCTATTTTAGAGATCTAGCCAAGTTCCATGTAGAGTTGAGCTCCTTCTCAGCTCTCTGTCTCTGATTCACCAGTGTCCCTATCTAGTCTAGAGGAATTGTCTGGGAGAGTTGTCCTGTTCTTTCATCTCTGTTTTGCTGAACTTTTTCTTTGTTTCTTCCATGTTCTTTACAATACTGAAGTTTAATTACAAGACAGGACACTGTTTTAAGTATTTAAGACTTCCAAATTGCCCTTATTTATAGGCAACCTCTTTTTGCTTTATATTGTGGGGTGAGAGGCTGTTTAACAGCCATCCTAAGTTCATCCCTGGCTACCGTTTTGGAAAAACACCATGTCTTCAGTGTTTTAGGCTAGCACTTTTCATTTTTATAAGAGTTGAAGTCATGTTTTCTTGCCTAGTCTGACACCAGAGTCTGAGCTCAGATTATCAGATTCTTAGAAGCCATGAATACCTACAAATATGCCTTACTTGGGCCTTGGCCTTTGAAATCTTAAAAGCCAAAATGTCAAACTGTCATTACATGTTTGAACAGCTAGTTTTTGAAACTTGAAAGACCATCATTGAATTCTCTGCTTTGGTCTGCTGTGCCATCTCCTTCTAGAAGCAATCACCAGGCTGATAGTCCTGTGGTTCAAGGAATTGGTTAGCAACTAACCTATTCCATTGTGGCATTTCAGTAGTTATAAAGCTGTCAGTGCTGAAAGAGCCTGCACATGCTGCTTCATCTGGTTGTGAGAAAATGTTCTCAGATATGGAATTGAACGATATGTTGTTTTATGTTATGGAGAGTGCTAACTGTTAAGTGGTTTTGGTTAAGGAATAGTCAGACTTGGGAGTAGTTTTAAACTGCTAGACTGTAAGAAACAAGATACAGACTTTCACTTTTAACTCGCAATAAATAGTCCCATTTTGCAATTTAATATTAAATGTTCTGGATTTGTCCTTAATGGTGCCTGTCACTGATGGAGAGTAAGTTACAGTGCTTGTGCTGAAGAAATACATATTACCTTTCAAAATTATCAAAAATTAGGTATTTATTTATTTGTATGTATTTATTAATTTGTATATTCATTCATGTCTTTATTAAAATGTGGCCAAATACTATCATTCAAATAGATAATATTCATTTTGCATGTCAGTATGTTTTGGAAGTATCAAGTAGAAAATAATCATAATTATTTAGAGTAGTATTTTTGTTAAAAATCTTAGCTAACCTTAAAAGTAGCCAAGTTCATTTATTTCTTTGTGCATTAAACATACACTTTATTAAATGTTGTATTGAAAGATTTATAAGTCAGATTATAAACTTTTTTGAGAAAATGTAAGTAATCATCTTTTCACCCTCAACCAGACACTGAAGACAGACAAATGTAAGAATTTCATTAAAGTCTGACTTGGTGAACCATTAGTTTCCTGGGCTTACAGGAAGCATGGAAACAGGTTACTTATAGACCATAGGTAGATGTAAAACATTTTCATTACCATAAATTTCAACTTCATCATGGATGTTAACCTCAGGAAAGCTGCCCTAATAAGTCCTGGTCGTAGTTAATCTTTTTCTTCCTTTTTTCCTAAATACTCTAGTACCTCCCAAGATCACTTACTGCTAAAAAGGGAGGGTTTTTAATTAGGATTTACATTGCTATAATGAGACACCATGACCTTGTTAACTCTTATATAAAAGACAACATTTAATTAGAGTGCCTTACAGTTCAGAGGTTTAGTCCATTATCATCATGGCAGGACATGACAGTGTGCAGGCAGACATGGTGCTGGAGAAGGAGCTGAGAGTCCTACATCTTGATCCACAGGAAGTGACCTAAACAGCATAGGATACTTTAAAGCCCATCCCCACAGTGACACACTTCCTCCAACAAGGCCACACCTACTCTAACAAGCGCATACTTCTTAATAGTGCCACTGCCTGTGAGCTTGTGGGGGCCAATTACATTCAAACTTTCACAGAGGAGAAGCAAGATAGAAGGACTGGTGGTTGACATCTCAGGTGAGCATCCAGGACTCGCCTCTCTCCTTCTAGGGAATGTCAAAAGCTCTGTCACTATTACTGTAGACCTAGCTGTCAGTGTATATTATCCTGCTTATTTTAACACCTGCCCATCATCAGACCCAAGGATATCTTTACTCTAAGGGGATGGAATAATCATGTTAGAGCAGAAATAAGAAGCCACACTATAACTATAGATGCATATTTACTTGAATATATAACTTTTATATATAGTCCTATTTTGCTAATTGGCTTTATATATATTTATATATACTTTGGAAATTGAGTAACTTGTTAAGAGTATATATTTAAAACTTAGCTATACAGTGACTTAAATTTGAGCATTGTGGACTAAGCATCAGACATCTACTCATAACTGAGTGGAGAAAGACAGAACTCTGCAGCGTTTTTAAAAGTGTGGTTCATTTTATTTCAATATACTGACTGTGCAGTGTTGTCATAATGGGGGAATATTTCTCTTTGACATCATCTTCACTCTTGAGAATATTCTAGTTATTTGTGTGTGGATTGTGTAACTGAGATTTAAGCAATCACAAAAATAAACAAGTCTCTACAGAACTGAATTAGATAAGTCTTAGTTGATTCTCTGGTTAAGCATTTAATTATATCTAATTATTTCTTGTTACTTCACTGAAAACCCTGACAAATAACCAAGTAGCTTGTGTCATAATTTTCAAGTTTTTCTTTAAGGCAACATCAAACTAACTATGGTAATGTCTATAGTTCTCAAATAAACAAAAATGCTGTTACTTTTGTTTCAGATGCGATCTGTGAGCAGAGTCTTTAAATTTATTGATATACCAAAAGAAGAAAGTAAGTGTGCCCAGATAATGAAAGGAACGCATCATGAGGACTTATCTGAAGTCGTAGTTATTGAGAATGAACATGCGAAGAAAACTGATACCTGGCCCTCTGGGGGCGAAATGGTTGTCAAAGACCTCACTGTGAAATATGAAGATGATGGGAATGCCATATTAAAGAACATTTCTTTTTCAATAAGTCCTGGCCAGAGGGTGAGATTTCAACATTACTTACTTTGTTAGTGAGTTTCAATAATCTCAGCAAGTCCCAACAACCAATGCAATATTAGAAAAACTCAGTAACAATTATAGAATCAGTATTCTGTACACATAGTTTAAGGTGTTACTGTGGGGCATTGCCATGTTTCGTATGAAATTTATATTGAAGAGTCCCAAATCTATACAATAGGCTTATTATAAATGCATTTATACTTGAACATGACTGTTCTTGCAAAATACTGGATTAATTACAGGTTTTACAACTGTAGATCCCATTAAACATATAACATGGATCAAAAATACCATCATCACTATAAACAGTAGTTACCAATAGGTTAATCAACTCACTGTAACTTTATCCATGCTTTAATTTGTATGAAACTTTAAACTTGACTTTCTTATGGACAGTACATAGGTATATGTTAGTTCTTTGGGCCACCCACCCTGCCAGCTGCTGTCATTTAAGTGGTGTGTTTAGACCTTGGGCGTCCAGGTTGTCAGGCACATACGCAGCTCCTTCCTGCTCTTTGTTTCCTATTCTTGCTGTTTTTTTTCCTGTTTTTATTTTTCAATGTTTTTCTTTCTGTTGTTATTAGTATTTTATGATTCCAAGTTTTTCTCTTTTCTTATTAGAAATTCTGCTTTGTGAACTTTCAAAGTTTTCTCTACAGTTGACAATATATATTTACAATGAGTCCATGCCTATTTAAAAATAAAATTGTTAGAACATCAGTAGCATCAGTACCTTACCCCCCTAGTTCCTCCCTCCTCTGTCTTATGCTGTTTCTATGCTTCATTTCATGTATTTACATATCCTATGTGAGCAAATACATGCCAATGGTTTAAAGTGAACTTTTAGATCCACTAAGACTAAGAAGAGTAAGAGTTCTCATTCTGCTGTCACTTCATTTACTGTCTAAAGTGCTTCCTTTATTCACTTAGGTATAAGCTTGCAATCTCTTGTGGAATTGAGTTCCATCTTCCCTTTTCTGTGAAGAACCTCTCAGCATATTTTCAGGATAAATCTGCTGAGAGCACATTGCCTGTATGTTTGTCTGGTAGCTCATTTCACCTTACACTTTCGAAAGTGCTTCCCAAGCTACACAGTCCTACTTTGGTAGGTAGGTCTTGCTTTTCCTCTTTTGCTCATTTCCTGATTTTAAGCTGTCCATAAAATTCTTTTTTTTTAAACTTTTATTTATTTATTTGCCTTGGTGTTTGCCTGGAACTGGAACTACAGACAGTTGTGAGCTGCCATGTGGGTGCTGGGAATTGAACCCGGGTCCTCTGGAAGAGCAGACAGTATTCTTAACCGCTGAGCCATCTCTCCAGCCCCCGCTGTCCATAAAATTCTAACTAATTCTTCCTCAAATTTTTAAAAGTAAATAATGGATTTTTTCCCCTCTGGGATTTCTTAAAGGTATTTTCTTTTATAATTTCTGTAGTTACAAGATGATTGCTGTGGTATGATTCTTTGGCCTTGAGCATCATTTTGCATGTTTTTTCTGTATATATATATATTGAGTATATGACACTAATTTTGAAAAAGGGGATTCTTTGAATCTGTTTTGAACTATTCCCCTCACCTCTTTATTTCCAGCCTCCTTTCTCCTTTTTTGCCTTCTTTCTCTTTTTTTGAATGTACATTATATACTGGTTATATTTTTCCTTTGTTCTGTCTTGATTTTGGCTATCCTGTTTTTCCCCTGAGGCATTTTTGATGTTTTTGCTTTTATTGACATAGTCTTGAGCTCAGAGGTTCTTTCCTCAGACCTATCTATACTATTGATGAGGTCATCAAAGCATTCTTCATGGTTTTGGAGTAAAGTTTTATTTTGATTCTGCCTCAGAATGACCCCTTTCTGTTTACAAATGATCTGTTTTTATATGCTGACTTTCCATTATATACCCTTATCACATTAATCATAGTTGCTTTGCATTCCCAGTTTATTAATTACAGTGTCTTTGCCACATCTTACTTTCTTCTATCCTAATATTACTTATTATTTACCTTTCTTCCTTTTAAGCATGTTTAGTAATTGTTTTTTTGGTTTTTTTTTTTTTGAAAGCTAAACATACATGATGACCTTGGAAAATGGGACTGTATAAAAGCCTGTTAGTAATAGACTGGTAATAGACTGGGTATACGTTGGAGTGTAGAGTTCTGTAGCCCTATGATTAAGTATTAGTAGGTTAGAGAAATTGTGCCTTCAGCTGTGAATTTGTGCCACCAGATTTTCTGCCCCTTTAGATAGTACAGAATAATTAAGAGTGGGCTGACACTAAATATTTCTATGTCTTAAAGTCAGGCTGGGATCTGGAAAGAATCTCCAGCAGGTGGACATGATAAAAAAAAAGTGTCATACAAGAGCAGGTCTCAAATGGAAGGCAATGTTCTGGCCTATCTCAGAAAGGCCTCTTCCTCTCCTGTGGTTGCTTGAAATCTAAGGGAGCTATCTCTAGTCTTCCAGAAAGGTCACTGGAGGGTGCTAGGGATTGTCTCCCTCTCCATAGTCCACAATGAGCCTAGGACATTTTTTTTTCAGTAGACTTCTGGTACTGGCTCCCCAAGGATTTTGCTCCTTAAATTGTGATCTTTCTTTCCAGTTCCAGGGGCACAGTCCTTTTGTTCTGTGACTTTACCTTTTGGACAGAAAATCTGTTGCTCAGTCTTCTTACTGAACTTGGAGTGACTTGACTGGCTATGCCTTTAATCCCAGCATTTCTTATGCAGAGGCAGCCAAAGTCTCTATGAATTTCAGGATAGCCTCGTCTATAAAGCAAATAGGAGTGATTTATTTCCAAGATACACACGAATGAAAGAATGAATTTTACTAGGTCAGATTTTTCCTTAGAATTGGAATTGACTCTTAAAAGAGCATTCTGAACAATTGTCTCCAGAATCTCAGTTCTTCAGCCTTGCTTTTAAATTATAATAGGATGCTTCAAATAAATTTCTTATATGCTGAATGGAATTAAGGAATAAATTAAAAAATATTTGGATATTTTTTGATATTGCAAAGCATTACGCAAAGTCAGTTTCAGGCAAATTACTTATTAAAAAGGCATTTGAAAATTCAGAGCTTTAATATTAATTTTTAAATTTTTAATGAATTTGGTATTCTTAGCTATATGAGAAAATAAATATTTTGTGTAGAAAAATTATTTGATCTTTGTATTAGAACGCTTTGTTCATAAAAGCTACTTCAGGAGAAAATATCCTGTTTTATTGGCTTTTAATTATCTCAGAAAATTTATTTTTATTGTTTCATTTTTTATGCATGGGGAATATAACAACTGCTTTACAATTTTTTTTTCCTTAAGAATTCATTCTGAGACTTGGTACATTGCTTAGTTGGCAGCCTGCTTACCCTGCAAACTGACACCCTGGCTTCAATCCCCAACAACACACTTGAGCACAGGAATATTTTTGCCTTTTAAATCTCAAACTTTTTCTTAAAAGGATTTGTTTTTTTAATCTAAAATTTTAACATCC
>PVIH01002124.1:0-56382 GCA_004025045.1 Sigmodon hispidus
AAACCGCCCCTCAGAGACCCCTGCAGTTGGTTTGCTCAGTTCACTCAGTTCGGGGTCGCGGTAGGGATCCTTGCAGATACCCTCAGCAGCAGCAGGAGCTGTGGGTGTGGCCAGGTGCAGAGTTCAGCTGCCCCTGCTCCAGAGTGCGCTGGGACGCCGCAGAGAGCACAGGTCCTGGTGGCGGAACCGGAAGCAGTGTCTAGAAGGTACTTTCTGACTCTCTTTGTTTCTTTCTTTCTCATATGTATGTGTGTGTGTGCATATACAACCATGAGTATAAGCATATATGTGTGTATGTATGTATATTATGTTTATATTTGTAAATTAACTGTTTAAGTGAAAATAAATCACAGAAAACATAATTTGTGTCATGGAAATAATGGAACGTGTTATTGTTTTTCTTTTCTTTTGGGATTTTTGGTTTTCCAAGACAGTGTTTCTCTGTGTAACAATTCTGGCTGTCCTAGAACTCACTTGGCAGGGTAGCCTGGTCATTGAACTCACACAGATCTGCCTCCCTCTGCCCACCTCTGCCTCCTGATTGTTAGTATTACCAGTTCACCAACACTGCCTGGCAGATATTTTCCTCATAAATATTGGTCAAGAAGAATTTTATTGTCTCAAAGAGGGTAGATACACACACAGAGACACACACAGATACACAGACAACACACACACACACACACACACACACACACACGAAATTCTGAACAAAGCATCCTACACATCCAGATGAGTGCAAAAATGTTCCAGAATAGAGTTACTGGATAAGAGGACAGGCCTAGGAAATGAGGTCAGAGAGCAGAGATCTAGCACATGACATACCAGTCAGTCCATTTTAAAAAGGTGAAAAGCCAGTACAAGCTTCGTAGCACAGACATGGTTCTTTCAAAGAGATCACTTGGAATGGTGACATGAATATGATATAAATGTAAGAATATGATATAAATACTCATGACAGAAGGAGAAAATGGTAATTGTGAGAAGACCTTATAGACATCCACAATCATGAATGATCATATTAGAACATTAATGAAGAACTATTTAGGCTGTGCATCCATTCTGGTTCAGATTTGTTGAAGGATTGGATAAATACAGGCTATCAAGAAAGAGGAGAGGATGATGCCAAGATTTTTTTTTCTGAGCAACAGAAGGGTAGCGTGATCATGGATTGTGCCATGGAAGCATATGAAAAAAGCTAAGGAAAAATACATGAAATTAGAAGTTTCATTTTAGCTTCACTGAACTTGAGATGCCTGTTAAACATCCAGATGGAGAAATTAAATAGACAGGGTACATGCACGTCTGGTGTTTAGGAGACATGTCTGAACTAGAGATATAAATATAGCAGTTAGCATGTAGATAGAATTTATATCATTACATCTCGTTAGGTCAATTGAAGAGTGAGTTTAGATAAAGAGAAAGCTGTGCAAATGGAGGCTTCCCCAACTAGTACAAGTATTGGGGACAAATATAGATTATGAAATAAGATTGGGGTTGCTTATGAAATAAGCAGCCACATTAATGGCTTCCTGCATATCAGTTGAAGACTGTTCTAAGCAGGCAGTGGGTATCAAGGTGCCAAGCACTGCACTGTAGGCTGAGTGATGAGAGGCAGTGGATTGAGTAAATGAAGGTTTTTGGTGACCTAGATCAAAATTGTTTTGTGTGTTCCAGATTGCTTTGAGTTTCACAGACAAATTGAGAAAAGCTGAAGACAGATTTTCTGAGAAGGAAACAATGGAAATGTTCCTTTCTGCACGAGAATAAGAAACAGAAAAGATTTTATTTTACAGTATACTCATGGCTGGTAGGAATAAATCAGTAAAGACAGTATGCAGACTAAAGGAAATTTCCTCTGCTGATATGCCTCAAAAAGAAGAGAATTTTCCAGGGCATGGGTAGACAGGTAGAATATTTTGGGGCTAGAATAAAGTGTGTTTACCAATAGTAATATGAAATATGCGAAAATAGGCTAGTTCAGAGGATTTGAAATATTGGTTAATATCTCAAATTCAACTGTTATAGTGTGACTATCAAGTGTTTACCCCCCAAAACTGGGTGTTTTAGACTTAATTTGAAGTGCAAAGTTCAAATGTAAGAGTTTGGGGAGAAACGGACTCTGACCTAATGAATGCACAGTTACATTAGTGCCTTCAGAACTGGAGTGTTGGGAGGGGATGAAAACCACAAAGTATGGCTTAGGTGAAGGAAACAGATACAGCTTCACTAAGTTTGATGGTGGCTGTCGGCTTCTTGTAAATTGCCTTTATTATATTTAGATATTTTTCCTGTATTCCTCCAGGGCTTTTATCATAAAGGAGTGTTGGATTTTGTCAAAGGCTTTTTCAGCATCTAAAGATATGATTATGTGTTTTTTCCTTTAGTTTGTTTATATGATGGATGACACTTATGGTTTTTCATATGTTGAACCATCCCTGCATTTCTGGGATGAAGCCTACTTGGTCATGGTGGATGATATTTTTTATATATTATTGTATATGTTTTGCCAAAATTTTGTTGAGAATTATAGCATCAATATTCATGAGGGATATTGGCCTGTAATTCTCCTCTGTTGTGTCTTTGAGTGGCTTTGGTATTAGGGTGATTGTGGCCTCATAAAAGGAATTTGGCAATATTCCTTCAATTTCTACTGTGTGAAATAGTTTGAGGAGTAATGGAGGAGTTGTCTTTGAGGAGTATAGCTTGTCCTCTACTTTCCTTTCTGTCTCTAATTCCTATACATCACAAACTCAACATTTCTCTGTCATAAACTACTACTGTAAGCCCATGGCAATGGAACCAGCTAAGTAACAAAGGGCCTGAAACTTGGAAGTTTTACCATTTCTTCTTCCTAGCTGATTTGCTCTGGTGTTTTCATAATCATAACAAAACATGCTAAGACATGAACCCTGGAAGCTCAGCATGTACCCTCCCTCAAACAACTGATTTGTATGCAATTTGAGGACTGAAGAAATGAAAGAACATATATCTTTCTAGGGAACAAGAAACAAACTGGAAGGCACTCTCTGTCTCAAATGTCTGCCATTTAAATAATCCATCAAATTGCTGTCATATAGTTATATTCCCTGTGCTAGTATAATGTTGTCTTTAAATATATACACTTTTACTGCTTGCTGTACTTACTTTAAAAATATTTTTTTTCTGCCAACTTGATAGAAAAAGTATCACTTGCCATTAAAGAAGATAACTATTAAAACTCATTAGAGTTCCAATAGTAAGTAATATGATAAAATTCAATCTTGCTGTCTCATATGCTCAAGGTCCCTATCCAGAATTTGCTGTTTCTTTCATTAATAAGGAAAATTATCAAGTAGACTGATATTTTCAAATGTATATTATCACAAAGCTTAGACTTTTCCCATAAAGCCATCGAGAAAATGGCAGATAATGGACAGGAAAACTCTACCCATTGTCATTAAGTATTATGTAGATTTTATGAAGTTCAATATAAAAGTAATTCTCTTCCTCAGGTGAAGCACATCCTGGATTTAGGTAAATTCATATTTCAACAAAAAGCCACCTTCACAGACAAGCATAACCTTGTGGCAAGGGATAAGGCATAGGCCTCACTGGAGCACAGATTATCAAACTTGTCAATCATGTTAGTTGGGTTTGTCATTCATTTAAAAATAAAGTTTAGAAATCACAATATCATTTTACAGAGAATTCTGAGGGTGTTGTGCCATTACTGAGTTAGAAACATTGTGAGAATTCAGACAAACAAAGTAATTAATCCATCTTCTGTGGCCTAGCTGATCAAAGAATGCTGTCTCTCCAGCCTAAAGTCTGTATTTTATTTCATTAAGACTTCAATTTGGTTTCATTTTTAGTCTTTTTCCTGTGTGTGTGTGAAACATGCTAAGAAACATTAACTTAGGTAGCAATGTACAGTGTCTAATAAGTTGCTGAAAATTGGGATAAACAGCATTTGATTCTAGAGGACAAATCAAACAGCATTTGATTTGAGGACAAACCTTGATGATAGATGGATAATACATGGTCCTTAAGGAAGATTAGCCTAAAAGAACAAGTAGATTCTGTAGCATCTCATCATAGTAGAAATTCATAGTGACTCATGAGAATGACATTGCTGAGATTTGTAAACTACTTACACTGGAAAGATCTAGAATGACATAAAACTCACCTGTTGCTCAATAAAACATATTTTGATTAATTTAAAAAAATTTTAAAGTTTTGCTTTGTCACTTTTAAATTGCTTGAAATTGATGAAGCTGCCTAATTGATTTTTTTCCACTGAGCCTGTGGATGGATCCTTGGACAAAAATATTGGTGGTAAATGTTTGACAACATGTGTTAGATCCCTGGAACTCATGTTAAAAACTGAATGCAGTGGTACACATTCTGAATGCTAGCACTTCTTCAGCAACATGGGAAGCAGAGATAGAAGAGTCAGTTGGAAACTCTTGGGGCAACTATAGCCTGGACTCCACAGAGCAGCAGCAGGAACCAGACAGACCTTACTTCAACAGGGTAGAATGCTAGAACTGATTTCCCAAAAGAGTTTTCTGATCTCCACATGCAATCCATGGCATGTACTATCTGCATGAACACACACACACACAAACACACACACACACACACAAACACAATGAAACACACACATACATGCACACAATAAATTAAAATATAAAGCAAAACTACTTAAGGTCTTCCTGGAGGGCATTATGCAGATAAGGAGTATATTTTATAATCAAACAGAAATATCCTGTAAAACATATCCTTCTGGGACATGAGATGGACACACACATAAATTTACAATTGCAAGTTTCATGCTACTAAGAGAGTGGAGCTGTCAGGAGAAGATCAGTTTATTCATTTGGTAATTAAGTATTTATGTTGTGACCCCTACAGAATTGTACTGTGTGCTGAGTACAATTTATAGGCACTAGAGAACAACCCTGGGCAATGTGTAAAAGTGGATGGGGTATAAAGGTAGATACAAGGTCATGAGGTTGCAAAGAACCTGACCTGCAAGCAAAGGATTCCCTTCTGGAGAGTAGGAAAATGAATTTAAGTCTACATGCAGAAAAATGATTTATTTAGCATTTCTGTCCACATTTCACAAATGAGTAGCCTATCTCTGTACAGAAGCCATTGAGATAATCAAGACAAATGAAATATTCCTAACTATATGAGTTCACACTCTATGCTGAAAGCACTAAAATTCAGTTTAAGCAGGTGCATATTTTCCAAATGTTGTTCTACCCACCTTGAAAAATGCAGCAAATCAATTCTCTAGACTCATTCTTCATATGAATAACATTTGTTTGCAGCTAATACATTTTATTCTTAGATTTGGAGTTATTCATTCCAATTTTTGTTCTATGGTCTGAGGAGGCCAGCTTTGCAATATACACCTTTATTAATTGTTTTAAGCATTGTTTGCATTGTATAAAAAATAAAATTCAATATGCTGGAAGTTTTAGGTCAGCATCCAGATATCCTGTATGGATGTTTCTATATGGGTTCCAGCCTATCCTTATCCAGGAGTAGCAGGCTGGATAGCACAACAGCTTATTGGATGACCTTGGTCAGAAGCTCATCTGTCCTTTTCAGATCTCAGCTTTCTCATCTAGAAAACAAATGGCATGCTAACCTTCTCTGACCCCTTTAAAAATGTTAGAAAGGGGAAATAAGTTAATGTTTGGAAAGTCCCATGTGACCCTTCAAACCAAGACGTTATCAAAGTACAAAGTAAAGGGTGGAAAATGTTTGCCATCCCATTAGTAACTCAAATAGTACATAAGCTCCTCCTGTCAATTCTTTGTAAGGCAGGCTTCCAACATACACTTGTTTTGTTTACCAGGATGAAAATGGGAGTGGATGACTTGAACTCACTGACTCCTACACACATTTTTAAAGAACTCTTCTGGGGAAATTATGGTCACAGATTCCTTTTCAAAGAACCCAACCTCCAACTCTTTATTGTTGTCTCAGGATTCTAGAAATAAGAAAAAGGAGTTTGGAACAGAATCTAAGGCCTTAGAACTTTTAATGTAGATGTTCTGATATTGTTTCTGGACATGTACAATGAAAACTACTGCCCTAATTCCTAAAGTTCAAGGTGAAATTTATAGATGGCTAATTCTTATGATATTACCCTCTCTAATAGTACTGTCTCCTTAAATTCCCACAAAAGCTTATGAGATGTGCTCTATTATTATTCTTAACTGTCATATGAATAAAATCATATAGCAGATCTTATAAATCAGGTAGCTGAGGTTTGTAAGTCTTAAGGAAGCCCACACATCTGCCTTAGCTCAGCTTAAGCTCCTTGAATTCTGGTTTCTAGACCTGGCACAGAGTGTGGTCAGAACTCCACTGATACACACCTACAAAGCAAACATACTTTGTGACTTTTATTCACATAGGAAGAGAGTCTTTTCCCCTCAATATCCTTTATTTTTGTCTACTTTTGCAAAGTTAGTTACAAAATGACATGGAGAAGTTCTTCAATCATGCCTATTTGAGGAGAAGTAAATGCCCTATATGAGTAATTATATCTAAACAAAGATTCTATTTGTTCACTGAATGTATTTTCCATCCTATCTTTCTTACACATAACATGGCTCCTTTTCTACCTACTCATTTTAAGTTTAAACTCTTAATGATGATTCAAAGATTTTAGATAGCATTTTGATACATTCATAGAACAGTGAAAAGTTAACTATCAATAAGCAAACTATGCTTACACTGGAAAGGTGATCTTATTGAAAGAGTATTTAGATCTGGCTGACCTGTAGAAATGACTATGGGTGATTGCCTTAATCAAATAATGGATGTGGAAAAACTTGTCCCATCATAGCTGACACCATTCCCTAGACAGAAAGTCCTGAACTATATAAGAGTAGAGAAAGTGAGTGGATACATCAAGGAAGTAAGTGTGCAGGTATGCATGCATTTATATCTAATCATGACTGTAAATATGAAATGACGAGTTGTTTGAAGCTGCCTTCATTTTCTTTAAATGATAACTGGTAACCTGGAATTACAAGATGAAATAAATTGCTCTTTCTGCCAAGTTGTGCTGTTTAAGAATATTTTATTACAGCAACAGAAATCAAATTAAACCAGGACAATGTGTTACCTCTTGCAAAGTGAAATGAAAAAATACTTTATATTTCGAGATTAGTATAGCTGTTTATTTCTCTTCAGTGTCAGTTCAGCATAGTAAACTGGAATACCTTTTTCCAAAGTTGTTAGCACAATTAAAGTTTCCAAAAGTTAAAATTAGATATGTACATTTATTTAATATTTATATTAAAGGACAAATAATAGCAATGTTGTGATCTATGAAAGAGCATTGACATGATGATATTTGGGTTCATGGACATTTTCATAGACCAGTGAATTTATCAGTTTTTTATATAAGACAACACATGTTGAGATCTTTCACATATCAATTTATTGCTGGATTGACTCAGAGAAAAGTATTTTTTTTCTCTTCAACATGAGAAGATCTTTCTACTCAACAAAAGAAGAATGGTGATTAGTTCCTATCAGGACACCACTGGGCTCTCCCATAGGTACATTTAGACTTTCTTCATTCCATTAACCTCCAGTGCTAACCCAAATTACATATTTTATGGTCTACTATTTTTCATTACTTAAAATTTCTTAGTGATAGAGATATTAGTGTTTTAAGATGAGTGGAGATGAGGGAGATAAAGTTTCCTGATCAACTTTTCCAGTAGTCTTCAGAAGATATTTGAATTAATGATGCTTTTCCAACATCTTCAACAATAAGAAGTACCCATCTAATCTTTGTAGAATGAATGAAAAAGAACTGTTGAAAATCATTGGGTCCAAACTGAACTTTGGCACGCCATTTGGGGTATGATGTATGGCCACTGTGGAGACTGACATTTATTTTATTGGATAGTAGTTCCAACAACCTAGTGTTATGTAGTGTTTTCAGTAATCCAAATAGAAAAGATCTCCTTGACAGTAGAGTTTTATGCAAGTGGTAAAGTAGAATTTACATAAATCAACACATCTATAAACAGGATGGCTTGAAATAGAAAATACTAAGGAGAAAACAGCACAGAGTAGAAAAAAAAATGTAGTTGAATTTATTTCAGATTGTATTTCAAGAAACTTCCTTTCTCAGAAGGTGATAATTTCCAAAGATGTGGTTGGCAGTTGGGAAAGAGCCAGGATCTGACAGCTGGGATGCAGAAGTACCAGAGGCAAGAACAGTCTTTCTAAGCAGGTTAGAGCTGAGTTGCTTGAGAAATAGGTGCGTATGAATGGATATGCAGCTGTAGAAGTGTGAGTTCCTGGAAATACTCTTTGTCAGCACATGACATATACTTAGATCTGCTCTGCCATAATTCAATCAATTTTCTTGTTTGTTTCTTTCTAGTTTCATTGAACTACTTACAGACTCAAGGAGAATATATGAGATTTCTCCACTTATCAGTAATCCTTTCTCTCTTTGCCTGGAATATGCTACCCATTCTGTGATCTGTGCCTCTGACTCATCTTTGAATATAAACCTTTACTTTTATTCCTGTGAGTCATAAAGGGCATGATTAACAATTCATATTATCCAATCTCTATAGATAAATAATAATTTGACATTTTTTAGTGGAACCTAAATTTCAAGTGAATCTTATTGTCTTTTGTTCTACTTTGGTCAATTGTAGAGCCTTAAATGACATTTTAGGTTGTAGATGCCAGAAAAAGGATAGACCTGGTTTGTGTAGTATAAAAAGATTAATTTGGACAGGGAGTATATTTCAGGGGCAAAAAGCTTGCCTCACCTGTACAGGGCCATGGATTTAATCCTCAAAATCAGTGAAAAGAAAAGAATGAATAAAAATGAGGACATTATGTTGGCAAGATGCCACAGAGGGTGAAAGAACTTGAGGCAGCAGGTCACATTGTATCTATAGTCAGAAAGTAGAGAACAGTGGATGCTTCACCTAGCTTTCTGATTTTTTCATAATCTAGGACCCACACCTGGGCAAGTATAGGGTGGGTCTTGCCTTCTTAACTAACCAAGTCACAATAATCATTCACAAGTAAGGCCAGAGGCAAAACAACAATAACACCCTCACAAGTGTGTCCACAAGTTTGTTAGATCAGTACCATTAAATATCACTGAGCAAAAAGGTACCACAGCATGTGGCTAAGCATAGATAGAAATAAGGGTTAGCATAAAGTATAAGAGTTAGATAGTACAATGCCTGACTCATAGGCCAAAAAGCTTGTAATTAATATAAGCCCTTATAAGCTCTTGTGTGACTGTTTGGGACAAAGCAACTGTCAGTCCAGACATTAGGGCTAGGCTGGGCCAGAAACTTCTTACTACAAGTAGTTTACCTGGCATTTGTGTTAGAGACCTATGACTTCTGGGACAGTATTATCTACCTGTGCACCTATCTCACATTGAACTCTTTATAATTTTAAAATTATATTTTTAGTTAGTTTTTAAAGTTGTATGTTCTGTTTAGCTTTTTCACTTACTTAGCTTTGGTTAAAATTTCTGTGACCACCATCTGCTTCCTCCCTAAGCCTTTATATAATAGTAGGATTCCCAACTATTTCCACATGCCTTCCCCCTTTTAGACCTCATTCATCCCCAGATCTCCTTACTTGCCTCCATATATCTACAGATATTCATTCTTACTCATATATACAGATCTAAGAAAAACCTGAAGATAAGCTGCACATATGAAAGAAAAAAAACATAATGTTTATCTTTTCGGGCTTGTGTTAGTTCAGCCAGTATAATATCTTCTGATACCACTCATTTTCCTGCTAATCTCATTTTCCTTAGTGATGAATATCATTCCTATGTGTACATGCCTCACATCTTCATTACTTATTCATCAGTTGGTGGCCATCTAGACTGATTCTATTTCTTAGCTATTGTGAACTTAGTAGCAACAAACATGAATGTGTAAGGTTTTTTTTTTTGCATTATTTAGGGTTCATTAGGCTTGGCCTATATCCTGAAGTTGCTGAGATAGCTGGGTTATATGGTAGCTGTATTTGTCATTTTTAAAAATACTTTTAGACTGATTTCCAAAATGGTTTCTAGTTTATACTATCACCACCAGTGAATAAGGGGATAGTTTCCCTAGATCTTTATCAGAATGTATTACTGATTTTACTTTTAAAAAATTGTATTTATATTATATTATATGTGTGTGTGTGTGTTTTGCCTACATGTATGTATATGTATTGATCACATGTGTCCCTGGGGCTTGAGGAGGTTGAAAGGAGTAATTCCTGAAAGTGGTCAACAACCTCCTAGGTCATGAGTAGGTGCTAGGCTAGAATGGTAAAAGGCTCTGGAAAAAACCTGCAAAGAAGACCTCTGATACACTGAGTAAGATTATTCCCTATGAAGTCCTTTTGGTATGATGGTGATTATATCCCTTCAGGCTGGAGTTTCAGATAGCTCCAGGAGGCTGAGAAGTGAACCAAACCTCATGGAAGAGTAGTCAGTACCATCCAGCTCATATCATTTTTTTTTTCCCAAAATGAACCACTCTGATTATTTTTGAGAGGAAAATCCCAAAGAAACCTTCATTTACATTTCCCTGATGGCTAATGGTATTTCCCTTTTTAAAGACATTTATTAGCCATTTCTATTTCTTCTTTTGAGAACTCTATTCAACTCTAGCCATTTTTAAAAATTAAGTTGTTTATTTTCTTGATGTGCCGTTTGTAAGATGTTATTTTCACTACAGACATTGTCTATAGGCTGCCTCTTCACTCAATTGTCAAGTTCCTTTTAAGTTTTTAAGTTTAGGAGGGTCGCATTTACTGATCATTGGCCTTATTTTTTGAGTGAACAGGTTATATTCTGAAAGCTATTGGTGGGGCTTCTCTCTTGGAATGTGTTCTGCTGTGGAATGTTAGTTGGAGATGAGTTACATTTGTTTATGCTGTGGAAAATTCATGTAAAATTTGTTTACTGATGCAAAGGTGTGTGACACTCTTTTATGTTGTATTTGCTTAACTCTGTGAAGCTGTATGACTTTGCCATCGATAGCACCTGATTGGTATAATAAGGAGCTGAATGGCCAATAGCTAAGCAAGAGAAAGGATAAGCAGGACCCTGTATGCAGAGAGAATGCATAGAAAGAGAAGAAGACTACAAAGGAGGATGCAGAACAGTTGAGGAGGAGGGTTTGGGAGTAGGGGTACAGTCACCCAGCCAGACGGGGAATAAGAAGAAAAGAAAAGATAATACAGAAATAGAAAAAGGTAAAATCCAGAGGCAAAAAGTAGATGGGATATTTAGGAACAGCCTGGTGCCAGGAAAATTCCCAAGAGCCCACAAAGATGACCCTAATTAAGACTCCAAGCAATAGTGAAAAAGATACCTAAACTGGCCTTTCCCTATAATCAAATTGATGACCACCCTAATTGTCATTATAGAAACTTCATCCAGCAGCTTTTGGAAGCAGATGCAGAGATCCACAGCTAAGCACTGGGTTGAGCTCCCAGTCCAGCCTAAGAGAGGGAGGAGAGATGATATGAGCAAAGGGGTCAAGATCATGATGAGAAAACCCACAGAGATAGCTAAGCTGGGCTATTAGGAGCACATTGACTCTGAACTGACAGACGAAGAATGTGAATGGCACTGAGCTAGGTTCTCTGAATGTGGATGACAGCTAAAGAATGTGGACAGATTGTGGGATACCTGGCAGTGGGACCAGAATTTATTCCTAGTTCATGAACTGGCTTCTTGGAGCTCATTTCCTAAAGAGGAATACTTTGCTCAACCTCAATACTAAGGAGAGGAGCTTGGTTCTACTGCAACTGGATATGGCAGACTGCATTGACTCACCTTGAAAGTCCTTATTCTTTCTGAGGAATGGATGGGGGTATGGGGTAGGAGGAACCTGAGGGATAACTGAGAAGAAAAGAAGGGGAAACAATGGTGGATATATCTTTTCTTCAAAAACTTTTAAATAAAAGAAAGAAACAAGCCAAGCTAAAGACAAACATTCATAAATAAGAATAAGGCTTCATGTATTGCAGGAATCCTAATTGGTCTTATAATAAAAACTGAAGACAGATATTGGGAGAAAGCTGAAAGATTAGAGAGACAGAGAAACAAGCCACAGCCACTTTTCACTTAGTCTACTACTGAGGCTGAAAGGGATAGATCCAGTCTCCATTAAACCTCAGACTGAATGCCTCTGAGTCCTCAACTGAAAGGGAGGGATAAACTCTGTCTCCTCTGGCCATGTTTTTCTTTCTCTGCCAAGCCATAACACTTCCTGCTTCAACCTTTCTAGTGCTGGGATTAAAAGTGCATGTCATCACTGGCAGGTTTTTGTTTGATCTTGCACTCACAGAGATCCAGAAAGATCTCTGCCTCTGCCTCTGCCTCCTAAGTGCTAGAATTAAAGGTGTGTGTCAACCACTCCCTGACAGCTATGGCTAACTCTGTGGCTGGCTCTGTCCTCTGGTCTTCAGGTAATCTTTATTTCTTTAGAGTCTACACAATATATTATCACATTTGTGGTATCTGTTTAGGAATAAGTGGTAGGCCCCCACAAAAGTAAAGAGTAAAACAACACAAAATAAAACTACAATGTTCCCTACTTTTGTTTCTAATAATTTTGAACTTTGGGTATTATATTTAGGTCTCTGATCCACTCATTATTGATTTTGTTCAGGGTAAGATATAGTTTTTGTCTGTATATAGATACCCATATAAATGCTGTCCTTTCTTTTGTGTGATTTCTTTGGCCTCTTAAAATACATTTTACTGTATCTGGGCCTCCATACCTACAAATGACAGATATAAATGATCACCAGATCAATACCTACCGTTCCCTTTCAAGTCATTCATTCTCTCTGTCTCTCTGTCTCTCTGTCTCTCTGTCTCTCTCTGTCTCTCTGTCTCTGTCTCTCTCTCTCTCTCTCTCTCTCTCTCTCTCTCTCTCTCTCTCCCTACACACACACACATTCTTTTTGTGTGTGTGCATGTGTGCTGGCATAAAAACCAGAGTATCATGAGTGCAGAATAAGCATTGTAGCATCAAGATTCATCCACAACTCAGACAGTAATTGTTTTACTATATGTCTATTGTAATGCACTCATTTCATTTGATTGAATTATTAATACTACAAGCTATTCAAAGTAACATATTTCCTCTGTTAATCTGAGTTCAGTTAATTTCAATGTGGCCACAACCAACACTGAGTACCTATTTTGTGACAGGGACTGTGCTCTCTTGTACAAATCATGATAAAGTGATTCCTGTGCTGTCTTAGAATAGCACATATTCTATGGCCAAGCCAGATTGGTCTATGAATAAATTACTTAAAAATTAAAAGAAATCACCAAGATAATTCCAAGAATATTTGAATAAGCTCAGGAGGATTCTTTGCTATATACAAGAAAATATACCGCTGTGGCACAAGAGAAACCACATGGGGATGACACAGCAGCTAGAATGACAATTGAATTGGATGATAAAGGATAGTTCATTAATTCATAGAAAGGAGTCACTTCAGACATAAGGACCAATAGGAGAAACAAGAGCAATGCATGGGAGTGCACAGTATTTAAACAGATATTCTAGCATTTTGACTCAAATGTATTTGTCATGTAATTTTTCAAAGTGTATTTTGGAGTCAATTTCAATTCTGCCTTTAGAACACTCAGTCCACAACACTAATGTCTAGACTTCTCTCTCTCTCTCTCTCTCTCTATATATATATATATATATATATATATATATATATATATATATATATATATAACACATACATATATATATATTACATCCCTACCACAGTTTCTCCTGCCTTCTTTCTTCACAGTCTCTCTCCTACCTCTCTTCTCTTTCCCCATCTACTCATCCTCCATTTTATATTCTAATGTTCTCTTCTCACCTCCCCTTGCTCCCCCTCCCCCTACCTTATGATCAAATTTTTCTCAGAAGCTCTTCTCTATTTTCCTTCCCCATGGGGAATCTGTGGATATCTATAAATATCTCTCTTAACTTTCTTCTGTTACCTAGCTGCTAGGGAAAGTGGGGGTGCGGATTGGAGCCTGGTTGTAGTAGGATTATGCTGGTAAAGTACATATTTGTCCCACCTATGGGTTAATAAAAGCTGATTGGCCAAAGGCAGACAGGAAGTGTGGGCAGGGTTACCAGGCTAAGAAAACTTGGGAAAATCCCAGAACAGAAACAGATGCCATAGAGTTGCTGGAGCTACCAGGAGACACAGAGAAAATGTGCTGGGAAAAGATACCAAGTCACATGACTGAACAAGAGAAGAAAGGTGAGTTAGTTTAAGACTAAAGAGCTGGCAAGTTATATGCCTGTGCCCTAGGCTGAGCAACAAATAATTAATATAAGTCTGTGTGATTATTTGAGCCTAAGCAGCAGTAGGACTGAGAGTGGGTCCAAACTTGTGTTCTAGACTGGGAAGTCCTGGCTAGAAACCAAATATATCACTGGTTATCCTTTGTTTTGTATCTAAAATCCACTTGCGGGGGGAGGGGGAAGGGACCTTGAATAAGGATATACAAGGATAGAAAGCATGACTTCTTTGTTCATAATAATAATAATGATGATGAAAAATATAGATGAAAAGATCTTAATATAGTACAGCTAGTTATGGACTAGAAAGATGGCAAATTCCTGTTTTTAGACTTCTCATTCATAACAGTTTCAGGATGATTGAATTTTCTAGTTGTCTAGGAGAAAGTTAGAGTTATTAGATGATATTCAGATTATTCGTTTATATTTTATTCATTAAAATATAAAAAAAAATAAAATCCACTTGTGACTGTATATATACCATGTCTGTCTTTCTGGGTCTATGTTACCTCATGCAGGATGAGACTCTCCAGATCTGTCCATTTGTCTGAAAATTTCAGCATGTCATTTCTTTTCTACTTAGTACTACTCCATTGTGTAAATGTAGCACAATTTTTAAATCAATTTTTCAGTTGAGGGACATCTAGGTTGTTTCCAGGTTCTGGCTATTATGAATAATGCTCCAGTGAATATGGTTCAGCTACTATCCTTGGGGTAAGATTGTGTATCCCTTCGGTATATACCCAATAGTGGTGTTGCTGTATCATTGGTAGATTGATTCCCAGGTTTTTTTGGAACCACCAAACTGATGTCCAGAGTGGCTGTACAAGTTTACATTCTCACCAGCAATGGAAGACTGTTTCTCTTGCTCCACATCCTCTCCAGCATAGGTTGTCATCTGCATCTTTAATATTAGCTATCCTGAGAGGTGTGAGATGATAGCTCAGAGTTATTTTGATTTGCATGTCACTGATGGCTAAGGGTGTTGAACAGTTCTTTTAGTGTCTTTCTGTCATTTGAAGTTCTTTTGAGAATTCCCTATCTAATATTCTTTCTTTATTCTGTAGGTTTAGTGGCTTATTATGTGGCGAGCAGATTTTTTTTTAGCAGGGGAGGGGGTACTCTATGTGGTGTTTTGTAAGCTTCTTGCATCTTTATAGACATTTTCTTCTTTAAATTGGGAAAGTTTTCTTCTATGGTGTTGCTAAATATATTTTCTGTGTCTTTGATCTGATAGTCTCCCTTTTCTATTCCTATTATTCTTAGGTTTGGTCTTTTCACGGTGTCCCAGATTTTTCTGGACATTTTGTGTTGTGACTTTTTTGGTTTTAGTGGGTTTTATTTGACTGATATATCTATTTCCACTATTGAATCTTCCACACCAGAGATTTTCTCTTTTATCTCTTGTATTCTGTTCATTATGCTTGCATCTGTAGTGCCTCTCTTCATGTTTTCTTTATTGCTTCTATTTCAATGTTTAAATCTTGGAATGTTTTCTTTGCCTGCTTGGTTTCTTTTGCTTGGTTTTCTTTATTTTCTTTAAGGGATTCATTAATCTCTTCCAATTTTTTGTTTGTGTTTTCCTGTCTTTAATTTTTTTCTTTAATTCCTCTTTTAAGGCTTCTATTATTTTTATAAAGTTGCTTTCATGGTCATTTCTTTCTGCTTCTTCTACACTGTCACATTTAGGTCTTGCTATTGTAAAACTACCAGATTCTGGCTTCTGCCCATGGCTTTCTTGCAACAATGCAGGATTTGTATGTATCTTAGGAAGCTGATTTTAGTGCAACCTGCTCTGGCTTTGTCTGTGTCTCAAAAATCCTCTCTTGGTCCAATCTGGGCTCTTGGTCCACTTGGAGGTAATGTGTTCTGTGTCACTGAGAGCTGTTCTTAGTGCAATAGGAGCTGGTCTGAGGGATTCAATCTCGGTTAAGTATGAGGTCTTGATCCAGAAGGAGCTCTTGGTCCCACACGTTTTGGGAAATTGTGGGTCTCAGGTAGTCGCTCTTGATCCAATTGATGTTGAGAAACTGTTGGTTTCAGGTAACCCTCTTGATCCAGTATCCAGTAAGTGCTGAGAAACTGTGGGTCACAGGTAGCCACTGAAATCATTGTGTGATGATGGTACAGATTGGGGATTGGGGTGAGATTTGTAGATAGGTGTGTCCAGCTAACCTGACTTTAATGAGGAGTTCTATCTCATGGAATTTTCTCCTGCTGGCCTGGATTTAGGGGAGAGATATGTGAGGATGGTGTTTCAAAGCTTGTGTCCATAAGCCTGGGTTACCTAATATCTATTTCTGATGTTGATATGTGTTTCTTATATGCAGAAGGATGGATCTTGTTTTTGTATCCATTCTGCAGCTTGTGTTTTTTATTGGTAAATTGAGCCTATAGACATTGAGAGATATTAATGATTACTTATTATTTATTGCTATTATTCTGTTGGCTGTGGTGGTCAGTGTATGTGTGTGTGTGTGTGTGTGTGTGTGTGTGTGTGTGTGTGTGTGTGTTTTCCCTTTTTGGATTTTGCTCCTGTGATATTATCTATTGCCTTCATTTTCATGAGTGTAATTAACTATCTCAGGTTGGGATTTTTCTTCTAGTAACTTCTGTAGGACTAGATTTATCGATAGATATTCTATAAACTTGACTTTCTCATGAAATATCTTTTTTTCTTTATCTATGTAGTGATTTAAATTTTGCTGGGTATTTTAGTGTGAGCTGGTGTCTCTGATCCCTTAGACCTCAACAGCACATCTATCCAGGCCCTTCTATCATTTAGAGTTTCCTTTGAGAAGTCATGTGTAATTTTAATAGCCTTGCCTATATATGTTACTTAATCTTTTCCCCTTGCAGCTTTTAATATTCTTTCTTTATTCTATATGTTTAGTGTTTTGATTATTTGTTGAGGGGACCTTCTTTGTTGATCCAATCTATTTGGGGTTATGTAAGCATGTCCTTCTTTGGGTTAGGGAAATTATCTCTCATGATTTTGTTAAATATGTTTTCTGGGTTTTTGACCTGATATTCTTCTTTTTCCTATTATTCTTAAATTTGGTCTTTTCATGATGTCCCAGATATTTTGTGTTCAGATTTTTTTATATTGAATCTTTTATTTAATTTGACTGATGAGTCTATTTTGTTCTTTCATTTCTTCAATGCCTTAGATTCTCTCTTCCATCTCTTAAACTGTGATGGTGATGCCTGTGTCTGTAGTTCCTGTTTGCTTATCATCATCATCATCATCACAAAATTGGTTTTAAATTTGTTTTTATATGTTTCAGCTTTGTTGGAATATTCAAGGCTTGCTGTAGTGAGATGACTGGACTCTGGTGGTGATATATTGCCCTAGATGTAGTTTCCGTTATTACAGTTACTTGTAGACATCTGATTTGGCATGACTATTGGTCCAGGTGCCAGTTTCTGGATTTGCCTTTGTTGGATGTTGTTTTCTTCTTTAGTTTCTATTACCTCTCTGGTCTTTTGATCCCATGGCCTGGGGTTGAGTAGAAGGTCACTGCCCTCACTATGAGTTGGACTTCTGATGGCTTGGATGGCCTCTGGTACATCAGAGGGTTTTTGGCCAAATTTGGGGCTGAATTTCTACTATGTATATGGGAGGACTCTGATGCGGCTGGCGTCTTCTGGGGTTCAGATGATGGCCTGGTTGCTGGTGGCACAGGAGGATTCTGCCTGGTTTTCAGGGAGGTGACTGGCCACTGGGGTTCCAGATGTGGGTCTGGCCTCCGCAAATCCGGATTCTGGCCTGGACTCTGATGGGTGGAATGTTTCAGCCAGAGGTGTGGTCCATGATATAGTGATGATAAGAGGAAGGGCAGTGGAAAGTATGCTGAGCAAGCCCAAGTGGGCTGGTGGTGAGCAGTATTTACTGGGGATTCAAGATGCTCCTCTGGCCCCCGGTGTAAGAGAGGCTTCCACCAAGCTTGTGGACATGGTGACAAAGAGAGGAATTATGTTGGGCAGGAATCGGGGGGATAGTGTCGGAGAGAGGTAGCTTACCTAGTTTTCAGGGAGCTAGCCTGCCCTTTGATGGGGTGGAAGGCTCCAGCTGAAGGTGAGGACTGGGATAGCATCTAGGTTTCTATGGATCCATGCTCATCATGGGGCAGTTTAGACATTATACTTTCCCTGTTATCATGCTATGCTGGGAGCTCCTGTTTCCTATTCCACAAAACTAACCCATAGCATTTTTAAAAAAAAATCTTTCGCACTATCCTAAAAAAAGCCTTATAATAAACATAGTTATTTTTTAGTCTGGTGACATTTTTGGTTCGGCTAAAATCTCCTTTGACATTAACGTTTGCAGTTAGTGCCCAGCCTCTCACCTGCTAAACTTAGCTTTACTGAACATTTCTAATTCTGGATATGCCAAGAACAATTCCTGGGACCTGAACAATATGTTTCCTGTTCATCAGCCCAGCTACTTTATCAAAGTGACTTTATAGGACTTATTTATGGGAAACATGCAGAAGATAGATCCATACTGGCAACATACAGAATTTTAAAAGGAAGATCCTGGGTTTCTGATCCTCCTGCCCTCACCTCCTGTTTACCAAGATTACAGCCATGTGTCACTATATCAATTTATACAATACTGAGGACTCAATGCAGGGCTTCATGTAACTATGCAATGCGTTCAACCTCAGCCTTAATATTCATTATATCAAGCATGGGGCTTCATTATGACATTTGAATATATGTGTGCCTTTTTTCCATCTTAACCATTCCCCTTACTACACTTTATTATTCCCTTACCTCTCTCTATTTCCACATATCTGATAGCCCCCCGTTAATTTGCCTTCTTTCTTTTCCTCACCAGAGGCTACACAAGAAAATAAAACTTGATATTTGTCTTTCTTGGACTTCTTATTTAACTTACCATGGTGATCTCCATTTCCAGAAAATGATAGGGCTTCAACATTCTCAACAATGTTTCATTGGGCATATGTGTCATGTTTCTGCATCTATTCATCTGTTAGTAGGTAACTGGGAAGATTCCATGAATCTGATGTGGTGAATAGTTCATGATGAAACATGGGCATGAAGGTATACTTATAGGATTTTTTTTATTCTTTTGAGTATATTTATTTAGGAATCATTGATGCTTTATAGCATTGCTTTAGGAACCTCATATTGAGATTTATTGTCAGTTTTCCATTTTAAGGCGACAAAATTCTTCAATAGTTGGGTAAGGGTATAATTCAAACTTGTAAATATAGTGAAAATCTCTAGATAATTTATATTGTGAGGGTAAATTTTACTGTATGTATATCACATCTCAATTAAAATATATGGCATCCTTCACTACTATTGGAAACTGGTGAACTTTCAGTTTTTGGTTTGTTTTAAATCAAACTTCTCCAGAAATATCATAGAGAGTCAAAAACATTTTGGATATGATCTTTCATTTGCTCACAATCTGAAGACCACAATTATTGCTGCTTATCCAATAGCTGGCTTTTCTAGAAGGAAGAAATAGATAATTACTGGCAAATTTGCCAGATGGGTGAGTTCAGGAATTAAGGAGAATATTCTTTTGGGTTTAAGCCTTAAGAAATGAATGATAAGTATATTTATCTCTGTGGGCTACATTCCCATTTCAGCCAGCAGTTTAGCTTGAATTCAAGCGATTTGGCTGTGATACAAGTAGAATACATTATATGCAAATTTCCCAAGCATATGAACACAATCACATTCACAGTTGGAAGAAAGTGAAACAAAATCTATATTTAACCACACAGTCACTTATGCTAAAAATACCCTCTTTCAAGACATATCTCTTTTTTTTCCCAGTGGTTGGAAAATAAATTTGTAGTATGCCCTCTGTGCCACTAATGATCAATTGTAAAATTATGGCATAAAATTTTAATCTGCTATTTTCTCCCCTCTGAGCAATTGATTTTTCAAAGCAGAGAAACTTTCTCTTATTTCCAGGCCTTTGAGCAAATGATTATTTTAAACACCTGCTTTTCTAAAAAAAAAAAAAAAAAAAAAAAAAAAAAAAAAAAAAAAAAAAAAAAAAAAAAAAAAAAAAAAAAAAAAAAAAAAAAAAAAAAAAAAAAAAAAAAAAAAGAGTGGGTTAGAGGGATGTTCCAAAATATCTATGGTGATTCATGAATGCTAGCTACTTAGTTCTTGGGTATCTCAGGGACATTGCTACTCAGATGGAATCTGGGAGGTGCATTGGTTCATCTTGCTCAGTACTAGTACTCTCCTCTAGAGATACTTCAAAGCTCATCTGCTAATAAAAGTCAGTTCAGAGAAAGAGGGAGGTAAAGTGAGTACCAAGCTTTTTTATCTTAATATTCCCTACACCCACTTGGCTTTATATTTCTCCTCTGGTGATAGAAGCAATCAAAGCAACTTTATGGTCTATATAGACCATTCCTTCCTGATTTTTTCCCCCAAGGAATAATGCTGTAACTGAGATTTAGGATTTTCTTTTATCTTATCTTTTCTTTTCTTTTCTTTTCTTTTTGGTGGAAGAGAGATCACAGAATACTTTTTATATATATTCTGGGTGGGAGTACCTTTGGAAGTCTTTACCAGTATGGCAGGTGGTGGGATAGTGGTGGAAGACTTAAGAAAAATGAGTATATTAACATATTAAAATGCTATGTTACGGGCTGGAGAGATGGCTCAGAGGTTGAGTGCACTGGCCGTTCTTTCGGAGGTCCTGAGTTCGGTTCCCAGTGGCCACATAGTGGCTCACAACCATCTATGATGACATCTGGTGCCCTCTTCTAAATACTGTATACATAATAAATAAATCAATCTTAAAATCTATGTTACATAAGAACACCAAGTTTTTATCATGTTTGGGAAAGTAAGTAATAGGTTAAGAAATTCTAAGTCTGATCTTGGCACTGAAGGCAAACAAGGATGCTAAAATCTATGTGTTTTTTTTTTTTACTTTGTCATTTGCATACAAGAGATATCTTCAGTATCTGATTGAGTCTCAGTTTCATTTGACTATTTTCTTTGATACTGAAAATGTTTTGTCGTTCTGTCTTTTCAGAATAATTTTGTCTATTTTCCTAATTTCAGAAATGTATGCTCATGATATTTTTAGGCATAATTCAGTTTACTTCTTGTTAATGCTAAAAAACAATCCTTAATCTCTGTGATTTCACACACTCTACCTCATCATTCTCATTATCCTCATCGCTGTCTTCCATTGGTCAGACACCTCTTTCAAAGAATAATTTAGGTATTACAGCACCTTGAACATTTTGGTTCAACTATTTAATTATAAAGTAGCCTCCCAAATTGAGAATCGTTCACTTGCAGTTTCTTGAAATGAAGAAAAGGACAGGTTGAAGTTTTAATGAAGACTTTTAGGACCATTCTTGAAAGTGGCTTCCTTCTGTTAGATCCACATTCTTTTGACTACAACTACCTGTATTCTCAGTGAAAAGGAATCTGGAAATGAGGATCTCCTGTGTTTTCATGAAGGGAAAATACAATTGAAAATAAGCAAGAGTTCTGATTGATCCTTTTTGGTCTCTAACAGTCAATTCCATTATTCATCTTAAACTCGAAATACACTGGACTTCTCCCTATGGGGGACAGCTTAATGTTCTGGTCAAAGAAACCGTATCTCCAGATGATGTGTAGGCCTCTCTACTCTTCCAGATGTCTTCCCCCATGGCCTGATGATCCACAGGATAAGGTATCTGACCCTAATCTTCCTTTTTGGCCCCCTAAACTTATTATACAATAGTAGAGAATGGATGAATTACCAAAATATAGTCTAGTTTATGAAGGAGAAATGCACGAGAAATATAAACCACTAGTTACAAAAAAACACTTGGGTGCTCCTCACAGGCCTCCCTTAAGAGAATTAGTTGCTTATAGTTCACACCTGAATCTCCTCCATGAAATGCTTATAGGATAAGGCTATAACCTCTTTTACAACAGTTTGCATTCAATAGTTGATGCAGGGCACAATGATTTAGTCTATTTGCATCAGTTGGTGCATTCTTGGCAGGTGTGTAACCAATGTACAGTATTAGGGTTCTCTTCCTATGCTTTTCTATAAGATGTTGGTTTGCCAGTCACATGAATTATAATCCAAGCATCTACAAATTGAAATGAAACCAAACTTTTTGCAATTGAATAACGAAATGACCTTTATCCTCTATCTATTTTGTTGATTACTCTTTCCTGCTAATTAATACTTTATTTCACTTTTTTGTTGTGGAAGCATTCAAAATTGAATTTATTAAATTCTTTCTGATATTCAGTAAGTAGTAAACAATCATGAAATTTCAGTGACCTACTGTACAAGATCAACAAATACTCCCTCAAATCAGAGCTTATTGCAGAAGCAATTATTTCTTAGATTTTCCTTTGAGCCATAGGTCTGCCAGCCTCTAACCACATGATTACAACTTCTGTGGCTTTCTTTGTTTGTCAATAGAACAAGGAGAGAACATGAGAGCTTGTTCTGAGAACCTTGAGGAGATGTGAAGGGCTGTGTTTGGAGATGCTCTACTTTATTTTTGCTCACATCTTGTCTGCGTGTGTCATAGGGTCACAGACTATTCTGAGCCATTTAAACTTGATTTGTTCTTGAGAGAAGGAAGGTCTGAAGCAAATCTAGAATCTCCATATTTCTAGATTCATGTCTCTCCAACCTACATATTTTTGTCAATAGAAAACTTTTCCTAATGAAGATATGTATGTCATTTTATGTGTGGTATATGTTGCAGTCCTCTAAATATCTTTATGATATTTACTTTATCCTCTTTGGTAGATGGTACTAGTGAGAATTATGGGTTTAGTCATATCCCACATATAAAACATCTCTATATGCTAAGTTCTCTGCTAAGACCAGGGACTATAGTTAACCCCAAATTGATACATGTTGTTGCTATGGTAAAGCATAAGTGTGGTGATATATTATATATCTAATAAAGTCTGCCTGAAAACTCGGAGAACAGAGCCACTCACAGATTTAGCTATGAAGGTCAGAGAGTGGTAACCCACCCCTTTAATCCCAGCACTCTGGAGGCAGAGATTCCTCTGGATATCTGTGAGTTCAAGGCCAAACAGAGCAAGGCAGTGGTGGCAGACACCTTTAATTCTAGCACTGCGAAAGTTGAAGAGGAGTGAGATAGCTGGATGGAGAAAGAGGCCAGAGTTCTGCCTTTCCCTGCAATCTCTTGCTTTTTCAGCTAAATCTGTATGTGGCTTGGCTGTTCTCCGATTTTTAGGCAAACTTTATTAACTATACAATATATAACTACAGTCATAAACATATGTCAGCTGAACAATAATATTAACAGATGTGTGTTTGTAAATGACATCTAATGTAAGAAGGAAAGACAGGCTAGTTTGTATAAGAATACAATAAATTAGGTCAGGTGGTGGTGATGCATGTCTTTAATCCCAGCACTCAGGGAGGCAGAGGCAGGTGGATGTTTGTGAGTTTGAGGCCAGGCTGGTTTGCAGAGTGAGGTCCAAGATAGTGAGAGTTGCGTACAGAGACCGTGACTTGAAAAACCAAAAATAAATACATAAATAACACTACAATGATAGTTTGATGGTTAAGCAAATACCCTAAATGGGTTTGAATTTTAATTGGTGAGTTGAATGGTTGTGAATAATATCTCAATAATGTTGTTAAAATAAAAATGCATGTGAGGAAAGAATAACAGATGCTTCTTCCGTGTTATTGACTCCTATGCCAAGTCCTGCAGAAAGTGAGAGGACTGAATGCCTATCAGAACTTTCTACAGTTTTTAGTAGTTTTTCTAGGCTTTTATTACTAAGTCAAAAAAGGCAAACAAAACAAAAACTATACTCTTGGTAGAGAAAATCCATGCCAACCCACTGAATGTTTATTTTTGAATCGTCTTCTCTTCTTGGGATGAATTATATCCTTGATGATAGATCAAAAGACACATTTTCCTCTGCTAACTTTGTAATAGCAGAAATGAACACATATAGAATAATACTGATATTTTTAAATCTATCCAATTAGTTTCCATATTTTTCAAAGCATGAGAGCCAAGAACAAGCATGGCTATGTGTTTATTTAGTGGTGTTAGGTAATTAACCCGCTGTGAGATCTATATTAAGTAATGTTTATTATCTAAAAGTCACTTACAGAAAAGGAGGTGTTCTGGGATGGGAGAAAAGGTGGAGACAGAGCGCGCAGGAGGTTTCCAACCGAGCGGACCTCCCTAATCACGCCACAGGTCCAGAAGCAGGATGCCTGGGCTCCTCCCTCTTCTGGGATCTCTTTTCCAGGGTGCTTTACTTCCTGTGCTCTTTCCAGTTGACTACGCCCTGCCCAACTCCAATACTTTGATGTAATCACAGCTTACCTGGGTAGCTTTTGGTTTCCCACAACATAGTGGAGTCTTTGAGTATCTTTAAATGGTCTTTACTATTCACAGGATAATTCAGTATTAAAAGATGGTGAACATATGCTTCCCAAACCTGCAGTTTCACTCTCATTATCTCTACTTAGAGTCTTGATGTTTTAGGTGGACCTCACTGCTGACTCACCAGTGCCTATTAGAAACCACTGGGCTTCCACCATTGACCCTCCTCAATCTTGAGACTGGGAACAACTCTGTGAATCCGCCTAACTCAGCCTGGCTATGAAGTTGAATTTGAGATTTGTTATTATTAGATCAAATATTCTTCCTTTTTACCCTTCCAAAGGACAAGTGGGAACTGGCAGAGGTTCTGACACGGTTGGTATGAGGAGTGTGAGAGAGCAGGGCAGTTAAAGATGGGCACAGAAAGAATAATGGAAGTAGTGTATGTTAGTCAAAAGTTCTGTGAAGCTTCTCTGAATTGAGGCCCTGTACTCAAATGTTCAGCAGGGGGTTTCCCAATTCTGCCCCAGCCATCTGGGAAATTCTCCAAAGCCACCCAGTGACTTTGTACCTACAGCATGAATGGGGTCAGTGGGTGAAGGGAGATGTTTTTCTTTTATGTGAACTTCAGTGTAGATATTAAACAGATGAACCTTCTACATATAAAGATTGTATGGTTGAACTGCAGTGGAACATTACACAGGATGTTATGTTCAATCTTTGCAACAAAACTTTTTGAACATAGGATTGCCTTCCTCTCATAAATGAGAAACAATACTATCAAGACAATTTAAGTAGAACAAATGATTTTTCAGTTAGAAATAATATGACTAGATTTTTCTAATGTTCTAGGTCTTTAATATTCAGTGTTGAGTCATCCAACATCTTTAATAAATGAGAATCCTTAAAGCATATAGTCTTATATCTTGACAAAATTACTGGCCCAATTAAGCATAACTAGGCTTCAATAACTAATGTGTTTTCTGTTTGCACATATGTGAGACCCTTTGAGTGTTTTAGTTGTGGAAGAAAGTAAGTCAGCGTGAGAGTAAGGACTATCTCATTCAAATGCTTCAAGTACAAGCGCAAAGGAGCAGGGTTAATTTGAAAATAGAAATATCAAACTTTACCAATCTCACGGAAGATCAAATGCTCATCAAATAAGTTATTTTGAAAATGTCCACTTTTCCCAGAGGTGCTGATGGCCTAAGAGGACAAGCTTTGAAATCAAAAGACTCAATTGGATCTCTTCCTAACAAAGTTCTGAAGTATTTACATGGTAAAAGTAAGTTCCTCATTGAATGTGGATCTATAGAACACAAAATACTTCAACTTTTCTTATAAAGTATTTTCAGGGTAATACTAAAATTCTATTTTTATTAATAATTCATATGTATTATATATAAGTATATCATTATGATAAAGGCAATAAAATTTTATTGAGAGCCATTACAGTTTGCAAATGGAGAGCACAGTCTCTGTACCATAAATTGGTAAGTCAGTCTGGTTAGTCATATGCTATGGATAGAAAGCATTGTGAAAATGGAAAACATCTGCTTAAGAGAATGACCAAAACCAGAACTTTTGCTCATTTTAACTACTTCTACTTGCAATTCTCACATCTCTTATGTTCCATTCTCCCCCTAAATTTGGCCAATTTTATTATTTTCGTAATATGGAAATAAGATAGAAAGGCCTTCATATCAGAAAGAGGAGCAAAAGCCATAGCAGAAAGCCCAAAAGGAGTTTATCTTGGGGTCTCTAAAGTGGTCAATACTAATTCTGATTACATACAATGTAAGTGAAGCGGGTTCATATGAAATGGGTCCTAGTGAACTGGATATGAGACCCACTCTTTCCTCTTTGTGGCACACTGGATACAGTCATTTAAGTGATACAGTTTCTATGAAGCATGAGCCAGTAATCATCATATGGAAGAAAAAAGCTTACTATTACTTTAAAATAAAATGAGTTGAAACCCCATTTTCATACAGAATTGCTTGACTTTTAAACATCATAACAATTTTCTTTTAAAAACCAGCTTGGTACATCTACACAATGGAGTACTACTCAGCAGTAAGAAACAATGATATTCTATAATTTGCAGGCAGATGGATGGATATGGAGAATATCCTCATGAGCAAGGTTTCACAATCCCAGAAAAATAAGCAGGGCATGTATTCACTCATTAGTGGACTTTAAACAAAAATCAAAGCATGTTCAAGCTGCAAACCACAAGCACTGAACAGCCTGGGATCTGAAGCACCTTGAACTGGTACTTTGGAGCCCATTCCCTCCAGAGGTACACTTGAGCCAGTCTTGATGTGGGGATGAGGAAACTGGATTTGCCTGGAGTGGATGCTGAACTAAGCCACCTTGGGACCTTGGGACCTACTGTCCTTGCCGGGGAGGAAATAAGGAGATGGGAGAAGAGTGACTTGTAGGAGTGGGAGGGGAAGGGCATTTGAACAAGAGGATACATGGATAAAAAATGAGACTTTATTAATAATAAAATGAAACAAGAAAAAACAGTGATTAATAAAAAAATAAAAACAGCTTGCAGACCAATTTATGTACCTGCTGACTGCTCTGCAACTCTGTCTTACAGTCTGACTTTTCCTATTTACAAAGTGGGCTTAACAATTTACACTCAGCAGTGTTGTAAAGATTATAGTATTTGATGTCTAGGGTTGCTTTTGTGTAAACTACTTTTATTAATCATATGCATATTCATTAGTGGCTAAAGAATGAGAATACAATAAGTGAGCTATGCTAGAGAATGTTCCAACTCAGAGGTGATTAGAAGCCTCAAGTCTTACTGTCCAAAATATCACTGAATTTTTGAATTTAAGTTTGAAGTCAAAGATAGATGAGCTTATTTTTGCCAGCATTTTAACTTGTTGAGCTTTCCTGGATAAATGCTCTGTATTTGTTATGACTATTACTGATAAGATAGATTAATGATGTCTACAGGGTCTTAGAAAGTAAGTGTGCCCATACACACATGTACATTTGCCATCTTTGGGCTAGATGAGTTTTCAGTTCATGGTCAGCTCTTGGAGTTTATAAAATGAGATTTGATCAAGTCTGACTTGTCTCCAATACTTCACAGTGTCTGCTGAAGTTCGCACTATGAAGATCCAGTGGCATGAAACATCAACTAATGAAAATTTCTCTGTGATAGACAACCACATACATTGGCTTTGGTGCTTCTTATTTTTATGCTGTACAGACTGTCACAGGGCAGAGCGTGTTATCTAATATCATAATTTTGTGGTATGCTTGGTGAATTTTTGTCTACTTCATTTTGAATGAAGATTAAAAATACAAGATTTCATCCTATTTGTGAGATGTTAATAACACTGGGTGGATTTATGAAATGTATTTTCCTGCCATTTCCATTAATACAAACATGGAGAAAACAAGTAAAATTTAAAGAGTGGTAAGCAATCTCAGAACTTTCCACTACTGCTTCT
Organism: Sigmodon hispidus; assembly: GCA_004025045.1. Classification (NCBI taxonomy): domain Eukaryota; kingdom Metazoa; phylum Chordata; class Mammalia; order Rodentia; family Cricetidae; genus Sigmodon; species Sigmodon hispidus. The sequence continues at coordinate 28,186 of PVIH01002124.1, forward strand.
CAAATGTTCCTACCAAAACCAAAAAGAAAGATCTCCTATATCAAAGAATCTGAAGACAGCTATAAGAGGAAATATTATCAAAGAAATCTTATTTCATATCTTAAGAAAATTTTAAAAACACTGTGTAATATGCCTGTCTTCTAATTTATAAACTTTTTTATTTAAAAGTTTTTTTTTTCTACAACTATTCCCCATACCTTCCCTCCTCCTTGGCCCTCCTAGTCCTCTCTTTGCCTCCTCCTACCCCATCTATCCATCTATTTCCCAAGGAGAGAAAGGAGTCCCACTGTGGGTCAGTTCAGTCTGACATATCCAGTTGAGACGGGTCTCAATCCCTCATCCCCTATTAAGGCTGAGTTAGGTGTTCCTCTGTACAGAGTTGGCTCTGAGATGTCAGTTCATTTCTGATCCTACTGCAAGAGGCTTCACAAACTGCCCATGTCATTTGACAGTCGTACCTTTGGAGAGTTCAGTTTCTTTTCATGAAGGTTCCTCAACAATTATTTCAGAGTCAGTCATCTCTGAATTGCTCAGGTCAGCTCTCTCTGTGGGTCTCGTCCTCGTGATCCTGATCCCTTCACTCATACATTCTCTCCTCTCTCTATCTCTTCAGCTGATCTGGGAGCTCATCTTGGTGCAGAGCTATGGATCTCTGTATCTGCCTCTATTCTTTGCCAGAGGAAGGTTCTATAGTGACAATTAGGGTCAATTCACTTGATTATAGGGGAAGTTCTGTTTAGGCTCCCTCTCTATTATTGCTTGGAGGTACTTGTAGCACCAGGTTTCTTTCTAACTCTACAGTGGCTCCCTCTATCAAGAGGAAACATTATCAGAGAATTCTTATTTCATATCTTAAGAAAAAGTAAAAACACTACACTGTATGCCTCCATTTATTTGTTTTCCCAGTCTGTGGCTCCTCTCACTCAACCGTCTCCTTCTCTCATGATGTTTTCACCTCCCCTTGCTCGTTCCTCACTATGATCCCAATTTACTCAGGAAATCTCTATTTCACCTTCCCAAGGGGATCAATGGATGTCTCTGTTAAGTTCCTCCTGTTACCTAGATGTTCAGGGGTTGTGTTTACAGCCTGGATATTCTTTGCTTTATACCTACAATTTACTTTTAAGTGAGTACATGCCATATCTAACTTTCTGAGCCTGTGATACATCACTCAAAATGATACTGTAAAAATCCATCCATTTGCCTGAAAATTTTAGAATACCATTTTTTAACTGCAGAGTAATACTCTATTGTGTAAATGTACCACAAATCTTTAATCATTCTTCTGTTGAGGGGTCTCTAGATTGTTTCCAGGTTCTGACTATTACAAATAATGCTGCTATGAACATAGTTGAGCTAATGCCCTTGGGGAAAGAATGTGTACTTTGGGTATATGCCCAATAGTGGTATTTCTGGATCATTGGGGAGACTGATTCCCAGTTTTCTGAGGAACTGCCTTGCTGCTTTCCAAAGTGGCTTTACAAGTTTATACTTGCACTAACAATGGAGGAGTGTTCCCCTTGCTTCACATCCCCTCCAGCATAGGCTGTCATCTGTGTTTTTGATTTTAGCCAGTCTGACAGGTGTAAAAGGGTATCTCAGAGTTGCTTTGATTTGCATTTCTCTGATGGCTAAAGATGTTGAGCAATTCTTTAAGTATCTTTCAGCTGTTTGAAATTCTTCTGTTGGAGAATTACCTTTTTAGCTCTGATCCCCAGTTTTAAATTGGGTATTTGGGGTTTTTTGCCTCGAGGTTCTTTAGTCCTCTTTATATTTTAGAGATCAGCCCTCTGTCAGGTGTAGATTTGGTGAAGATAAGTTTCCATTGTAGACTGTTGTCTTATTGAATGTGTCTTTGGTTTATGTGTCCATAGTCCTTGGTTTGCCAGTATTTTATTGAGTATTTCTGCATCAATGTTCATGAGGGAGATTGGTCTGTAATTCTTTTTTTTTTTTTTTTCATCTTTGCATTGCTTGGGTATCAGAGTGACTGTAGCCACATGAAACAAGTTTGGCCCAATACTGGTATTGCAGGGTTCTTGGAGAGACTGATTCCCTGTTTTTTCAGGAACCGCCATACTACATTCCAGAGTGACTTCATAAGTTTATACTTCCCACCAACAATGGAGGAGTGTTCCCCTTGCTCTGCATCCTCTCCAGCATAGGCTGACTTCTGTGTTTTTGATCTTAGCCATTCTGACAGGTGTAAGTGGAATCTTAGAATTGTTTTGATTTGCATTCCTCTGATGGCTAAAGATGTTAAGCAATTTTTCAACTGCCTTTCAGCCATTTGTTATTCTTCTGCTGAGAATTTCCTTTTTAGTTCTGAACCCTTTTTTTGATTGGGTTATTCAGGGTTTTGGGCTCTAGTTTCCTGAGTTCTCTATATATTTTAGACATCAGTCTTATGTCACTTGTAGGGTTTGTGAAGATCTTTACCCATTCTGTAGGCTATCCTTTTTGTCTTATTGATTGTGTCCTTGGCCTTACAGAGGCTCTCAGTTTTAGGAAGTCTCACTTATTAATTATTGTTTTTAGTGTCCGTGCTACTGGTGTTATATTTAGAAAGTGGTCACCTGTGCCAATGCGTTGGAGGCTATTTCCCACTTTCTTTTCTATCAAGTTCAGTGTAGTTGGGTTTATGTTGAGATCTTTGATCCACTTGGATTTGAGTTTTGTACAGGGTGATAGATTTGGATCTATTTGCATTCTTCTACATACTACCATCCAGTTATGCCAACACTATTTGTTGAAGATATTATCTTTTGTCCATTGAATATTTTTGGCCTTTTTGTTGAAAATCAAGTGTTTATAGGTGGGTGGATAAATGTCGGGGTCTTCAATTTTATTCCATTGATCTACAAGTCTGTTTTTATGCCAGTACCAAGCTGTTTTTTATTACTGTAGTTCTATAGTATAGATTGAAGTGAGGAATGGTGATGCTTTCTGAAGATTTTTTATTGAGCTGAATTGTTTTGGTGATCTTGGGTTTCCTGTTATTCCAAATGAAATTTGGTATTGTTCTTTCAAGGTCTGTAAAAATTGTGTTGTGATTTTGATGGGAATTGCATTGATTCTGTAGATTGCTTTTGGTAAAATTGCCATTTTTACTATGTTGATCCTACCTATCCAACAGTGTGGGAGGTCTTTCCATTTTCTGATATCTTCTTTAATTGCTCTCTTCAGTGACTTAAAGTTTTTGTCGAAGAGGTAACAACAAGAACCTGGAAACAACCTTGATATCTTTCAACTAAAAAATGGATTAACAAATTGTGGTATATCCACACAATGGAGTGCTTACTACTCAGCAGTAAAAAAAAAAAGTAACATTCTAAAATTTGCAGGCAAATGGATGGATTTGGAGAATATCCTCCTGAGCAAGGTATCACAAGCTCAGAAAGACAAGCAAAGCATACCCAAGCTGCAGAACACAACCCTGAAAATCTTGGTATCAGAAGGAACTTAAGAGAGACATCCAGGGGTTACCCTAGGAAGAAAATATACAGAAGATTTTCCTAGTTAATGGGGAACACAAGTGTCCACAACCAAAAAGGTGTGGGAACAAATCATGAGAGAAGGAGATGATTGAGTGAGTGGAGCAACATGAAGAGAGAAAAAAAAGAGATGGAGAGCTTAATAGAGGAAGCCAATGTGGGGTTGTAAAAAGATCGGGCGTGAAAGTAACCTCCAAGAACTCACAGGATGTTCTTGGCTAGGTCTAAACAATAGTGAAGGTTTTTGACTATATAGGACTTCCCCTATAATCAAATGAAGAGCCACCCCAACTGCCATCACAGAACTTACATCCAACAATGAATACAGGTAGAGGCAGAGGTACATGGCTGAGCACTGGGTTGAGCTCCTGGTCCAGCTGAGAGCAGAGGTGGAGACTTTATATGAGCAAGGGGATAGGGCTTATAAGGAAAATTCTCACAGTGATGGCTGGCTGAAGCTCTGGAAAGCTCACTGAATTAAGGACAGCCATTGGGGAATCTTCAAGAAAAGGAACTAGGCCCTCCAAGGATAGGCAACTGTCACTGACATGGGCGGTATGTGGAGCCTTGAGGGGAGGGATCAGACTGTGTTTCTGTGCATGGACTGGCACCTTAGATCCCATTCCCTTCAGAAGAACACCTAACTCAGTCTTGACATTAGGATGAGGAAATCGAACCTGCCTGGAGTGGATGCCAAGCTGATCCACCTTGAGGCTTCTTGCCCTTTTGGGGGAAGGGATGGGGAAATGGGGAGGAGGGAGGCTGAAGGATAATTGTGAGAGGTTGGGAGGGGAAGGAAGGGAGAGCAAGGAGATACATGGAAAAAGACTTTATTTTATAAGTAAATTAATAAACAAAACAAAACAAAAAAAAGTTCGGCAATGTACCTTTGGTTTCTACTATATGGTACAGTTTGAGGAGTGTTGGTATTAGCTCTTCTTTGAATGTCTGGTAGAATTCTGTGCTGAAACCATTTGGTCCTGGCCTTTTTTTTCCACTTTGGAGACTTTTAATAACAGCTTCAATTTCCTTGCATGTTATAGGTCTATTCAGGTCATTTATCTGGAAAGCTGTCCTTTTTTTTTTTTCTTTCACTTTAGTGGAGTATAAGTTTTCAAAGTATGACCTGATCATTCTCTGGATTTCCTGGGGGTCTGTTGTTATGTCTTCCTTTTTCAATTCTGATTCTGGTAATTTGGATGCACTCCCTCTGCTTTTTGGCTAGTTTGGGTCAGAGTTTGTCTATCTTGTTGACTTTCTCAAAGAACCTACTCTGTGATTCACTGATTCTTTATATTGTTCTTTTTGTTTCTATTGTACTGATTTCAGCTCTAATTTTGATTATTTTCTGCCATCTTCTTGGTCTAGGTGAGTTTGCTTCTTATTGTTCTAAGGCTTTCAACTGTGCTGTTAGTTCTCTAGTGTGGGATTTCTCTAGGTTTTTCATACAACCAACTAGTGCTATGAATTTTCCTCTTAAGACTGCTTTCATTGTGTCCCACAAGTTTGGGTATGTTGTGGATTCATTTTCATTAAATTCTAGGAAGTCTTTGTTTTCTTTCTTAATTCTTCCTTGACCAAGAGGTGATTCAATGTGGAGATGTTCACTTTCCATGAGTTGGTGGGCTTTCTGTGATTTTTGTTGTTGTTAAACTCTAACTTAAATCCACAGTGGTTTGATAGGATACAAGGAGTTATTCCTACTTTTTTATCTATTGATGTCTGCTTTATGACCAAGTATGTGGTCAATTTTAGAGAAAGTTCCATGGGTGCTGAGTAAAAGGTATAGTCCTTTGTTTGGGTGGAAAGTTCTGTATATATCTATTAAGTCCATTTGAGTCATAATGTCTGTTAGATCCCTTATATCTCTGTTCCATTTCTGTCTATTAGACCTGTCTATTGGTAAAAGTAGGGTATTGAATTCTCCTACTATTAATGTGTGGGGTTTTATATGAGATTTAAGCTTTAGTAATATTTCATATATATGTTGATGCCCTTGTAAATGTTTAGAATTGAGACTTCATCTTGGTGTATTTTTCCTGATATGAATAAGTAATATCCATCCTGGTCTCTTTGATTGATTTTTGTTTGAAGTCTATTTTGTTAGATATTAGAATCTTAAGAAAAAGTTAAAAACACTATGTAATATGCTTATCCTATAATTTATAAGCTTTTTACATTAAAATAGTCTAGTATATTAGCTACACAAAAAAAGACATGGAAAAATTACCATTGATTTTTTTGAATATCTACCTGCCCATGAGGGCATACAGTTCAACAAACAAGGCTAATATAGTAGATTACCATTTCTGAATGGTTATGGAAGACACTGTTAGTGTTACTATTGGAAAAAAAGAAAGAGGAGAGAAAGCTGCACAGATGAAATCAGACCAGAGGGGAGGGCCAGAAGCATAACACAACCAGGAGAAGAGTTTGTGCAAAGGTATGAATGTAGCACATTGCACAGTGCCTCCAGGAAACTGTGAATAGTTTTCTGCTGTTGGATATGAGGTTTCCAGACTGGATAAGGCCAGAGTGATGCAGGTCCAACAAGTATGAGAAACAACTGTTAGGCACATCATCTTCTTAAGTAAGTATTTCTCATTATTCTTTTTAATTGGCCCCGTTCTTCTAGTTTAACTTCCCACTCACAAACTGAAGAGCAGGTGAAAGTGCTTTTTGAAAATTATTCATTCATAAACCATACTTCAGAACCAAATCATCTGTGACAAACTCTGGCCTGGCCTTGGCCACCTATCAAAGGTATCCCCACAGTGGTGATCAATGGTTCTCTAGGCCCTGGAACTGAGCCAAGAAGGAAACAGCCAGTGATGAAAGAGCAGAGCGGCAATGCAATGAGACCAAAGTATCCTCACCCACCAGAGTGAGGACTGAAGGGCTCCTTAATAAAAGCATTCTGTCCATTCAGGAATCATTCAGTGAGTGCCCTACACCCCCCCCCCCAACACATCAGGGTGGAAATACCTTCTGCAATCCAGAAACAATCTATCTATTGTGTGTAACCTTGCAATCCTTTTGAGGAAATATTTACAATAGAAAGCTAGACTGTGCTGCAGAATGCCAGGTCTGTTTTTAATGCCCAATGACCAGCATGCCTTTGAAGATGCCTTCTCTCTGCTTCCTCTGGGGACTGCCTGAACAGTGCTTGTCTTGTTTACCTGATCCCATTCTCAACAGGAGCCTGAACTTTAAAACATTTTCACACGCACAAACCAAAGCCAACAATACTGTTCTTCCTGTGATTTGGAGGGCATTAAGTAATATTTGTAATGCACTTCATCTTTGAAATATTCTGCAAACATTCTACACATGGTTAAGTGTATTCCAAAATTATCTTGGATTATATTATATCTTCTCCAGTCTTGAAGTTTGTATGATGGTGAGGGTTATGGTGTAATGAAGTTGATAGGATGAGTGCTTCTCAATTACTCATGTCCCAAATTCACCACACTGTGGAGAACTTCTGTGCACTGGCTACTTTGCTTATGCTGATCTTGATGTGTTTCCTAATTAAGTTCATGTAGTTTATACAATCTCTCAACATCCTACGACAAAAAAGAAGTAGTAGTTTACATTTCAGAGCTATGGGACTTGGGACTCAGAAGAATTCATTGATTTCCCCAAATTTGGAGCACCATCAGTAATGGAACTGGTTGGGATTTCAAACATTCTTGTTCGATATCCTCTTAAGCATTTATCCTTGTGGTTTCTTTGTTTGAAATGCTTCTTCACCCTGGGTCTTGGTTTCACTGTTGTTAATTTGTTTTATGTTAGCACTTTCTTTAAGATCTGAGCTTGAACCGGCATAGTGACACATGTCTTTAATCCCAGCACTGAGGAGGCAGAGATAGGCAGATCTTCAGGAGTTCAAGGCCAGCCTGGTTTATATAGTGAGTTCCAAAATGGCAAGAGCTCTAGAGTGATGTCCTATCTGAAAACAAAACAAAATATACAAAACCTGAAACAAAAACATAACAAATATCTGAGTTTGTAGGCAACTCTCCATTGTATGCCCTGTTCTAGGTTAGGTAATAAGTGTCTATAATTTTATAGTATTCAGACTTTCCTCTCTTCAAGTTTTTCTCTGCTCTTCAGACTATTTATTCTAAAATCTGGCAAGGTGTTTTATCCAGCCATGCCATACAGGATACTTATTGCAAAGCTTCTACTTACTCATTAAATACAGCCCATCAACTATTTTTGCATTTCTGTAATACTTAATCTTATAAATGCTTTCATATAAACTGGTTCATTTAATGATATATAAAAGTAACTAGGAACAGTAAATTAATATAGCAAATGAGACAAATGATTAATAACAACACTGTGGATTGCTATAAGCATCTGATTAACATATATCAATGTGTTAATCAGATATTATACATATATAATGTTATTAAATATATTAAATATTAAGTCACTGGAGTGGGTGACTAAGAAGTCAACAATATCATCTTTAAACCACAGTGTATATATATATATATATATATATTTCAGCATTGCACATAAATTCTGTATTGGTGGTAGGGAAGCACATATTAGACCTTGCTGTATAAATGGAACAAAAGTAATTAATTAATTTATCATGTGATTGTTCATTTTATTCTCTTCATACATTCAAGGTTTATTCATCTAGTGGTTTGATTTTTTTTTAATTTACCTTTATTTCCCCTTCTGTAGATTTAGTCCATTGTAGTTATTCAACATTTTAAAGTATGGATGTATTAATAAGAAATAAATATATATGTGGTACTGCCATTTTAATGAGTGTTATCCTTCTGTGATGTACTTAATTGTGTCTCCACTTTCAAGTCCCAATGCCCATGATCTTAAAATGTGAATATTCTTGGAGATATGAAAATAAAGGAGACAAGTATGTAAAGAAAATGATGACAGTGAGATGGGCTTAAGTCCATGATAATTAATATCATTCTTCAAAAAGGACATTTTGATCTGAAGAAAGTCATTTGGGTTGTGCTCCCAGAGAGAAAGTTTACAGGAAGAGACAAGAAGAAATTTATGAAAAACCCAACCCCACTGATTCCTTGAGGTCTACCATTTAGCTTCTAGAATTGTGAGAAAATCAGCTTATGCTATTGAAGTAAACTAGGCTGTTGTATTCTGTTGTGGGAGGACCAAGGGACTGATCTGAATTTTGATATTGCAAAGTGGGTGCTACTGTAACAAAAGTAAAAAATATGGAATGTGCTTCAGCACTAACATGTGGGCGGCCACTTTTGTAAACATGAAGGAAAATCCTAGAATCCTTTAAGATAGGCTAGTGGTTTAAAAAAAAAGGGGGGGGGACAGAAGGTAACACTGGAGAGACTGGGAGGGAAATGAGGAGCAAGATGTTGAAGTAAGGCAACACTTGCTACAAGAGTACCAAAGAACATTCTTAAGTTACATTCTGCAGAGGGTAGAGAATATGCATAGTGAACCTAGAAATTTATTTATTTTTTACCTGCATACATTTATTTATTTATTTACTAACATTTTATTATTATTATTACTTACAAAGAAGTCACACTTTCTAACCTTGTATATCCTTATTCAAGGTCCCTTCCCCTTCCCACCACATCGGGTCATTCTTTCTTCTCCACAAATCCCCATCCCCTCCCTGGATAGGCGGCAGGCAGTCCCAAGGTCCCACTGTCCCAATATTGCTTAGTTCAGCCTCCACTCCTGGCAGATGCAGTTTTCTCCCTCATCCCTCAAGAATGAGTTGGGTGTTCCTCTAGGGGGAGTGGGATCCAAGGAGTCAGTCCAGTGTGTTTCTGATCCCAAGCTGTTCAGTGGTTGTAGTTTGCAGCTTGGGCATGGTTTGCTTTTTTTCTTGTTTGTTTGTTTGTTTATTTAGAGTCCACTAATGAATGAGTACATCCCCTGCTTATCTTTCTGAGTTTGTGATAACTCGCTCAGGAGGATATTCGCCAAATCCATCCATTTGCCTGCAAATTTTAGGATATCATTTTTTCTTACTGCTGAGTAGTACTCCATTGTGTAGATGTACCACAGTTTGTTAATCCATTCTTCAGTTGAGGGACATCTAGGTTGTTTCCAGGTTCTTGCTATTACAAATAATGCTGGTATGAACATAGTTGAGCTAATACCTTTGGAGTGTGAATGTGTCTCTATAGGGTATACAACCAGAAGTGGTATTGCTGGGTCCTTGGGGAGATTGATTCTCAATTTTCTGAGAAACCGCCATATTGCTTTCCAAAGTGGCTGAACAAGCTTACACTTACATGAACAATGGAAGAGTGTTCCCCTTGCTCCGCATCCTCTCCAGCATAGGCTGTCCTCTGTGTCTTTTATCTTAGCCAATCTAACAGGTGTCAGATGATATCTCAAAGTTGTTTTGATTTGCATTTCTCTGATGACTAAAGATGATGAGCACTTTTTCAGGTGCCTTTCAGCCATTCGTTATTCTTCTGCTGAGAATTCCCTTAAGGGTATACAAATTGGAAAAGAAGAAGTGAAGCTATTTCTATTTGCAGATGATATGATGTATGCATAAGTGACCCACAAAATTCTTCCAAGGAACTGCTACAGCTGATAAACACCTTCAGCAATGTAGCAGGATACAAGATTGACTCAAAGAAATCAGTAGATCTCCCATACACTAAAGATAGAAGAGCTGAAAAAAAAATAAGGGAAACATTACCCTTCATTATAGCAGCAAATAGTATTAAATACCTTGGAGTAACTATAACCAAAGAAGTAACAGACCTATTTGACAAAAATTTTAAATCACTGAAGAAAGAAATTGAAGAGGATACCAGAAAATGGAAAACTCTCCCATGTTCCTGGATAGGTAGGATCAACATAGTAAAAATGGCAATTCTACCAAAGGCAATCTACAGATTCAATGCACTGCCCATCAAAATCCTAACGCAATATTTTTTGGACCTTGAAAGAATAATACTCAATTTCATTTGGAATAACAGGAAAGCCAGGATTGTCAAAACAACTTTACTCAACAAAAGAACTTCAGGAGGTATCACCATCCCTGACTTCAAGCTATACTATAGAGCTACAGTAATAAAAACAGCCTGGTACTGGCATAAAAACAGACTTGTGGATCAATGGAATAGAATTGAGGATCCAGACATTAACCCAAAAACCTATGAACACCTGATCTTTGACAAAGAGGCCCAAAATATTTAATGGAAAAAAGATAGTATATTTAACAAATGGTGTTGGCATAGCTGGATGGAAGTGTGTAAAAAAATGCAAATAGATCCAAGCCTGTCACCCTGCACAAAACTCAAATCCAAGTGGATCAGAGACCTCAACATAAACCCAGCCATTTTAAACTTGATAGAAAAGAAAGTGGGAAATACACTTCTATGAATTGGCACAGGCGACCTCTTCCTAAGCATAACACCAATGGCACAGACACTAAGACTAGCAATCAATAAGTGGGATCTCCTGAAGCTAGGAAGCTTCTGTAAAGCCAAGGACACTGTCCATAGGACAGCCTACAGAATTGGAAAAGATTTTCACCAACCCTGTAAGTGATAGAGGACTGATCTCTAAGATATATAAAGAACTCAAGAATCTAGAGCCCAAAACCTTGAATAACCCAATCAAAAAATGGGATTCAGATCTAAAAAAGAACCTAGAAATTTAACACAGATTTATAGGTAAAGTGTTAAAGAAAGAGTAGGTGCATGTATAATAAAACACAAAAAGAAAATAATACTTTGGAGAAGGATCTGCTCCCCCAAAAGAAACCAGAATGGGAATATTGGGAATGTTCTCAATTTATTCATAATAACAAAGGGTAGGATGGACCATGTTGAATGCCACCCATGCCACACTTAGGTGAGATTTTAAACTTTAAGGTGCTGCTGGTCTTACAGTTTGCTGCTATCAGACTATCTGATGTAGCAGCTCTTTTGTAGATTTCTTGGGACTTTCTTCCTGCTAACCATACCATTTTCAAAAGGTTAATTTTAGCTTTTTAAGTTTTTCTTTCTGAAATAAAAATTTACTTTCTTTGATTTTTGTTTTTCAGTTCAGGCTAGAATTTCCAGCCCTATGATGAAGAAAAGTACAAGAACTCCTGATTTCAATTGTAGAAAGAAAGCATTTGGTCTCTCTTCAGGTAGATGTCTGTATTTTCTTTGAGATCTTTATTAGGTAGAGATATCCCTTTACTAATTATCTTTCAATAGGTATTGTCATAAATAGGGAGCTAAATCATGTAAATGCTGGTTCCTCATTGATAGGGAAGTTTTGTTCTTTTCAAAAAACTTTCTCATATGGTTTTGGTTTCAGGAATCTTTTTTTAATTAATTGGAAACTAGTCTGTAATTTTATAGTTTCTAGGAAAAGTTGAACAGAATTGACGTTAATTTTTAGATGAGACTATGGGTGGATTTTATTTTTTTATTAATTAAATTTGTTTTCTGATAATTCCATACACATGTACAATTCATTCCTATTACTCTTCCCATACTCCTCCTCTGATTTCTCTCCATTCCTCTTCACCATGCTTCCCATCCTTGCTACCATTCCTGTTTGCAGACTCTTTTGGGGTGGCATGTGTGTGTGTGTGTGTGTGTGTGTGTGTGTGTGTGTGTGTATGTGTGTGTGATTTAGTGTAACAAGGGCCATCTCTATGAGTACAGTATTGGGGCTATCAATTAGAACTTGATGGAACCACCACCAATGGATACATAAATAAATGCATCAAATCCTACCCTCCTTGAATTTATCAGTATCAAATGCTTTGGCATTCAGGGTTAAGGCTTCTTGAACTCCTCTTGTATTTATGCATGATTGTCACTATTAATGGGCTCCTGCTCATTCTTGTGCAGCCTTAGTTCAGAATTCTGCAGCTGATATAAACTTATGACTGTAATAATTGTGTCTTTCCCAAAAGTTGGCATTTTTAAGCCCTTCTATCAACTCCTGGGTCTTACTATTTTTTTTTTTCACTTCATCTTCCACAATATTCTCTGAGCCTTAAAGGGTATGAACTTTCACCCATCACTCACATTCAGTATCCTGGGTAGCACTATGTACATCAGTATCTTTATTTACCGCCATTGACAAAAAAATAGATCCATTTCTAATTAAGAATGTGAGTAGTATTCTTACAGAGGTATAAACATGAAGAATTAACATAGAGCTTGACACCATATCAATTTGGATATTCAGACTCAGTTTTCAGTTAGTACCTTATGACCTCTCTCATATTTTTTAAGAGCTTCCTAATACCAAGTATACGTTATTTTCTGTGCAATGAAACTCAAATCCATTTAGTAGTTGGTTATGACAATAACAATATTGCCATCATTGAACAAGTATGCATATTTATCTGATGGGCTGGTCTGTTAGTTTATAGGATTAATAGCTGAATATGACAACTGATACCCTTTTCTCTACCAGAAGCCTGCTTAGTGCCTTTTAAAACCATGAATCGTTGCACAGGGAAGAAACTTTCAGCTTAATTACTAATTGATTTCTCTATATCACACAATCACTATGTGGATGGCATTGTCTTAGTTTATTGTTTTTAAGGTTTGCCATGTGCAAAGCAACTCCAATGAAAGAAAACATTTAATTGGGACTGGCTTATAGTTCAAAAGTTTAGTCTATTATTGTCGTTGTGAGAAGCACAATGAAGCAGGACATGGTCTCCGAGAAAGAGCTGAAAGTTCTACAACTTGATCCATATGGAGCATGAAGAGGCTTACCATATTGGCTAGGCTTGAGTATCTGAGACTTCAAAGCCCACCACCAGTGCCACTAAATATCTTTCCACTTGGTGCTCAGAGGCATCTACTAACATCACTGAGTTCATAATCTGGGAGAAATAATTCACAGGTCCTCATGAGAAGACTAAAATCTTTCCCTTGGCATACAAACCCCAGGAAATCTTAACTCTGGTAAATTCTTAATTTTGTGGTTCCAACCTGAGCTAATCTTTTTGCTACTGCTATGCTGCAAGCTGTCTGACAATGTAAATTTTACTCATTGGCTTGCCTAGAATTTCTGAGTCTTTGGCAACTGTATCCTTTATATGGCCTGTATTCAAGGCTATCACTTGATATAGTCAAGGGTCTGACCCAGGGAAACTCTAAGACAATTTTGGAGATTATTTAACTCTTAGTTCTATATATTATAAGCTTCATGACTGGTTGTGGGTGACGTTATGAGTTCCTATGGGGTCTGTCAGTTTGCTGACCATGAATAAATTTAATCAAATAATTAATATATTTGCTATAGTGCCTTGAAATTATATTAATAATCCCCCCTCATTTTTTGTGACAAATTATTGGTGACAATTTGGTAAAGGCATGAAAGTTTAGAGAAAATCTAGAATACAAAAGTGACATTATATTAATACGAATTATCTCTTTGTATATGTAGAAACATTATACGTGTGCACACACTCAAACTCATTGAAGATAGGGTCTAGCTATTTAGACCTAGCTGTCAGGAAACTCAGTATGTAGACCAAGCTGTCCTTGAATTCATAGTTATATGCCTGTTTCTACTACAATTAATCTAAATATAAATATTATTTTAAAGTTTAATTTTATACTTTAAAAAACAATTTCAGCAGCATGCTACCAATAGTTATGAGAAGAATAAAAGCAGATAATAGAGAGGAGCCTGTGATCAGAATACCTTGTATGCATGTTAGAAACTGTAAAATAAATATTTTCAGCACACCCATAAACTGTCAAATTATTGCAGAAAGAATTAATTGTAGTCTGAAGTTTCTGGATCAGCCTAACTATGAGGTCTGGACCCACAATCCCAAATAATCACACAAAGTCTTATATCCATGTGGACTTGAACCAATTATTCCAGATTAAATTTACTCATTTCTAATACTTGCAATAATCTTTATGTAATTACTCTTCAACTTGTTCCAAAATCTTGACCTAGAGTTTTTTTTTTTTGTATTTATCTTCCATTGTACCTAAAATATTTCATAGCTAGGCTATCTCTTTTCTCAGGGAAGTTCTTTATAAACTGTAAAACTACAAGGATCCACACTCACATAGAACAGATCTGAGAATAAATTGTCTATGGGTTATATTCTTTGGCTATGAGAAGGTTTGCTTTTTAATTTATCAGTTAAATATATGATTTTTACAATGCACAATTATATTATGGGTTTTATTTATGTTTATATTTACATTATATAAAATTTGAATTTAGATATTAAGTACCACTCAGTCTTAAGGAGGATGTAATTTCTCCCTAGAGTTTAAGAACTTGTTCAGATCTAGCTTGTTTGACCTTTTAGCACTGACCACTGAATATCAAGAAAATATAAACTATTTCAAATGTATTTCAAAGCAATTAAGTGAGGACACCTATAGCAAAAGAATTTGATGTAAGCTGGAACTCAAAATCAAATTATTCTTTACTCTTGATCATTTTATTGTTACTCTTCAAGAGTTTTTCTTCTCAATACTTTAAAAGTTCAAAGGCTCATTTATATGAAAGCGGTGTGTGGGTGTACAGGAAGTTGACAGAGATGAAAGATATCTGTGTCTTCTTGAGGAAGAACCTGTTGCCCCAGACTCATCACTAGTAAGAACTAGAGACTTAGGGCGAATGGTTGAATCTAAAAGTCTATTTCTCCTCATTAGTGGCTTCTTCTACTCTATATTCTACAAGTACATTTTCATATGCTCTTTATTAATAAAGTTTAGTTGCCAAAACTTCAAAACAAAAATTATAGTTGTCAGTAATAGTGAAGTGTATTTTTATTCCTTTTCCCCTCCTCCTTCTATCTCCTTTTCCTTTCTCAGAGACATGAAATGCAATTAGGCAGAAACACAGAGACTTGGGGAAAACCCATCTCTGAAGCTACAGTAGTGGAAAGCTGTGGACTAAATTGCAGTGAAAAAGCTACAGTGAAAATACAGGGAGTGCAAGAAAATATTACGCATCTTGCACAAATTACTCACCAAGTTAACTGGTGTTATATTCAATTAAACAACATAATTACGTTCCGTGCTATTTTACAAGGGAGTAGGTCTAATCAGGAATATGCATCACTATGATGCTGGTCTCTAGTTAACCTTTAAATCATTCCAGAGCTAATACCTTGTCTGAATCCCCAGAGTGTTCAATTGGCTCAGGCTTCTTCATTTAGTGTTATCCAAAGTGACTTTTTAAAGCTGTATAATGAAACAAAAATAATTTGTTGATAGTGTCAACTTGCATCCTTATTCAACACTTTCATATGGTAAAACATTGCTGTAGGCTCTTTTTATGTATATACTATCTCTCCTCTCCTTCTTCCTGTTCCTCCTCCTGGTTTTCCTTCCTCAGGACCATGCATAGCACCTCCTGGCATTGTGTAAGCTAAGCAACAGACAGAGTTTCTTTATTGGTCAAGGTTTATTTCTCTGCAAAGTGCACTTGACATATGTGGTCTTACATACTTCAGTTACTTCCTATGTATCTAGTTATGGGGGGCAATCAAGAACAGTGGTATTAGCCTGTCTTGTTTTATTGTTTCAGAGACTTTTGAATGCCTGGTACTAATATTTTCATTTAATAACCCATGTTTTCTTTGGGTAGCATGGGCCAACCTTATAGGATCTTCATACTCTAGTTAGATAAGTTGGATCCTGGAGAAGTGAAGTGATTTGTCTTAGTAATATGCAATATACACTTCTAAAATTATGCCTTTAGCTTATCTGCCAATGAACATAGTTGTAAGAAAAGAAATGGTTACTATATAAGTCCACATCATGAAAATATACCACAGAATCATAGTTCAGCTTTATGTATTGTGTATCATGGAAAAACATGGATGGATTACAGAAGATCTCAATCCTGAAGTGCTCTATATTAGTACCTTAAAGATGGACTTAAAAACGTACCATTTCCTTCTGATGCAGAGAGTTCAATGAGAAATACCTAAAATTTAACTTAAGATTGTCCCTGTCTTTCTTCTTGAGGAGGAACACAGACCTTTCTCATTTTCATGTGCCAGGCTTCTGCTCCTACTCATTATTAATAAAATACATTATTTTATTAATAAAGTTAGTGGAAGATGCATTAGGGCTCACTACCTATTGATGTGAACTCCAATTAGACTGGAGGCCCAGAACACTGATCATTTATTTCCTTCTAACACAGATTTTAGGACTCTCAGTATATAATCTGCTCAATTTATTTTAACATTGGCATTTCAAAGATATTTCCATTGATTATCCCATCACAGTCATTTTAATTCCTTTTGGCTATTTTGCAAATTCATAAAAGTGTTGGTAGCAGCAACTTTTCTCATTAGACATCCACAATCTGAAATTGCTGATACAGCCTCTATTCTCTACTCTATTATGGACATGAGAAGTAATTCTAGGGCTTTGCTTGCTCTGTGCCAAGATAGGACCACTATTACCTATAATCAGACTCTTCAGTTCATTGCAATTCCTAAAGTTGGCCACATACTGTCTCTCTAGGAATAATTTAACAATGTTTGTCTGTAGCTGTTTGAAAGTCTTGCTCATACACTGGTTCATCCATGACATCGTTAGTTCTTACTTTCACCTTGATTCAACTTAGAGCCACCTTGGAACAATGAACGTCTGTTGAAGAATGGCTTCCATCAAATTGGTCAATGGTTTTATCTGTGAGATATTGTCTTGGTTGATAATGGGTATGGAAGGTGGTATGGGAAGGCCCTCTCTACTGTGCCTGTGTGCGGAAGCAAATGTAGGAAGATGGGAAAGTCAGAGACTGAACTAGTAAGTGATATTTCTCTATGGCTTCAGTTCTTGCTCTCACTTCCCTGAATTATGGACTATGTCCCAGAAGTATAATTCAGATAAACCTCTTATTTTCCCAAGGGATTTTTTTTGTCAGACTGTCTTCTGTCATAATGTGGAAAAAAAAGCCAGAACAAGCTCCAAGCCTTTTCTCTAAATTATGAGGGCAGAGTTGTACACAAGCCTAGTTTCTACCCAGCTTCCTGACCCTTTATTGATTATACATTATTTGATAAATTGATCAAAAAGAAAGGGCTCAGTGTGTTCCACATGTACTAAGTAAATAAAATATGGTAAGAGTGATAATTTGTTGTAGGTTCCTTAAAAAGGATTTTCTGTGGAAGTGTTCTATGGGACATATTTAGCTGAATCTGAACTGCTATTTGAAGTCTGAACTCCAACATGATGAGTTTGCTGAAGAAATTGAAACTTTCAAAGCCTGTGCATGCCCATTTTTCACCAAGGGACAATTGAGTGCTTTGTTAAGTTCTGTTTTAGCTATAATATTCAGTGATTCCAGTCTTAGGATTAAAAAACATTTCTTCTGATTTTTTTCCTGAAAGGTCTACCTTGGCCTCCACGACTCCTGAACCAGCACAGGCTTAGAATATCTCAGAGTTCAAAGGCACTTTCAGGTCACAGAGCTCAAACCCTCTGGTGATACCTAATACCTTCTACAACATCTCCACCAAGTGGCCAATCAGTCTGCCTTTTTGCAGGTAGGATCAAGACTATTGGTCCTCACCATATCCATTGCATTCCAGCCAGCATTTTTATAAATCTCTCTGTCCTTTCATGAAAATTTTTCTTTATTCCAAAGATGTTGTCTCTCTTGCTCCACAAGGACACTCAAATTCTACCATTTACGACTTAAGCATTTTATAAAGCATCTCTTCAGTCATTTGAAATGATAAACCAAAAACCCTTAGCTCTAGACCAAGCAATTCCACTCTTTAGAGCATCCTTATTCTGAGTATGCCCCTGGTTCTGATCACTGTCTTCTTCTTAATTTGACACAGACTATCAACTTCCATTATATTGGCTCTCGGGATCTGTTAAGTATCCAAAGCAATCTGTGATGACAGAATTTAAAAGCTGGCTTCCAGAGAAAAGAAAAGAATCTGACAGTGACTGGTACAGTAATCTTTCAAAAAAAAAAATAGAACCTTAACAATGATAGGAATCAAATAGTCATTGTTATTGAGTATTTTGAGTCTCTACTTCAACACATTGTCTTCAGTAATAAACTAAGTCCTTTGTTTTGTGTAAGTCACTTTAGGAAACTGATGCTTTGGGAAATTGAATAGCTTTTTCAGGTTCAGAAGTCCAGCAATACCTCAACTGAAAGAAAGATTTTAGAAATTGTCAATGATAAATTAAACAACCATTTTACAAATAAATGAAAATAGAAAGAAATCTGGAACCCAAATTATGTTTCCATAGAAAGTGCTTTTGGAAATTTTATAGAGAGACAATTTCCAGACTGAAACTACCAGACAAAAATGTCAAAGGATGGCATAAGGATTTTATGACCTTTTCAAGGAATGAGGATGATCTCTTGGTGTGGATATATGGTTGTTTTTCTCCTAGGTTAGTTCCAACCTTTTACAAAGGGCCTTAGGAATCATTTGTTTTTGGGTCATTGGATGATGCTTATTAGGTCTAAGAAGCTAATATAAATGAGAAGTCTGTAGCAGTTTTTTGTTTCTGGATAAATTGACTTCTGCACATATCTTTTGCTTTAGCTGAGTCTCAACTGCTTCTCTTCTTGGAACATATTCATAGAATAGTTATTATTTGAAACATCTATCCCACACCACATACCACAAAGCCACTTTCTCCGGGAATAACCACTGCTGGCTATGACAGATCTATGGTTTTTCAAGCATCAGGCTGAGAGGGGGAAGCTTTGTGCTCAATATACTTAGCAATGTGTCAGACTTTACTGTTATTACTTCTGAAGAAGTCCCAGGAAGCAAAGAGGGAGGGATGAACCCTGGCAGGTTGTCCTCAGAGCAAATTTGTGATGACTCTTAGAGGCCATAGTAAGAGTAGACTTGGGTTGGGATGACTTTTTTGACTGTGAGCTCTCCCTTTGTAGACTAGCTAACATAGGAAGGTTCTTTCTCATTTTTAAGCAGCCCTTTGGGCTCCATCATAACCCAGAATGCACTGAAACCTGAATTCTTATCCAGACTTTAATCCTCAAGTGATCACTGACAGAAAACGTAACTTTGTTAGCCAGAGTAGGTGAAAACCAGAACATGTTGCATAGTCAGCCTACGACTGGTGGTCTGCCGTGAAGGTTCTAAAGCTAGATGTAGACTAGGCACTCTTAGCAAGAAATTTGCTAATAACAAAAATGAATTGACTTTATAAAACTATAGTTGATTAAAAAGAAAGGGGAAGACCCAGGTGATATGCAAATGACAAGAACAGGGTGTGGTTGCTGGGTAGTGGGGGTACTTTTCACTGAAAATGGAATGAGAGAAGAGTGTAGGTGATCCCTCTTGTGGAAACAGGGTATGTTTTTGTGGTGAGTCACTTGTCTGTGGTTCCCCCAAGTCATGAACACCCAAAAAGAGTTATAAGCCATGAATACAAGGACCATGTTGGGGGTGTGGACTGGAGTCCATCTGAGTCTTATTGATACTACTTGCTAATTTGAGGAGAGATTCTAAGTGCCATAAGGAGGCTACTCCCTGTTAGAACCCATTGCCTCTTTGTTCCTCGAGAGGGTGTGTGTGTGTGTGTGTGTGTGTGTGTGTGTGTGTGTGTGTGTATTTGCAGAGGGTTTATGTATACTGGTAACTTCATTCCAGTGTGCTTGACTCTGCACTGGTGAATGAAGAACAGAAAACGAGACTGAGAGCAGATGAGATGGAGTTCCCAGACTCTCAGTCTGGTAATTCTTTCTTCTGGATGCCTGGCAATGCATTTGGACTGGGAAGCACACAAAATAATGAAGCCTATTAGAAAGAAACCTATGGTCTAGACAGAGTAATCTAAGGCATATTTAAAGCATACTAGGAAAATAGTATGGCATATTGTTGGGCATAAGGAAGGTATCTTGCTAAGCACTGCATATTTGACCTATAGCAAAAAAAAAAAAAAAAAAAAAAAAGTCTAATCAACAGACTGCCAGAAGTCACAAGTGGCAACCTGTGCCTGCTCTCTTTAGGCCTTTACCTGGGTCCAGCTGGCCTAGGTATTGGGGATGGGGGCTGCATAGACTTTCTTCTTATTGCTTTCTTCATTTAAATTTATATCTCCTCTTGATAAATAAGTATCTAGCAAATAAAGTCTATTAAGAAAATGGATCAAGACATATTTCTAAAGAAATAAATGCGACCATTTAGCAAGACACTAAAATTGTAACTTTACTCTACTTTTTCATAAGTGCTTAAAGAAAACCATGGTGTTGGTGATCATTATGAGAACCACCATAGAATATATTAGGAATTCAGGAAGAATAATGGGCATCTTCAGTCCTCCCTATATCTGCAAGTTTTGAGTGCAATTTTTGTGAGACAGTTTTATTGTTCCAGCTTTACAGATAAAGAAACTGGTGGAATTATTTGCTTAAGATCAGACAGACTTCTGAAAGGAGGACCCCTACTAAAATTTAAGCATGCCTAACTGCAAAGAGAGTAAAGAAACCGTACTCTGTGGAGTGACATCTACTAGGGATTGCAAACCATTTTATCCTCTAGACATCAGTAGCTTGTCAGTGTTCATAGTCGACTCTCCTTGAAACGAGATTTTCAACCCATCCATCTTTTATATAATTGGGGTATCAACTATAATATCAGTTAGCCACTTCCACTAATAGACAGTATTAAAAACCTCAGAACATCTTTTTCTATTTTTTAGTTTCACATGCACAAGAGAGTCATATTGAAGATCTAATGTGGAAGAGATTCTCATTTATACAGCTCAAGAAAAATATGTGAATGGCTTTGCAACCTCCCTCTCTTTGTCTGGCTACACATGACATCTTATTTATGGAAGCTGCTCTGAATATGTCATGCAGACCTCCATTCTATTACATCTATGCTGAAGGTTTGCTTAATGAGTTTCCCGCCAAAAAGGAGGGTTATCTAAAACTTGAAAATGATTAAAACAGAGCCTTTGGGGTTCTTGCGGAAGCTTTTCTTTAAGTGTTATATATAGCTGTTGCTTTTATGTTCATATCTACAGAGAAATACAACTTCCTGCTTTCTCTGAAAAGTTAGGCCAGTCACTAAAAATACCTCCATCCAGATCAGCCTGTTTGGCCTGTTAGAAGCTTGTGACTATGTGGTGTGAAATGAAATTTTTTTCTATTTTAACATATACCTTGATTAACATTCATCTCAATATTCTAGCCCCACAGACTTCTATATTCTATCTCCAAATTACTATTTTATTAAAATATTTAACACAGAATTAGCCTTTGTCATTTTCTACTACTTAGTGCCCATATTAACATTATTTTGAACACCAAGAATATAGCAGCCTTGCCAGTATGGTACTAGAGTCTTATAATCTTGGTCAACTTACTCTTGGTTTTCCATTTGCACATAGGTCTTTGCAAGATGTTGAATGATAGAGTTGTTGATAGTAATTTACTAATAAGGAATCAGAGGTAATCAAGCATCAGCAACAAAATTTACCTTCTGTTTTATTCTGAGTGCCTAGTACGTATTTATTTCTACAAATACAAAAGTCACTCTGTACGCTTTTTTTTTTTCCTCAGAATGTGTTTTTTTTTTTTTCCCATGGGTGACAATTAAATTGTTAAAATCACTGAACTGCTTTTTGAAAAACAAATTTTATCAGCTCCTGTGAAGGCTAATATTGAGTAGTTAGATAAATGTGACATCAGATTTCTCCACTGCAGTTACTGTTTCTCCAATTGCATTTATTAAATTACGAATGAGAAAACAGTGCTGAAGGTGGAATGAATGGATACCAGGTGAATCCCAATGAGATGTGCTGACAGTACTTGGGGATGTTGTCCAAAAATTCATAAATGAAATTGAATCACTAGGAAATATGAGGCAAAAGTTAACTGAGGAGCTATCACAGACTTAGTTGTTAGTATTCTTTGACATGTCAATGCTAGGCTGCAAAGATGGCTCTCAGTGGGTGAAGTATTTGCTGTGTAGCTTAAGGACATACATTAAGATCACTAGCAACTATATGTAAAGCTGGGAGCACTGGGCTCATCTGTTACTGCAACGCTGGGAAGCAAAGACAGATCCTGAGTGTGCTCAAGCTAAATGCTGTAGTTTAAATGATCACTCCACATTCAGTGAGATTCTGTTTAAATAAAAAGATAAAGAAAAATAGAGGCAGACACTGAAAATCAACCTCTGACCTCTCCTTCATATATGTATGAATGAGCAAGTCCATGTGTACACATAAGCCTCTCTCTCTCTCTCTCTCTCTCTCTCTCACACACACACACACACACACACACACACACACACAAAACCAGTGACAGAGAAAACAAGAGAGACTGGGGACCAGATCCAAGTAAGAACATTAAGAGGAATAGGATCACAATGCAATATATGTTCTTAAGTTAGATCCTAGACTAGGAAAAAACTGCTATTATAAGGTATTATTTGAAGCCAGGCATGGTGGCTTATGCCTCTAATCCTAGCATTTGGAAGTAGAGAGAGATGGATCTCTGAGTTCACAGCCAGCCTCATTTACAAAGTGAGTGAGTTCCAGGCCAGCTTAGGTACACAGACAGATCCTTAAAAAAATAAAGAAAATATATTATCTGTACAGTTAATAAAACTGAATATAATCTGTGGGCCAATTGCAAATGCTGTGTTGTTAAGTGTATTGTTTTCGACAAAAGTCTAATGATGTGGAAGTGGATGTCTCCGCACTGTTATAGAAGTGCTCTTGCTCTTAGGAAACAATGGTGTGGGTGTTTGGCAGCTTACTACCACAACTTTCCTGATAGCGGGGAGAGCAGAAAAGAGAGGGAGACTGGGAGAGAAAGAGAGATGAGGGGGAGACATATGGAAGGAAAAAAAGAGGGAGAAAGGGAGAGTAGGATGGGGAGAGGAAAGAAAGGAAGGAAGGGAGGAAGGCAGACAGGACGGAAGGAAGAGCCATGTCATGGTAGAGCTCACCTGTACCTCAGGAACTGAGAAGCTAAGTGAAGTATATAATCCTGAGTTTAAAGTCTTTCTGAACTATAGCAAGTGAGCTTCTATTGAAAAAGTAGCCAGACAACCACCACTGAACAGCTTGGGATCTGAAGCACCTTGGACCAGCACCTTGCAGCCCACTCCCTCTAGAGGAAAACCTGACTTAGTCTTGATATTGGAATGAGGAAAGTGGCCTTGCCTGGAGTGGATGCTAAACTAAGCCACCTTGGGACTGTGGGACCTCCTGCACTTTCTGGGGAGGAGATGAGGAGAAGAGGAGAAGAGAGAGTGACCAGGAGGTGTGAGGAGGGGGAAGGGAGTTTGAGCAAGGGGATGCATGGATTAAAAAAAAATGAGAATTTATTCAAAAATAAAAACAAATAAATAAATAAGGAAAAAAATAGAAAGAAAAAGTATGCTATAAAGCAAAGAATGAGATAAAGGGGAAAAAAAACCAAATTTTAAGAACCAGAGATGCAAATTAAGTGCATATAGATTAAAAAAATTAAGACTTCCAAACTTTTGAGTATAAGATTATTTTAAAATACAAAACTTGGAGCAACCAAGTAAGAAACCAATTCTCTAGGAAAGATAAGCTAAAATGAAAAATCAACTTGCTACATTTTCAAGCGCTCAAGGGAATGTAGAGGTTTGCTTTTCCATGACTTTCCTTGGCTGAGACTATGTCTTAATTGCTATGGTAATCCTCTCATGTTCCACACAGTTAGAGCTTCTTTGACACAGATGGTGACTGAGGTAGGGCAGGAATCCAGAGAAGAGTCAAACAGTAATTTCTTAGCTCCTTCACATAGTTTTGACACTTTCCCATCATCAAGTAAATGAAACTTAGTGAACATTATGTTCCAACTGTATTTCTAGGTTCTGTAACAAAGATGTGAATAATGTGTCTTCACATAAGAAATGTATAGTCCAGTTTGAGAGACATTTATGCCATGAGTAACCTCAGCTCAGAAAGGCAAGTATTGAGTTAGACATAAGTGCTATCAGAAAAGAATGGACAAGGTTTTTTGTTCTTGTTCTTGTTTTGTTTTGGTAAGAAGATTGTTTTATTGCATGAATATATATAACTGTAGTAGAATAAAATGGCTTTTAGACTGAGGAAACCATAGTGGTCTAAACCATCAGAGTCCATCTACGTAAAGGAAGTCATGAGTGCTGATGTGTTCTAGAATATGCAGCGAATGTTGACAAAAGTATGAGGAACAGCTTCTAGCAAAAAAACTGTAATTTATTCTTCATGCTACAAAGTTCTCATTGTGAGCCAGTAACCAGATTTCAGAGGAACTTCACAGCCTCCGGCTGAGAGTCCTCAGCTACCATTGCCTAATATTAAGATTCAGGGCCAAATTTGCTTCTGAATACACCACAGATTACAACCACAGCAATCGTCCTATTACGTTTTCTGGATCTGTATTAAAGAGGGGCACATATTATCTCTATACTTTGTCATAAGACTCTTTCTTTCCTAGATTCCTGCTCTCAAAAACTGACTAGTGTTAGACATATTCCTCAACCATTAAGAGTACATATTATTCTAGCAGAGAACCCAGCACCATGTTAGGTACCTTATAACTACCTCAAACTCTAGTTTCAGGGGATCAGTACCATCTTCTGGATTCTTTGAATATATATACACACAAACCTCCCTATATACATACATATTACTTAAAATCCAATAAAATAAATCCTTAAAATATTATACCTCTTTCTAATTTGTGTCAACCCAAATATGAAACTTAGTCTTTTTGGGCTTCATGAGCAGTAAAGAAGATTTTTTTTTCTAGCTATATGACTCCTTTCCCCTAGAACTGGTTAATGACGTTACAGTTTCCTCAAGTTCTATAATACTATACCTGAAATAATCTTCTTTTTTTCTTCCTGTCCCTTCCTCTTCTATCCTCCTTCTCTTATCTATCCTTCCTTCCTTCCCTCCATCCTTCCTTTATTCCATAATTTTCCCCTTCATTCATCCCTCCTAGGGGCCCTGTATGCATGCATGCTAGACTAGGCAAACAGTATTCCACTGGACTTTATTCCCAATTATAGCACGTACTCATTGACTCATTGACTGGCACTCTTCTCACGGATGCTTTGGCTGTCATATGCTGCTGAGCTCCTACAAAAGAAAATCTATTTGGGATCCTAAAATTGTATGTATTTTGCATGTAAGTAAATATATAAATAAACATATATGTATATACATATAATATATCATTTTATAATTTTTTGAGAATTTGATGCATGCATATAGTCTATTTGGATTATATTCATCTTACTCCTCTTCTAACTCCTCCTAGATCTACTCTTCACTTTCTACCCTTTGCAGCCTCATGTCCTCACTGTTTAGAATC
This sequence comes from Sigmodon hispidus, assembly GCA_004025045.1. NCBI lineage: Eukaryota > Metazoa > Chordata > Mammalia > Rodentia > Cricetidae > Sigmodon > Sigmodon hispidus. Next base: position 53,985 of record PVIH01002124.1, read on the forward strand.
CAAAAATGTAGTGGAGTGTCATTCACCTGGACATAGCTTCACCTATATCTGCAAAAAAGGAAAAAAAAAAAAAGAAGAAAAAGGACAATTTAAGTGGTTATCTTCCCAACAGGGCTCATGGTGAGCAAAGATAGTCAAACTGTTAATTTTAAAAGTAGTTACCTTTATTTGCACCAGATATTCCCTTTTTTTGAAAAAAAGTAAAGGACATATGAATGATATAATGTCAGTCCTCCTGAGGAGAAATAATCAAATGAATATTGATTCAGCCCACTTCTATGATATATAATGTAGGACTAGAAATATTTACCTTACATGGCCATTTGAAATATGAAAATTTTTGGTTGTGATACCACTACTGGGCATATACCCTAAAGATGCACAGTCGCACTCCAAAGGTATTAGCTCAACTGTGTTCATAGCAGCATTATTCGTAATTGCAAGAGCCTGGAAACAACTTAGATGCCCATCAACTGAAGAATGGCTTACCAAACTGTGGTACATCTACACAATGTAGTACTACTCAGCAGTAAGAAAAAAAATGATATTCTAAAATTTGTAGGCAAATGGATGGATTTGGAGATTATCTTCCTGAGCAAGGTATCACAAACCCAGAAAGATAAGCAGAGGATGTACTCACTCATTAGTGGACTTTAAACAAAAAGCAAAGCATTCCCAAGCTGCAAACCACAAACACTGAATAGCTTGGGAATGAAAACACCTTGGACCGGCACCTTGGAGCCCATTTTCTCCAGAGAAACACCTGACCCAACCTTGATATTAGAGTAAGAAAAGTGGATCTGCCAGGAGTGGATGCTGATCTAAGCCACCTTGGGTCCTCCTGCCCTTTCTGGAGAGGAGATAAGGAGATAGGGAGAAGAGAGAATGACTGGGAGGGGCAGGAGGGGGAAGGCAGTTTGAACAAGGGGATGCATCTATAAAACGTGAGACTTTATTCATAATAATAAAAAAGAAATATGAAAATTAAGAATTATAATAATCTACATTATGCATACTTTGTATTTAATGATTTGTATTAAAAATTAAGTTCAAATAGGTTTAAGGAGCCTATAGTAACTTGTAATAAATGCTGGTAGTATATCTGGTACTATGTCAGGTGTGTAATATACTGTTTTAATTATTTTTTCTCATTGCTTTGACCAAAAGAGAGCTTTAAAAGCTTATAGTTTGAGAGGGGATTGACCCTCATTCCAGGAAAAGCGTGGCAGCTAGTCACAGTGTGCCCATAGTATTGGAATGCCTACAGATAAATGCTGGCATGACTCATTTCCTCCTTATTAATCAGTCTAGATCCCCATTTCAAGGAGTAATAATGCTCCCAGTCAGGGTGTGCCTTCCATCTTTAATCAAGTTGACAATCAAGATGAAGAATCATGAATCCACTCCCTGTTAACTTGCCACAGAAAACATCACTCTTTGATCACATTTAACCCCTTTCCCATAATGTCTTTTTATTTTATTATGAAAAAATCACTTACTGTGTCTCCAAAGTCCTCATAGTCTTTATAAGGCCAAGACTATTCAAAGGCCTAATGTTTCTTCAGAGACCCAAAGTAGTCTCTTAATTGTGAGATCCTGTAAAGTAACAATAAGTTATATCCATCCAATGCATGGTGGCATGGTAGGAACAGAAGCATCACAAGGCTATACCAAACCAAACAAGACTGAAATCTAGCAGGGCAAATAACAAATTCTACCAATCCATGTTTATCATGTGGGACTCGTGATGGAATCATCTTAGATATGAGGAGTAGGGTAGCCTCCACCTCTTCAGCTCTGCAACCTATTACAGACATAATAGCTCTTTTAGACAAGTCTGTTCCTTTTCTGTAGCTTTCTTAAGCTGATGATGTTGGTTTTGTGCATGAGAAGAGACACACACACATAGCTATGTAAACCCATGCCTGCCCTCTCTCTTAAAAGAAGATGCCATGTTGCAGTCTGTATCTCCTTCCCTTTTTGTTTCTCTGCTCCTGTGCTCACCTGGCAAGTCTCCTAAAAAAAAAAAAACTCTCCTGTGGTCCTGGTAGTGTGTATGTGTGTGTGTCTATAGTATTTCTGTTTCCTCCCTATTTCTGGCCTTTGCATTAGACAGAGTATATAAAGTATTGTTTTAAAAGTTTTCTTTAGATGCAGCCATGCCTGCTTGCTGACATGTCATATATGACTGCTTTCTCTACAATGACAAAGTTGACTTGTTGTGATAGAAATGATCTGAGTCAGAGAACCAATATAATATAGTAACTATTTGACTATTTACAGAAAAGAATGACAGACTAATGTTATGAAGAATTTAGAGCAGGTGAGTATTAACAACTTTGAGTCTATCTCTAGCTTTTAAGATAGTATACAAAAAAGTTTACAAATTATCACAACA
>PVIH01002124.1:56482-202685 GCA_004025045.1 Sigmodon hispidus
CAAGGTCTCTTCCCCCTCCCAACACATCTGGTCATTTTTCTTCTCTGAAACTCCCCATCCCCTCCCTGGGCAGGGAGCAGACAGTCCTATGGTCCCACTGACCCAATAATGCTTAGATCAGTCTCCACTTCTGGCCAAATCCAGTTCTTCCCCCCCCCCAAGAGTGAGTCAGGTGTTCCTATAGTTGGACTGGGGTTTGTCACAACACTTTTGACTTACAGTTGGTCCTGTAGAAAGAACTCTAAATAGAACTCACGTTAATCAATAATTAGTCAAAAACTGTTTTTGTGTATTTATATTACTTTTCTCATTGCAATGATAAATACCCAAAAATGCAACTGAGAGGAGACAGACATATTATTTTTGTTTGAGGAGATCTTGTCCATAACGCATGAGCATATAGTAGGATCAGCTTGTAACTGTGGCTACAGAAACTTGATCACATTCAATTGGAAAGTAAGAGACAGCTCCAGAAGGTGGACCAATCTGTAAGCATAATGCCTTCCCTGCTTCTTCCTCAGAACTCACCTTCTAAAGTTCCCACATCCTTCCAAACAGTGCCTATAACTGAAGATGAAGTGCTTAACACATGAGCTTCTGAGAAAATTTTACATGCCAGTCATGATAGTTTTATATGTGTTTATATATAGTAATCTATATGTACCAACTAATAAAATTAGATGCAAAACTCATTCATAGAAGATTATGGTCACTGATGGTCAACTATAAACAAAAAATCATAATAAAATTTCACAACTTTTTGTTTTTAGGTAGATAAGACCATTCTCATGCATTGAATGTGATGCCATAAATTGTACATTCATTTCCACAAATACATTTTCTAAATACATTTGAATATATGTGACAGGCTTTTCATTTGATTATGATTACACATGTGACTCTTTTTATTTGATTATTGTGATCCTGTATTATTGTATTTAGAAAAGTAAAAGCATTTTTTATTCATCTTTGTATTTTTAAAGTTATAATATAATCACATTTCCCATTTCCCTTCATTCCTCCAGACCCTCCCATATATCTTTCCTTGCACTTTCAAATTCATGGTCTCTTTTCTATGCATTTATACATGTGTATATAGATATGTATGTATATCCCTAAATGCAACCTGTTAGTTCTGCATCTTTCCTATATGTACTTCTTTGCCAACTTTAATGGATTATTTGAAACACATCTCCTTTCTTTATTGAGATAGCAGCTTTGATGGAATTCAGAGAACTCTTCTGGGAACAGGAAAACTGTCCTATTCCACATATCTCTCAGTGAAAGTCCATCCAGTTCTGTTAAGGGTTGCTTTTTTTATATAAAGCTTGATACTGATTTTCAAAAAACCATGAACAACTATCTACCAAAAACGATGAATGAACATTTTTATATTTTAATTATTTAATTCACAATTACAGAATTTTATGAATAAATTTTATCTATAGTAAAATACCATTTAAGTGGAAAAAAAAGAAACACAGATCTTATATCTGCCACCCTCATATATGGGACAAGGGTCAATGGTTTTCACATTTCATCAGGAGACTATGAGTTCCTGAAGGAAAAAAGGTCGTCTGGGAGAAAGACTACCACACAGGAAGCAGGGTCCCTCTCTCTCCTATTTGGCTTTTAACCAGCCTTGGAACCTTGTCAAGATACTTAACTTCCTGATCTCAAATTTCCTAACTTTGAAAATTAAAGGGTCAGTTAGATTTGTCATCTTTGTAGTTTGTGAGGCAGTGAATTCCTAGATCAAATAAAAATCTCAAGTCAAACATAAAGGCTGGAAATGAAGGGATTGAAGCTGATGTGGTTGAAGTGAGGCACTATTGCACTATTATTTCATCCCTGACCTGACAGAGCTATAAAGCTCTTTCTGAGCAATAAGGGCTCTTCAGAACAGACTGGGGATTACATGTCGTAGTTTTTTTTTCTTCCAAAGTTCCTTTGTCCTTCTTCCAGAGAACTCATGATTTTATGTACTCATCACCTCATGCATTGTTTTAATGCACAGTAATTATTGGATTTTAATAAAAATAATATTAGAATGTGTTGTATCACATAATCATGTATTCCTGTTGTAGTAATATGTTAGTTATTCATACTCTAGACAATTCCTGAGGTCAGAAATTGGGTCTTAGCCTTTTCAGTCCTATACATTGATGATGGGAGACACCCTATCATATGGAGAAGATTCAATGTGTTTGGATTATATGACTTATCCTCACTGTTCACACCTAGCTTCACTATTACACTCATGTTCTGTGAATAAAAATTCTATATCTTTATCTTGATTTCACTTCTTAGTAACAGAAAATTCCCTATAGATTTAAATGCATTAATATACAGATAAATTCTGTATGTACTCTACCAACTGTCAAATCCATACAAGACAGGTAATGAGCTTTCAAAAGCATGTAGGAGTAAAGTTGATCCAATTGGGTAATCAGGTATTAAAGTCATCTAGCAGTATCCCAAGATGGAAAATCTCTAGATCTGAAGTCTCATTCCAAAGTTAACTTCTGTCTTCACTGGTCTCCATTTATAAAATATTAGTTACATAATTTCTAAAGTTTTCCCTCTGGCTTCTCTAAGTCTTTGATAAAATGACTAATAAATATCAAATTAAAGTTTTTCTTAAAACTTTACAAATAATTATTGTAAAATACTACTTCCTAAATGTCTCCACCTATAAACTCAATGGATTCTTCCAAGCACAGCTTCTTAAATACGATAGAGTGACATAAGATAACCTACGCAGTACCAGCCAAATAACATCAGTGCTCTGGCATATGTTATTTAATTTTCTGTTATACTATATACAACTGAGAAACAAACAAATGAACAAGAAGAAAAAGGAAGAGAATAGAAAGAGACAAATCTGTGGTTACCTAATAAGAACTTTCAAATGCAACTATTGGCAGAATCCTTTCTTGTGTCAGCATTGGAGTACTGTAGAGACTTTTAAGATTGTATCTAAGCAGATGATACCAAACAGGGTTGTTTAAGGACAAGGAAACAGAGCCCTATGTTTCCAATGCAGCAACAGCATCAGCTCCACAGCATACCTCTAATATACCCAGAAATGAAACAAAAGTCTTTTATATATTCTACAACTTGTTTAGGATCTCTCACAAAGGAAGATGCAACATGCTGGCTCATGACACCTGTTCTTGATACTTAAGATTCCTGCAGCATTTAAAGGAATATTTTTGGAGTACACTGTTAACATTTTATATTCTTCTCACTACTCTTTTTTTCTTTTAATAAGAGGCACTGTTAAATATCAGAAATATTCCTCTGCTTTCTAATGGGGATCTATATCTCTATCTGTATCTATATTTACATCTACATCTATATCTGTATCTGTATATATATCTACATATGAAGAGATCTGTGCTCTGCCCTTAAGTCCCTGCTAGTTTGTTAGGAAAGAAGTTTCCTTCTCAACTCTTCATTATTTTCTTGGATTGCATTTAACATAAATACTAATAAAACAATTATTTTTGGTTATCATGTCCATGATATGATATCATGCCCACCAGTAATGCAATATCAATAAATTCATTGCCCATCTTCATTTTTTTCTATGAAATGGAGATTTTTTTGAGCTAAGTGTTCTCCACTGTTTGACAAATATTAACCCCTAAATGAATCTCAATAGTTACCATCATTAATTTTAAGCATCAAGCAATTAGAACCACAAATTTAAAGGAATATGGGGTAGGACTGCTTATTAACCCTATTATAGTTGAGGGTATAGATATTTTATTACTAAAGGTGGTGTGGTTGGGACACACGTGGTTGTTTGTATAGATTTGGGGTATCACTTAATATTAGACACATGAGAAGATCATAAACTTAATAAAATTCTCAAACTTTCCCAGTCTTGGGGTTGAAAACCAGTAACTCAGTGATTATTGATAAGCAATCAACCTAATACATTTTTCAAGAAATGTAAGATACAAGGCACTTTCATCTTTACTCTGTTTGGGTTTAAATCATTTCCTTGAGGTTGAACACTAATTTCATAGCACTACATGGTGAGAAAGATCATTTCAATACTGACTGTTACAATAGACCTTCTAGGGGCTTCTAACTGTTGGACCATTTTACTTTCTAAATTAATCACCTAATGAGATGTGTCTGCATTGGTGGTTTCATTGACCAGTTAGAGTACAGTCCCTTATGAGGAGTTCTGTGCCCGCTTTGCTCACTTAGTCATTCTGCTCACAAGGATATCACATATTTAGTTCGGAAAGACCTTTGCCTTTACTCTGATTAGACCTTCAGTCAAAAAGTTCTTCCATTTCCTGTGGGTATTGCTTGAACTTAGAAGATACTTTATCATACTTACTTCAGACTTTAAGCTTTCTATTATACGTTCAGAATGTTTGCAGTCATGACTGTTCAGACTGTCTACTGTGATACTCTGGTGGGCTTTTAGTATGGTGGTAATTGGCATCAAAAAATGACGGAGAAAAGTTTTTTTTTAATAATATCTGGAACATGCTATTTCACTCCAGTTGCTTTTCCTACCTTGCTTTCAGAAATTTCTGGGTATTTCTATCTATTTGCTCACTTATAATTTTCTCTGCATGCAAATTCTTAACAGTTACTATCCAGAAGCACTTGAATAACATCCATTCCATCAATTCCACACCACCTGTGGACTTAGCAACACTATTTTCTTTTATCACACTTGCTCTTGACATCTGCCTCCTTGAGACAACCCTTTGAATTTCCTAGTGCAGTATTTTTTTTTTCTAACTGTGCCTTTGGACACAGCCTTTCCCAATCATTCTATTTGACACCTAGATTTCTAAAATTCAAGTTTCCTTAGGGATCTCATCCTATCTTGCCTACAGGCTTCCAATTTAATAATATTTTATGTGTTGGGAAATTTATTAATACCTCCAAGACCATGAATTTCAGGCTGATATTTCCAAACAAAATCATTTCTATATGCTCTAGATCCATAGCTTGGTATTTAGTCACAGGTGTCTGGTTGTTTCATAGGTAGTTCCAAACTAACATTCCCAAACTTGCCCTCTCGCCCAGTTATCAGCTATATCTTCAATGATTATCTAAACAACTTGCATCTCCAATTACCTAGCAGTCATCTTGGATATCTCTTTCATCCTCAAGTGTATATCTAATTAAGAGTCAAATATTAGCATGACATATTCTTTTCTAAATCTGGCTATATATTTATAGCTTTGCAGTCATAATTCTGTTTCTTGATACCATGGACTCTCTAGGAGATTCTAACAAATTTTCACACATCTGTTCTTGTCCCTATTATCCTGTCTTACTCTCCTAGGAAAAGTGATCTCTTAACTATAGTTTTGATCCCCTATACTTTATGTCCTCTCATTCACAGGATATATACCTGTGGATACTTGTTAGATATTTAATAAATCCTGAAATATCAGAGGCAGCACACAGTCAAATCCTAGGCAGACAGCTCAGGAAATTCTTAATCCTTGAATACAAGGATAGACAGCTGAGTCAATCACACACACCTTTAATCCCAGCATGGGGAAAGGTGGGGGTGGTGACTTACATCCTTAATCTCATAACTCCAGAGACAGAACTTCTTCTGTTTCTGTGAGTTCAAGGCTGCACACATTTAATCTTAACCTGGATGGGCAGCAGAGACAGAAACCCAGCAGAGATAGAAGTGACCTGCAGAAGCGACCAAGAGTGAACCTAAGGGTGAGAATTGACTGTGGTGCTTCCTTTCTGATATTTCAGCCTTTCCTGATATTTGACCCAGAGTCTCTTTTTATGCATCCCAAGTTCATGCAAATACATGTACCAGCCTTGTTACAAATTCAGGACAGTTGTATGATTCTGTTATTTTCTAATATGCCAGCCCTATGATATGATGTTTTCTCCTTCCTTGTGTTTCCTGGGTCTTTATTCTCCTATATGTTGTTTGATAATAACTCTTATCAGACATCTCCCTTTGAAGATAAGTCTTGCTTTTCTATAATGTTTTGACCTAAGTTTTGTTTGTTCAATAGGACAAGCCAAATGAGGCCCTTCATTTGTATACTCTTTTTAAATGTATAGTTATAGTATTGTAAGTGTCTAGCACTTATATACTATCTTATTAATTATTTTCTATCCCCGTTAGCACAATATAAATTTTCTATTGAATAAATGTGTTTTTTGTAAAATTACCTTTTAAATACTTTAAACTAATAATAAAAAACAGTATTTTCAATAGGTACTTCACAACTCTATATATCTGACTGCTCGATAATTCATATCAAATAACTTTATTATAATGAGTATACGTATCACACTCGTCAATAGTGACACACATTCAGAGACAGTTAGACAAATAAATATGTGGATGATAGATATGGAGAAACATGTCATAACAGCCCAGAATCCAACATCATGGAACTGTGGTGAAAAAGGAGCTATCCTCCACACCACTAGAATACAGGAGGTGATATTTTAAGAGTTAATGTCAGTGTGACTTGTGCCTGGAAAGGTGACATAGTGAAGATCTTAAGCCCTTTTGCTTTGGTTAAGAGCTATCTCAGATAAGTTCCTGAGATCAAACCACAGACTAACAAAAGGTATTAAACAATATTGTCATTGCCATAGACACAGGATGGAAAGAAGGAAGGAAGGGAGAGAGGGGGGGAGGGAGGAAGGAAGGAAAGAAGGAAGGAAGGGAGAGAGGGGGGAGGGAGGAAGGAAGGAAAGAAGGAAGAAAGGAAGAACAGAAGGAAGGAAGAAAGAAAGGAAGGAAGGAAGAAAGAAGAACTTCAGCTTCTCTGTAATTCAATTAACTCACCTACCATAATTTCCTTTCCAGAGACAGCAATGGCAAAGACCCATGCATGAATGATATGGTAGACAAACACTAACATCTGCTGCGCTACTTCACACCCTCATAGGACTGAAGGTCTTTCTAGGAAACAGGGTTTTCTGAATTGTACTCGGTCATGCATTACTCAAAGGTGACAGCAGCCATATATAACTTGAAGAAAGCATGTTATAAACAACCACCCACCTTCCTACTACCTCCTTGGCAGAAACATAAAGTATTATTTTCCTTTCTTTGAATCAAGTCTCTCTTTTTTATTATTATGAATAAAGTTATATTTTTTCTTCATATATCCCCTTGTTAAAACTCCCTTCCCCTCCCACCCCTCCTTTTATTCTTTCTCCTTACTTTCTTTTCTCCTTAAGTCTTTGGTTTTATTCATAGCTGCTTATGTAAACTTCCTTACCATACTCCACTTTCACCCTGGGACAGTGAGGCTGTATTTTAATTTCATTGTGAAGAAAAATTAGAGGCAATACAGTCCAGGATTGCCATATGAGACTTTTGAATAAGGTGAGTTATTTTTTTCCATTGTACCCTAAACCTTTCTATATCTTTTAATCTGTTAGGCAGTACACACATTACCTGAGGACTCAGTATCTCCTCTTTGCATTGAGGAGGAATGGCTAGTCTTCTTCTGCTGTAACACATTTCCCACACACTCCTAGAAATACCTTGTATAGTCTGTGGCTTCTTGTAAGAGCATCATAAATATTAAAGTAATAAGAGTAGATTTATCAATAGTAGATTTTCTACCATCTTGTTTTTGGTATTTAAACTGAAGACATTAACAGTTTACAAGCTATGAGAATCAAATCTTTTAAGCAACCATTTATTAATCTTGTGTCCTTTTTTTTCAACCATTTCACCTACCTGACCTCTGTCTACAGCAATTGTGGGGTTTGGAGGAATGCCTAAATTGCAGAAAGGATTGAAGTATAAGCAATGCAGAACTTGCTTCATCCATTTACATGTAACTCACAGCATTGAACACTATGCTGTCAACAATACTTATGGAGAAATATAATGAGTCTGATTAGCCAGTCAAGACCATGTTATGGGCTGAACTATGTTCATATATCAAATTCATATACTGAAGTTATCTCTCTCAGTGTGTGACTTACATGGAAATAGACTTATGGCACATGATGTTGTTTAGGATGAGATCATTAGGACAGGCCCTAATCCAGCACGAGGAAATTCAGGTATAGGAATGAATATATTTGAGAGCTCAAAGGAAGATGAAGTTAGCGATCAAGTTTACACAGGCGAGGGGATTTAATGCCAGCAAACTAAGAAGGATTTCAGGGAGCACTGTGGCGCCAGTGTTGCTTCACAATCCTCTAGAAGTCTACCATTGCTGACACCTACATCTTAGATGGTAAACACACATAGCTGTGAGACAGAGCATGTCTATTCTCAAACCATTTTCTGTAGAACAGCGCTAGCAGATTAATTCAAACATACTGTATGGCAAAAGAATTGCTTATAAGATGGATGTGGTGAAGTTATTTCCTGGGCATCAAAGAGGTTTAGATTAGTGATGAAAACACACAGGATACTTCCCCAGTGACTTACTTATCACAGGATGAATACATGCAGATTTTCATTGCCTCCCAGGCCTGCTAATTTCCATAACACATTGTCTCAGTCTCTTTTCATGCACTACCTCATAATGCCTGCTGTTTCTTCAAGGTAAGGATATTTATTAGTCAGTTTCATCTCTGTACAATACATTTGGAACAGGGAATGGCCTGAATGGAGAAGGCAGAAAACAGAGCAGAACCAAAGAACAGAAAGAGAAGGCACTCTTTTCTGGACATATAAGAAGATACTTATTACATTCTTCCTTTGAATCTACCAAGTGCATGTGTATAAGTGATGGTCTATTCCTCCACTACTCAGCTCTCAGGGCGATGGAAAGTTGCTGTGAATTTTGATCTAATTTTATTTTTGGAAATTTGTAAAACTTCAGTTGCAAGTACTCTCACTAGAGTCCTGCAAAGTAACCCATTCAAGTCCTATGGATAACTAAGGATAATTAATGACTCCAGAGACTTCCTCTGTTGAGATTGCTTCAGAGGCACAGCTTCAGTGGCTTCAGAATGGATGTTCGCATGGACTGAAACTCTGAAACTCACAGGAACCATGCACTGACATTGATTCACTTATAGGAAACACCAGCCAGGTGAATGCTGTTTTCCACTGTAGACAAAGAAACTTTAGCCTGACAACTAGGAGATAGACGTGGAACGTGTGTCCTGTCATATCTGACAGTTACTCCTCCAAGTAAACTTTCAGCAGCAATGAGTCTGATTCATTTTTCTTGTTTTGGGGTTAAGCCTTGTATTTTGAAGGGAGACGAGGATCCTGACTGTATTATATAACAACTGGAGATGTACTCTACCCAAATAAGGTCTATTAAACAAGATCAGAAGCCAGCTGGCACCCAGCTTTGGGTGCCAATAGACCTAATCATGCCAGGCAAAGCAGCTTTAATGGGCAGCTGTTGCCTTGTCCAGCTGTCCCACAGATGGAGAGATGAGCTCTCTATCTGGAAACAAATATTTCTACTTCCTCTTTGTGCTATTTGACTATCAGAGCAATGAAATTGACAAGTGATGATATGCTTAATATAAAGGCCGCCCTATACAAGCAATAAGAGTTCTCTTTGTTTAAGAGTACAAAGTTTCTGTACTTTGGGGGTGTTGCGTTTAAATTACACTGTCTCTCATTAGCCTGTTATGTAATGGAAAATAGACACTTGAAGGTAAGGCTTAACACACACACACACACACACACACACACAATGACATCTAGATTCCCATGGACTTTGTCCATTTCTCTCTTACACTACTCATGTTTCTGTGTGTGTATAGATGACCCTCTAAGTGGTAACAACAGATGATATGATTAAAAATTGACTTTGCAGAAATTCAGGATGAGACTATAAGCCGCCTCATGAGGACAAAGGAGTAGGGTCTAAGGAAATGGCTCAGTTGGAAAATCTTCCCTCTTAAGCATGAAGACCTAGGATCAGATCCCTAGTACCCATGTACAAGACAGGCAGAGTGGCATGAATTTAGGCAGATCGTTAGAGTTCACTAGCCAGCCCGTCTAGCTAATCCAGGTTCAGCAAGAGATCCTGCTTCAAAAGAATAATGTGGAATTTTATTTAGATGTTTAATCCATGCTAGGTTGACCATGCTCTGATGGGCTACCCCACAAATTCTGAGCAGCAAAAACTGGATTTAGTGGGTGTAATGAAAAAAAGAGACATGAAGTACAAAATAGAAAAGGAGGAAAAGATATAGATGCTAAGGATGTAAGGGAAGGAGTGGAGAGTGCATTGGACCAAAATATAATGGATGCAAGTATGAAATTCTTTATATTCAAAAAGTAATAAATTTTTTATTTATTTATAAAATAAACTTATTTCCTTCCCTGTATCCCCTTGCTCTCCCTCCCTTCGCCCTCCCAATCCCTCCCAGTCAGCCTCCAGCCTCTCTCCCCCCACCCCCTATCCACTCCTCACAAAGGGCAAGAACTCCCAAGGTGAATCAGCTCAGCATCCACTCCAGGCAGGAGTGGATTTTCTCATCCTAATGTCAAGACTGGGTTAGGTGTTCCTCTAGAGGGAATGGGCTATGAGGTGCCTGCCAGTCCACACATAAAAACACAGTCTGATCCCTCCTGTCGTGGCTCCACCTACTGCCCATGTCAGTGGACAGTTACCTATCCTTGGAGGGCCTAGTTCCTTTTCTTGAAGATTCCCCAGTTCTTAACACAGTGTGAGCTCCCCAGACCTCCAGCCAGCCATCACTGTGGACATTTTTCAAAAGCCCTATCCCCTTTCTCATATAGACTCTCCTCCCCTGCTCTCGGCTGGACCAGGAGCTCAGCCCAGTGCTCAGCCATGAATCTTTGCCTCTATCTCTATTCATCATTGGATGTAGGTTCTGTGATGGCACTTGGGGTGGCTATTTGTTTGATTACAGGGGAAGTCCTGTCTAGGCAATACCTTCACTATTGGTTGGAGACCTAGCCAGGGACATCCTGTGAGTTCTTGAAGGTTACCCTAGCACCTAGTCTTTTTCTAACCCCACATTGGCTTCCTCTATTAGGATCTCCATCTCTCTTTTTTTCCTTCCACCTTGTTGCTTCTCTTGCTCAGTTATCTCCTTCTCTCATTATTCATTCCCACACTTTCTTAGCTGTGGATTCTTATGCTCCCAATTAGCGAGGAAGATCCTCAAAGAATATCTTATTAAAAAACGAACTGAGGTGGAGAGTTATTGGGACAAATACCCAGTGTCAACTTCTGGCATATAGACCCTCATGTATACCTGCTCTGCAAACACACACAAATATACATAGAGTTTCTTCAAAAATTCAAAAAAGACATTAGAGTCAGTATTGACTCACAGATCCTAGAGCAGTGTGAAACTCAGAGCATTTGGGTATTCTGACTGTGGTACTTATCTCTATGCATAAATCAACCCTTTCTTAAGGCTGAAAGCTCCCTGGAGCTAACCACAATTCTTACTGTGCTGCATTGCCAGATTTAACTCTCACATTAGATCTATAGATGTGATGACATTGAATGATGCCATACTGTAAAATTTAACTGGATGTTTCTATATCCCAGCAATAATAAATGGAATATAAAGAAAGCCCTACACATTGGGGGTACTTTTTGAAGACATAATACTTTAGTAGATAATTAAAATGCACTATTTTTATTGGATGCAGTCTGTATCTGAAGCTTGTGCTTTATATATTGCCTTGTAGAAACAAGTGAATAGTTAAATCAACACTGATAGACAAATATTTACAAAGTCACTGTATATGTCTGTATGAAGACTGGATTCTGTACTAAAATCTTCATTTTTTAATCATTTACTGGTAAGACAAACCAGTAGAAGGCATCTACTGCTCTGTTAAAGAGAACAATAGACTAACATCAGCATATAGTTTGGAAAGATGGCCCCAATAGTTTCTCATATCTTGGCACACATATTTGCAAGGTGGCCATTTCACTTATGTGTATATAGGTTTTTGTATGTGTGCATATGTTACAAATAAGCTGTGTATGTGTTAACCCCACTCTACATGTGCCACAAGTACATGTGGATATCAGGGGATAAGCTCAGATGCATGCCACCATCTTTTCACATTTTTTGTAATAGGGCCTCTGTTGTTTTTCTGCTGTGAGCTGCAGGATAGCACAGGAGCTATCCTCTCCACTTTTTCTACTCTGGAAGGACCACTAAACTATAGCTGTTCATGCTATATGCTTGGTTCTTCTATGGATTACGGATATCCTAAGTCAAGTCCACATGCTTGGGTTGCATGCATTTTAGTCACTGAACCATCTTCCCAGCTATACTTGGAAATTTTTTTCTGCATCAAGCTATAACTGTTTTCCTTTCCTGTAGCTGAGGCAGGTTTCTTAAGATTTCTGTGAATGACTGAATCATCAGCAGTGACATCTTAAAACTTGGAATTCACTTAGGGGAGATTTTAGGTTTCTCTTTGTTTTTCTCTGGTAATGATTCTACCAACTCCTGAATAAGTCTGGTTTCATTGAAAGAAAGAAATAACATGAAGTGGAAACAGAAAATCTGCACTGAAGGCTGAGGAGTAACTTATCAACAGCAGAATTGTATGTCTGAAACATGAGCAGGACAGTCAAGGTTGGACTATTTAGCCTTTGGGGAGCTATCAGGCACAAAAGTGACATCAAAAAGGACCAACAAAAGTACCTTTCAGCTAAGAATAACCTAACTTCTTGGTATGAAGAATCATGAGCACTTAACTGATTCTTAAATGTCAATGTTTTGAAGTGGTTAATACTCACAAGTAGATGACTGATATATCAAGTGATTTATGGTGACCCTTTACAATAACATCAGTGACCCAAGTTAGCAATTATTAAAACCATAGTGAGAAGGCACAAAGCATTGACAAGTGAAATAATTTTTCATTGTTTCTCTAATATTTTGATTCCTTCAGTGGAATTAAACTATCTCTGTATAGTTGAAAAGCTGGATATGGTAAGATAACATGAAACAGCGATAAATCTCCTTAGCCCTTTCTTCCATAGTTGTTAACATTTAGGCAATCTGTGGAGATTTGAATTTTCTTTCTTAGACTTACTCTAAAGTTAATGTTCAAGCTGCATAAAATTGAATCAGTGTGGTGTTCCATGCCTAGAATGCCAAGAAGAATTCACTGGCAAAGAAAGAATCTGTGGCTACTTTCTCCTGTTCCTTTTTGGTGATCTACTATAAACCACCAGGACCTCAGTAAACTATAGCCATATTCACTACTCAGCAAACTTAGGTTGAATGTAAGATGTGAGGCTTTCAATGTCAGCAAATATGATACATGAACAAAAAATAAAATACAACAGGACAGAAGAATATATGTTGAAATGGAGAGGAGTGATAAGAATTGTAAGTGAAGCAGTAGCTAGGTCTTTTCAACTAGGTCTCATTAGAAAGCACAAAATTTACAACCCTGTTTATCTGTCTTCATATCCTTCATTTCCATGCTCTAAAGATGTAGATCCTGGTACAATGAGACAAAGAAGAAGAGAGAAATGGGCAGGGGCCCAAGGAAATATACCTTAATCTTGACTCTGACTCTATTTGGTCTGAGTTAGAGTATCAGAGTTTTGTAAATGCTTATGGTTCTATGTCTCCAAACTATTAGAGAAGAGGTGTGAGGATGGAAAAATAAGGCCTGTACAACAATAGGTAGTATGCCCACCATCTATGGAGATCTGCCACATGTAAGACTTGCAGTAGTTATTAAATATAAGTCAACACCGAATAATGTAAATACATGCCTTCATTTTAATTTGTGCCTGGATGATAAAGACTATATGTATTTTTATTACTAGGTAATGAAGCACCCTAAAATACATCAGTGTAATACAGCAACCATTTACAGAGCTCATGATTCTTTAGGAAAGTAACACAATTAGGTGGTCCCTACTGGACTTTTTCAGAAATCTTCAGTATCTGGTAAGCTACATGGTTGTTTAATGGCCTGAATTGGTTGCATTGAAATTCCTGGGTATCACTCATATCTTTATTAACTTGGGAGAGTAGGGTTGGGGTTGTTACCCTTAGTTTTGGTCTTGAAGGAAGGATTTCAAAATGTGTTTAAAAAAAAAGCTTCTTATGGTCCAGAAAAGAAACCAAGCACATAAAGAAATGTTCTGAAGTATTACACCTACATACACTTTTCTGAACTTCTTGCTCTTATCTGTTGTAGATGGACATATTTCTTATCATGATTTTAAAAGGACTATACTATATGAGTTGTTAAGACTTACAGGTACCAAAATTGTACTATTGGAATATTTCCACATGGTTGTGCCTTCTTCTTGTTGAATTTTCTCATGCCAAGTCCAAATATTCTTTTCTCTGATCTTCTCTTCCTAAAAACCTGTTATCTTTATATGACATGGTGAAAATGCAAATATTGCACATATTATTCTGTTTTGTTATACAATATTTGTTTGATTTCTATTTTGAAATAGGAATCATGGCACCCAGTAATTGTATAGTTTATTGTATATACTTGAAGAGCAGTACTTGAATGTGAACACTGTATTTTAAATTCATTTTTGACTCTTTGATAGTTTCATATTTGTTTAAAATGAATTTTAAACAGTTTTACCCCTTTACCCTTTCTCTTCCCACTTAAATCCTTTCCCAATGAGAAGCTCTCCTACTTCATGTCCTGCTTCTGTGTGTGACCCACTGAGTTTAACTACAGTTGCCTGAATATGAATGGGTGGGAGATTATTTACAGAAACATAGGCAACTTGTCAGTGGTGAGACCACTGAAGAAACTGTCACATACCCCTCCATAGATGCTGTCAATAAGCCTCAAGGGATAGGTACAGTCCCATGAATCCTTTCCTTCCCCATGAAGAAATCTTGACGGTTCAATTTTATGCAGGGCATGTATAATCACAGCTGCACTGAATTCACAAATACTATAGACATGTCCTGTTCACCTGCTTTTTGAAACAAAGCCACATCCCCTAGCTCTTTCTTTTTTCTACCTCTTCTTCTCTGTAATGTTACCTGAGCCTTGGATAGGGCAATATAGATGCTAAGTTTACAGCAAACCACTCCAGGCCCTTTCATGCCTGCCACTTAGACTGCAAACATTCATGATTGCAAAAACAGTGTTTCCTTATAATTTATACCCTCTGTAGGTAACCTGTAACACATTTCAGAAAATACTATAGAAAGCAAACACAAAGTGATTGCTAGCCTGAATTGAACTGAAGGCTTAAAATATGCAAGAGTGTACTTTATTCATATTATTTTTCCTCATTTTATTAGGTCATTGAGAATGTCGTACAATATATTTTGATCATATCCACGCCCTCCCAGCTCCTCCCTATCCACCCCCTCAACTCTGTGTGTGTGTGTGTGTGTGTGTGTGTGTGTGTGTGTGTGTGTGTGTGTGTTTTAATGTCTCAAGTGCCATTGATGATGCCTGTATGCTCATAGATGTATAGACTTCCACAGGAGCATAGTCAACTCACCAGGGGCCACCCTTAGAGAAAATGCAATTCCCCTCTCCAAGTGGCTATGAGCTGCCAATAGACCTTTACCTAGGTACTGAACTTTATGCCCATCTCCCACCTTCATGCTGGTACTTTGTGTAGCTCAAGTGTACATATTCTCTCAACTGCTGTGAATTAATCTGTGTGGTCACCCTGTTTTGTCTTGAAATCACTGTTTCCTTGTAGTCACCCACCACCTCTGGCTATTACAGTCTTGTAATCTTCTGCCCCTCTTATATTTATGGTTGTGAGCCAAGCCTTTAACGGCTGAGCCATCCCTCCAGCCCCTGCCCCTCTTCCATAATGAGCTCTGAGCCTTAGGAACAGAGTGTGTGATAAAGTTGTCTCAGTCAGTACTGAGAACTCTGCAGTCCCTTCTCTTTATTTTGACCACTTATAGATCTGTGTTACATTATTATGTTTTTCCCCAGTAAAATCTTTCACTGAAAATTTCAATAACAGCCAAAAAGTATGACTGAAGATAATATTTTCCATCCCTCCCTTAAAAAACAGTTTTAAGGGTTTTTGTGAAATCAGGTAGGAGGGGAACTAAAATATTTTGACAGGAGCTGCAAAGGTGCTTTCCCATTTCCCTGAAACCTCAAGACTGACTCATTCCTGCTACAAATTTTGGGCTATCACACCCACCTTATGTCTATCTCCCCTTAACCTTCCTCCTCATGGGCAGTACTTGCTCTCATTTCCCTCTCTCATTTGAAAACTATGAAATAACTCTGTTGTTTGTGACGTTTGCAGCTAGGAGTATGCAATGACTACCCTTACTCAATTCTTGGGTTTATATTGAAGTTTCTGGAAGAAATAAAGGAAGAGCCATATTTGTGTTGTGTGTACACAACAGCAATATTTTCTAACATTCTGCAATGTGAGAAGGATTATATTTAATAATGCCAACTTATAGGATCAACCCTACTTATATAAATACTTTTATACTCATTAGCTTAGGTAATTTTCTATTCATGTCTTTACCTAATAGAATATAGGTGAAGACTATAATAGAATAGAATATAAAAGAATAGAATAGAACTATAATATTCATATAATTCTGTCCCGGCAGTTGCATATTTAAATTTTGTCTTTCTCCTCTTTGTCATTATAGATAGTGTTGTAACCAAAAAAACCAAGTTGCATTATGTTTGATTTTTTTCTAAGATACAAACTCCAAAATAAATTGCAAATTTGCAGCTGATTCAGTGTAGTGGTGCACACCTGTAGTTCTAGCTATAAGGGAGACTGAGGCACAAGGATCATATTAACCCAGGGATAGGAGTCCAGCCTGGGAAACATGGAAAGCTCTCCTCATGAAAAACTTTGTAATGTTCTTATTTATTTTAAATAACTTCCTTTCCCCCTTACTATCCATCAAAGCCTTCTACTGCCACACACCCTAAAATGCATAGGTGATCATAACTCTAAAAACTTAAAGCTTGTTATTGAGCTCTTATAGCCAGTATGACGTAGTATATACTCTTTAGCCTGATATTAAAGCCCCTCCAGACTGTGGCATATGCAAATCAGCTTCTCGCACACCATATCCTACAGTGGTCTTCCTAATTTTATGGTGGCAAAATAGAACACAGTGCCCCTCTTTTGCACAACAATTTTCTCTACCTCCAAGCCCCTTCCTTTGCCCCCTAGCCTCATTTTATCTTTCAGAATCTACTATACAAACACTTCCTTTAATTATAGTAATAATAGGTAACACATACTGAATATGTGCCATTTGCTCGAAATTACTTTGTCAATTTGTCTTCCTGCCAAATACTTAGCTTCTTATTCTTTCTAAAAATATCTTTCCCAGGCAAAGATAATACCCTCTTCTGTGTGTTTCTTTTATTTTGTCTCAACCTATTTGTTATCGGGGCCAAAAGTACAATGATAAGGTTCAAGATTTTGCTAATTTATTGACTAAGTACATTTATGTGCATTTCTTATCATTTTATTTTTTTGTAGTTTAAAACATTTAACTTATAAATTAGTATTAGCAGTTATTTTCTAAGAAAACCACAACTTTGGTAATTAAATTATTCTTTTAAAATGTTTGTTGTATAATTAATGGTTTAAATATCCATGCCTTTATTAATTTATGAATTTCTTTAAGAATGAGCTGCCTATACTATTCAAATTTTAACTGTTGTTATAATAGGTCAATGGGTCCTTAAGTATTTGCTCAATAGGTAAACTAGTGTACTTATTAATAAAATGTCTTTCTCTTCATACAGAATCAGAAATACTGGGTACTTTAATCACCATTAATATTGGTGATAAAGCTAGTTAGGCATAGTAGCACACACCTTTATTACTACCACTTGGAAAACAGAAGCACTTGGATCTCTCAGAGTTTGAAGCCACCCTCATTTACATAATGAGTTCCAGGACAGCTAAAGCTACATAGTGAGACCCTGTCTGTAAAAAAAGAGACAACAACATGCATGTACGCACGCCCATACACACAGTGGTGATAAAGACACCATGCCAAATGTAAGTGCATAGCCATCTTTAAACATAAAGTCACTTCTTAATAAACAAGTCTTGAAGCCACAGAACCCATGCCCACTCATCCCATCAGTTTCACTGGAGACCACATCGTTCCTTTCCCAGGGGCTAAAGATCCCAGCTTCATCTCATGCTGGCTTACTTGAATTGAGTATCCAGAACTAACTGGTAGCAAAAAGAGTGGCTAGAAGAGGCCAGCTATCAAGATCTCCATGTTAAATGAACTTCTTTAATTACATTTTTAAAACTTGTGTATGTTGGGAGGGTGTTTTTGTGTGTGAACTTGTGTAAGGAATTGTCTATGTGTTGGAGGCAGAAGTTGACATCAGCATAACTTCTTCAATTGCTTTTCTTATTTTTTGAAACAGAATCTTTATGAAACTACACATTTTTCCATCTCGGTTAAACAACCTGGATAGTGAACTATAAGGATTCCCCTGTCTCCCACCCTCAGAGCTGGGATAAAAATGGAGTACCACCACCTGGCCTCTACATGATGCTAAAGATCAGAACTCAGGTGCTTGTGTTTGTACAGCATGCACACTTCTCACAGAGTTATCTCTCCATTCCTATCATTATATAAATTTCAAAGAAAATGTCTATCTGGGGTTTGGTCCGGTGCCATATACAAGGAATTATCAACAAGCTTTTATGAAAGGGAATTGCTTTATCTCGTGAAGACAGAGATACATATTTGGCCCTGAAAAAAGAAAGAATAAGATGATTGGTTAGACTTAAGCAAGGCACTTAGAACAGGCAGATATAGGGTAGTCAAATACTTGAAAAGGTCTAAGAAATGCCAGGCATTTAAATGCACAGATAATTCTCTGGCATCACATCTGCACTCCTTGATAGGAACTCAAGTACTCAGAAGAAATACAATAATTTTACATAGTGTATTAGGAGAAGTATTCAGAGTATAATCTTTGTTTTTTAAATTTTCTTAAATTTGATTTTTTTCCACCAAAGATCTTGAATTATGTTATATGTACATTTTGACATAAAAATATAGACCACCTATTTTGTGTACAGTGTAACGTTGCTTCACGAACTTAACAATTTTTCAATTTATAAATGAGAACTTGTTGTAACTTTCAAAAACTGACTGTGAGACAGTATTTGTCAAGCCAATATTTTATCCAGTTTTCTTGAAACTTTACATGACACCCCATATGTATGTTCAAACTATTAGTTGTCAAAATTTTAAGAATAAAAATTTGCATATTGATAAATTAACATCTAGTGAGTCAGTGACTTAACTACATTTAGAATAAATTACATGTTATGTTAAAGTATCTAGTGAAGGAGATGGAGAAAATGCTCAGTAGTTGAACATACTTGTTGCTTTTCTAGAGGACTAGATTTTGATCATTAGCATACATGTAAGGTTGCTCACAACTGTTAGGTTTTTGCTTGTGGGAGAGGCGCTTACTGCCAGGTGCCACATCAGAGATTATTTCAGGGCGTTTGAATATTTGGAGAAGGAGAGAGAGAGAGAGAGAGAGAGAGAAAGAGAGAGAGAGAGAGGGAGGGAGGGAGGGAAGAAAGAAGAAATCTAGCTGCCACATGGCATATTTTTTTTAAGACGAGGGGTGGGCACAGATCTACATAGCCATGCCTGGAGGTGTGCCCTCTGTTCGGTGCTCTGGTGGTGACATGTTGGAGCAGGGGGCATGCCAGGAATTCTTGCATCTCACCTGGTATCATGTGTGCCAGGAACACACTTACAATAACTGTCTAGAACTTTAGTGGCAGAGGATTTGATGTCATTTTCTGGTTCCACTGAGTAGCCACATACTTGTGAACATAATCACAAATTGACACATATAGATACACAAATAAAACTTTTGAAAATTCCAGTGTCATACTATAGCCCATCAGTACAAACAAATATCAAAAGACATTTTAAAAAAGAAAATTCATAATTAGCTCTATGCCTTAAATATATGTTTTTTCACACACACACACACACACACACACACACACACACACACACACACCCCACTATAACATACCAATTTGGAACATTCTTGATATGACATAGTTAGTTGAAACATAGTCCTTCTAGACACAGTTTTTTTTTTTTAGGTCATCTCTAAT
Organism: Sigmodon hispidus; assembly: GCA_004025045.1. Lineage (NCBI taxonomy): Eukaryota > Metazoa > Chordata > Mammalia > Rodentia > Cricetidae > Sigmodon > Sigmodon hispidus. The sequence goes on from PVIH01002124.1 coordinate 76,546, forward strand.
CCTCATGAGGAAGCTATGAATGTGCATCACCTACTTCATATCAAAGATGAGCAAATAGTGGGTTGAGATACTACACTGTGGGCATTAGTCAGTACTAGGATCAGAATGTAGGGACTGAAGAAATGACAACTCCACCACCTTTTGCAGGAACCTCCAACAGAAAAATTGAATGGCCCATTTTTCAAGGGCATCATGTTGCAGTAGTCTTCCAGAATTTATGGACATGTCACAGCATGATGCTTCTTCAGTCCAGAGCCCTAGTGGTAATTTCTCCTAAAGTAGAGATAGACCACCAGTCTCTCAGATACACATGCTTTTCTTAACTGCCAATGAGAGTGGTACCAGTCCAATGGCAGTTATTTTTAACTGATAATAGATAGGTAAAGAGAATCACAAATTTATAGCTAATATGGGAGATCGGCATTGTAACAAGATAATAAATCAAAAAACTGAGATGTGACAGATGCTTTAGAAAGTATGATGAGAGAGAAAGAGGGCCAGGGGAGCTAAATCATAGTGGTGGACAGTTGCAAGGCTTAAATGGTCTCTATTCTAATCATAATTGTGTAAAACAAAACACTGGAGAAATTTACTTAGCTTCTCTTTGATGTTCAATTTCATCATTGAACGATGATGTATGTATTGTTGTGATAAATATAAGAGGCTTGGTGATAGATGTGACTGTCTTTGATCTTTGACTTTTAAAGGTTGAAATTGGGCTCTGCTACTCAACTTTTCTACCTTTAAAATAAAAGCCACCATAGCATGTACTTAATATAGTTTTATGGAAACCAAATTCATAACATGTATACAACTTTTGAAAGATTATCCAAAATAATATAGGAACCTTACATACCTGCTACATTATAAGTAGAATCTATGTAGATGAAACTTAATTTCATTTCATTTATGTCATAGACACATAGTCTCTACAGATAATAATCTTGAGTTGGCAGTTCTTATCTCAAGGACATGCCAAAGAAATACTCACAAAGAAAAAAAAATAGCATCTGTCCTACCCAGATAACCAGATATTTTCTTGGTCAAATAACATCCCTCATTCTTTCTTCTGATCCTCATATTTTATGTTTATAAAATGAAAAGAAAAGCTACCACCTTAGATTGCTCAACTATGTCCAATAATCAATATTGGACATATTCTTCTTTAGAATTTAAAATTGATAATAAAAGACTCCTGTTGTATTCAATCAACTGAGTTCTGGAAGAAAGCTGCCAGATAAGAACCCTGGTCCCTACAGTTGTAGGGGAGACTCTGTGTCTCTCTGTATGAATCTAACTCTCTCGTTTTCTCTCCTACCTCTCTGATCAATGCCAAGGAAAAATTGGTAGCATTAGCTCAGAGAGCTGAGTGATGAGTTTAGAAAAGATTTAGAGTAGTTTCTGATATGCAGTTAGTATTAAGTATCCCATGTTTAAATTACTGTTATGCTTAATGATAATAATTAATAATTAATAATGTTACTATTACTTTGTAAGTCAGGAGATGTGAGATTACATGTGAATGTAGTCATGGCCCAGACACAAGGCTGTATTTTTATTTCATAGACTTTTTTTTTAAAAAAAAAAAAACCCACCTCTTTAGACTGCAGACATTCATACTTCTTTTTATTTTATTCAGATACTTGTATTTTAGGAATATACATTGTAAAAATGATTTTATAATAATACTGAAAAGTCTATTAATCTAGAAGATGGAAAATAATTTAGCAGCAAGATGGTCACTCTGTATTGAAGATGTTTTTTGCTCTCTGAGTTGACTAATGTTGTCTCAGAATTAACAGAAATAAAAATCTAAAACCCCAAAACCAGCATAGACTTTGCATTTATCATTATGAGAAAAAAAATTCCTGCTATTGAGCTGTGTGACATTTGATGACACTTGGTAAAAACAAATGTACAGAGGTTTATGCTCCTCTGAATGACTCATATCTCACTTCTTAGAAAAAAAAGAACATTTTTACAAACCAAGGCAGGTCAGAGAAAGAAGGGGATGGACAGCTACTGATGCAGTGGAGAACAGGAAAGACTCTTTCAGAGGGTCACCATCCAAACTTGGGACAGCATCTTGATTTTCTGCTGTCCACTATACTGTGAGGATATAAATCTCTTGTTTAAACAGAGCCTTCTTGCATAGCTCAGGCTGACCTGGAACTTCCATTGTTTCTTGTGACTCCGAATGTACTGCACCCCACTGAAACTAATACTGCCTTTTAACTAAGAATTGATATTTATGATTCTCATCTGTCCTTGTGAAAATTTTGCCCTTTGAAAATAATATAGTCACAATATGAGAGAAATTTGAGGAGTTTTACATAAACTTCCCAAGCATACAAATAAACACTAAAAAAATGCTTAGCATGTCATGGTGTTTAATTCCAACTTTATTGGTTTTAGAACTAGAGTGTTATAAATAAAGCTGAAATTGCACTATCGTTCATTCTATCTCTATAATTTTCCCATCCAGTTCAGGGATAATTAACTATTACCCTGAAGCCCATGTCTCTCTTTCTACAATGAATTAGAATTCCTTTGTACCATCTGGGAGACTAGGGAGACTATGGCTTTCTCTCAATCATTTGCATACATTGTTTGAACAGAACAACCTAACATTCAGTTTTATGTTAATATAAATGTTAAACTAGAACTCATAATGTTGCCACCAGGCAGATGGCTTTGTAACAATTGCAGATTCATTATTAAATGTCATTTATTAATTGTACTCATATTAATTGCTATTTTATATTCCACAGCTTTAAAACACATCCTTCTATCATTGGACATTTTATTTGCTCCTATTTTTATTTTCACAGCCCATGCAACAATTAATTTGCACACCTCTCTGTCAAGAACTGCTAAGACTTGGGAAATTTATCTCGTTAACCAGCTACAAGTTTCATGAATTCTGATAGAAGATAGGAAACTCCTGACTCAAAGTCAAAAGGACTTTATTACTCATGGTGGGTGAACAGCATGGGAAATGGCACATTTGCACCAGTTCCTCTTCCTTTGGTATAGTTTGCATGGAAGTGCATTGTTGAAGCTTTTTGTTGAAGGAGAGTACACACACAGGTATCCATTCAACTTGGGGACTCTTATCTCTGGAAAGCCTGCTCGAGGTGCATGCGCCAATGATAGACATTACTTTCTTGGCTCTAAATAACAATCAAAACCAGCCTAGAATGACACCCCTTTCCCAAGTCTGTTCATCTTAAAAACATTCCTTAAATAGTAAGCATCCTTAATTTCTCAGTTAAGCATTCTAATTCTCTCCTGATGTCCTGCTGGGATTTCATTATCAATCAATAGCTAAGCACAGAATAAGCTACAAATTAACTTTTCACATTGAACATTTATTTTCCCATAGTGACCACACTCTACAAACTGCCAACTTATAGTACTATCTTAGAAATGAAATCTGTACTTTTTCAATATATTTTATTCTTTGGCAAAAAAGTAATGAATCTTGCTTTAATTGACACTTATCAAATGGCTCTCAATTACATTTTTTATATATATATATTGGTCACCCAGGTTTCCTTACTTGTCAATTTCCTTTTTGTGTGTACATGTATATACAGGTATGTATAAGGTCCCAGAACAACTGTGGGTTGGTTCCAGAGGCTCAGTCCACTTTGATTTTTAAGAAGGCACCCCTGACTGGCTTAAAACTCATGATTAGCCATACCAGCCAGGTAGCAGCTAGCAGGCCTCTGTTGAGCCTTTAGCCTGCTCCCAAATCATGACACAGAGACTTACTATTAGTTATGAATGCCTGGCCTTATCTCATATTCATTTCTTGTTTCTTGCTTGCTCTTATAATTTAACCTGTTTCATTTATCTGTGTTTTCCCTGGGGCTTTTACCTTTCTTTTATTCTTGTGTCTTACTCTGTCTGCTGGCTAGTGGCTACCTGGCTGACCCTGGGTTATTCCCTTTCTCTCTCATTTTCTCTTCTCCTCTTGAGATTAGACTCCTTCTCCTACTTATTCTCTCAGCCTATCAGCCCACCTAGCCTTCTACTGCCTAGCTATTGGCCATTTGGCTTTTTATTAAACAAATCAGGTGCCTTCGGTAGGCAAAGAGAAACAAATGCAGCACATCTTTACATAATTAAACAAAGCAGCATAAAAATGTAATACAGCCTTATAATGTTAACAAAGGCAGCATAAACAAGTTTAACACGTCTTTACATAGTTAAAGTAATACTCCACAACAGCAAGCCCCAGTGACCTGCTTTTATCTGCTCCCTCTGTGATGGAATGACAAGTATTCATAATCCCAACCCCCCCCCCCCCCCCCCCCCCCCGTGTTCTAAGATCAAACTCATGTCGTCCAGCTTAAAAGCAAACACTTTCCTGATTAATCTTTTTTTTCCAGATCTGATAGGATATATATTTAAATATATTTAAAATATAATTACATAATATCTTCCCTTCCTGAAGTCTCTCTCTCATACCCCTCCTTTGTCTGTCATCTATTCCTTAAATTCATGCCTCCTCTTTTTAAATCATTATTGTTACATATAAATATTTTAAAATCAATATTGTATACAACTTTCCAAGTCCTTTCAGTGTTACTTGACAGTATGTTTTTATGCTTGACCACTTAATATTGGCTAACTAACCAGGGGGTATCATTCTTAAGGAAGACTAACTTTTTCTTCCAACAGTTACTAACTGTTTGTAGCCCTTCATCCAAAAGTGAAATTCCCCCACCTATGTTGGGATGTCAACTGGTGTTGAAATTGTTTCAAACTTGTTTCAGTAGCCATATTGAGAATTCTTGGGTGCAGCTTCCTTGTCAGAGCTAGAAAAGACACTCTCACAGCAAGCTCCCTGATTCCTATAGTCTTTTACTCCTCTTCTATTATATTCTCTAAATCTCGAGGGCAAAATTGTGCTGTAGATGTATCATCTGGCAGTGGGAAGGCCATAATATGTTGTTCTCTGCATTTTTACTGAGGTAGATTTACACATGGTCTCCTCCTGATGGGAAATAAAAAAATTATTTGGTGAGGAGCTCTACACCCACACCCAAAGATTTCATTCTAAAATGTTTTTCTTTTCTTGCAATTTATCACATTTTAATGGGTGTGTAGGTATTCTATATCTTACACATTCTAGATACTGGTCCATTTTCTTCTTAGTACTTGTATGTAATTTCCCCAAATCAACATTTAATTCATCTTTTTAGTATTACTCTATTTTTTTAACTTTGGCTTATTTTACTAAAAGAAATTACCAGTCTAATTTTGTTTATAACTTTTACTTGTAGACAGTGTCTCACTATATAGTGCAGGCTGTATTGGAACTTAACCTTCTCCTACCCTAGCCTTCTGAATGCCAATATTACATGTGCATAACACTATGCTCACCTATTCATATATCTTCATAAACATATTCTTTATATTTTAATCCACAGGCTATGAATATTTGAATGCAGAACTATAATAGAGGTGTTATCTATTTGAGTATATTATATAGGGTATAACTCTAGACTACTTTTTCTAGATATGTGAAGCATACCTGTACTGTTCCTTGGCAGACCTATGTTTGTCTGTGTCTCACAAACTGAGCAAGATAGACTTGTACCATTCCTTCTGACCCTTTGACATTCTTCAGAGTTACTTTGGTGGGTCCAGAACATTTATAGTTCCATGAATATGGTAAGTTAAACACGTTTTAATAGTGTGCGTTTTCTATAATGTTATCCATATTAAGTTAGACTCCAGGGTAAATCTATGTGCCAAATGAAGCAGGGCTCTACCATAATTACTTACTCTCAATTTTTACTTCAATTTCTAAGAGCTTTTGTATGTGTTTTTTAAGACTTCACTGTTAATATTCTATTATATTTTTATAGAGTTGTGCTTCCATGTTTTACTGAGAACATTCTGAAATCTTTGCTATTTGTTCCTTTATAGCCACAAATTTTATAACACATTCAATTACTAAGCAGCACTAATACTAGAAAGATCTTTTCTCTTTTTTTCACTTTTTTATTTATTATGAATAAAGTCTCATTTTTTATCCATGTATCCCCTTATTCAAACTCCCTTCCCTCTTCTGCCCCTCCCAGTCACTCTCTCTTCTCCCCATATTCTTATCTCCTCCCCAGCAAGGGCATGAGGTCCCAAAGTCCAAAGGTGGTTTGTTCAGCATCCACTCCTGGCAAATCCACTTTCCTCATCCCAACATCAAAACTTGTTCAGGTGTTCCTCTGGAGGGAATGGGCTCCAAGGTGCCAGTCCAAGGTGCTTCAGATTCCAAGATATTCAGTGGTTGTGGTTTCCAGCTTGGACATACTTTGCTTTTCACATTTTTGTTTAAAGTCCACTATGAGTGAGTACATCCCCAGCTTCTCTTTCTGGGTTTGTGATACCTCGCACAGGAGGATATTCTCCATATTCATCCATTTGCCTGCATATTTTAGAATACCATTTTTCCTTACTGCTGAGTAATACTCCATTGTGTAGATGTACCACAGTTTGTTAATCCATTCTTCAGTTGAGGGACATCTAGGTTGTTTCCAGGTTCTTGCTATTACGAATAATGCTGCTATGAACATAGTTGAGCTAATGCTTTTGGGATGCGAATGTGTGTCTTTAGGGATTATGCCTAAGAGCAATATTGCTGGATCCTTGGGGAGATTGATTCCCAGTTTTCTGAGAAACCGCCCTATTGTATTACAACGTGGCTGAACAAGTTTACAATCTCACCAACAATGGAGGAGTGTTCCCCTCACTCTGCAACTGCTCCAGCATAGGTTATCATCTCTGTCTTTTATCTTAGCAATTCTGACAGTTTTAAGGTGTTATCTCAAAATTGTTTTGATTTGCATTTCTCTGATGGCTAAAGATGTTGAACACTTTTTCAAGTGCCTTTCAGCCATTTGTAATTCTTCTGCTGAGAATTTTCTTTTTAGTTCTGAACCCCATTTTTTGATTGGGTTATTCAAGGTTTTGGGCTCTAGTTTCTTGAGTTCTCTATATATTTTAGAGGTCAGTCCTCTATCACTTGTAGAGTTGGTGAAAATCTTTTCCTATTCTGTAGGCTGTCATTTTGCCTTATTGATTGTGTCCTTGGCTTTACAGAAGCTTCTCAGTTTCAGGAGGTCCCCCTTATTGGTTGTTGGCCTTAGTGTCTGTGCTACTGATAATATATTTAAAAAGTGGTCACCAGAGCCAATACATTCGAGAGTGTTTCCCACTTTCTTCTCTACCAAGTTCAGTGTAGCTGGGTTTATATTGAGGTCTTTGATACACTTGGATTTAAGTTTTGTGCAGGGTGACAGGCCTGGATCTATTTGCCTTTTCTTACATACTACCATCCAGTTATGCCAACACCATTTGTTGAAGATACTATCTTTCTTCCATTGAACATTTTTGGCCTCTTGTCAAAAATCAAGTGTTCATAGGTGTGTGAGTAAATGTCTCGGTCTTCAATTCAATTCCATGGATCCACAAGTCTGTTTCTATGCCAGTACCAAGCTGTTCTTATTATTGTAGCTGTATAGTATAATTTGACATTGGGGATTGTGATGCCTCCTGAAGTTCTTTTATTGAGCAAAATTATTTTGGCAGTCCTGGCTTTCCTGTTATTTCAAATAAAATTGAGTATTATTCTTTTGAGATGTGTAAAAAATTGTGTTGGGATTTTGATTGGAATTTCATTGAATCTGAAGATTGCTTTTGATAAGATTGCCATTTTCACTATGTTGATCCTACCTATCCAAGAATATGGGTGATCTTTCCATTTTCTGATATCTTCTTCAATTTCTTTCCTCAGTGACTTAAAATTTTTGTCAAACAGATCTGATATTTCTTTGGTTATAGTTACACAAAGGTATTTAATGGTATTTGCAGCTATTATAAAAGGTAATGTTTCCCTTATTTCTTTTTAAGACCTTTTATCTTCAGTGTATAAGAGGGTTACTCATTTCTTTGAGTTAATCTTATATCCTGCTACATTGCCAAAGGTGTTTATTAGCTGTAGGAGTTTCCTGGTAGAATTTTGTGGGTCACTTATGTATACAATCATATCATCTGCAAATAGAGATCGTTTCAATTCTTCTCTTCCAATTTGTATTCCCTTAATCTCCTTTCATTCTCTTATTGCTTTAGCTAAAACTTTTAGAACTATATTAAATAGATAAGGGGAGAAAGGACATCCTTGTCTAGTTCCTGATTTTAGTAGGATTGCTTTGAGTTTTTCTCCATTAAGTTTGATGTTGGCTGTCGCCTTCTTGAAAATAACCTTTATTATATTAAGGTATTTTTTCTGTATTCCTGATTTCTCCAGGACTTTTATCATAAAGCCATGATGGATTTTGTCAAAGGTTTTTTCAGCATCTAAGGAAATGATCATGTGATTTTTTTCCAGGCTGGAGAGATGGTGCAGTGGTTAATAGCACAGACTGCTCTTCCAGAGGAGCTGGGCTCAATTCCCAGCACCCATAAGAAAGCTCCCAACTGTCTGTGGCTCCAGTTCCTGGGGACATAAAAAATCTTTTCTTAATGTCCACTGTTTTATATTTTTATGTTTCATATTGCACCACTTTTTTATTTAAGTTTCTCTTTTTTAACAACTCATATTAGATTTTATGTGTTTAAAAAATTTACACAAAACATTACTATCTTTGAAATAATGTTATAGACTAGATTATTGTCCCAAACTCACATATGGAAGGTCTAACCCACCCTCTAAGTTTGGAAATGATGATGTAGAAATGAAGTTTAATGATGACTTAGAATTAGAACCCTAATCTAGCATTAGTGATGTCTATAAGTGGAAGAGACATCTGGTGGGTTGTGGGCCTATGCAGCCAAACAAACATGTAAAGACATAGCATGAAGATACCAAAATACAAGGCAAGGACACAGGTCTCAGAGGGAGTCAAACCTGCCAACAAATTGATCTTGAACTTCCAGTCTCCAGAAATGTGAGACAAGTTTATTTCTATTAGCATCTACTACCAATTTAAACCATTGTCACCATAACTCTAGAAATTAATGTAAGGTTTGAAATGTATGTTATTTATTGGGAACCTAAATAACTCTTAGCCACAAGCTTCTCTCTCCAGTATCTGTGTTTTGAAGACATTGAAAAATATACCAAAAGGATGGCAAATGAGGTTATTAAGATCTCCTTAATTACTGATCAAGGCCTAAATATAGAACATGCACTAATAGACTTCTAATGTAGGGTACTACCATTAGGTAAACTCATTTGTCAAGCTCCTTCCTATAGACTGGAGCAATCTTTCTCACAGCAGATGTTGTCAGGAGTACAGAGAACACCCATGCTTTCCAATCTGTGTTCTTTTGTGCCACCTAGGAAGATACACAAAAGGAAATGTGCCCTGCCCTAAGCTCAGAACATATTTCCTAAGTTTGCTTTCTGTTCCCAAGGTTTTCCCCCTCCCCCAGGATAATGTTCCTCTTTTTCAAAATTGAAAATAGATTTTCATACAATATACCTTTCTTATGCTTTTTCTCTACTCCTGCCAGATCCTCCCTACCTCTCTTTTCACCCAACCTACGTCCTGGTTTTCTCTATTTTATTAGAAAACAAGCAGCCATCTATTTTTTTAAGGAATAAGATAAAATAAGAACAAATAAACCTGTATAGATAGAAACAAACAAATCAGCAGAAAAATAGAGCCAAATAAAAAGCACATGGACACAGACTCACACACACACACACATATTGACACTCAGATAGATGCCATAAAAACCATAAACCATAATAAAAAAGAAAAGACATATAAGGTTAAAAAGAGTGATTATATATGTATATGTATGTGTGAGTGCCCGCATACATGTATGCACACTACTGTTTCTTGCATAGTAAGCTGATACTTTATTGCACAGGATTATTTAGGATGTATTACAGCTTGTTTAATAAAATTCACATTGAAGGATATCTGAAATGTTTGAATATTTAAATTGTACCAGACAAAAGCAACAGAAGTATTTGTGTTTAGCTTTTGAGTAAAGATATGTATTAATTCATCTGAGACACAGAGATATAATATTTGGGTCATATGGGACATAAATGTTTAGGTTTTTAAAAGATAAGATGCTAAGCTTCTTCTAGTTGTCAGTATTGTGTTATATTTCCTATGTAAGTTATGGATACATAAATAATCTAGTTTTCATGCAACTTCTCCAGCTTTTCGGTTTAGCCATTCTGATGAATTTCCTTAGGTCAATGATGCTGAGTATGTTCCCCATAATTCCATCACTTTTGGACTAGAAGAGTTCTATGCCATTTCCTCAAGACATCAGTGGCTTCTAATCAGAAACTGTTGCAAATTTGATAATAGTTTTTGTTTTGTTTCTATTTAGACATCTTGAGGCTCTTTCTTTCTATTTAATCTCATATTTTTAAGAATTTGATGTTTTTCTGGAGGAAGGTAAGTAATCTTGTTTGGGTTTCACTCAGAATCCTGAACTCTTGCTTTTGAATTTCTAGACATATTGGAAAATGTACTCAACCATTATTAATATAATCCAAGAAGCCTCCTTCTTCACTTACCACAGCTTATATGACAAGATGACTCTGTTTTGTAAACTTTCAACAGACATGTTATATATTGATATTTATTTACATCAGATGGCTAATCTGTTTCTTTCTTTAGATAGTTCTGTGCAATAAACAAGCAATTCACTAAGAGGGAAACAGTAGTGTACTCATGCATGCAGGCACTGAACATTTTAAGATCAGTTATATTTCTCAGTGCTGGTCATTTAACTTCTTTTCTATTAGTGCCTCTGGTTTCCTAGCTGTGTCTTCCAATGCTTTGCTGCAAGATCCAATTCTCTCATTTTTGCAAATTGTGTTTGTAACTTCTTGCTGAAACTTTTTTTTAACCATGGCTATTTTATATAGTTGCTGGATGTTTTTTTTCTTTGCTGGATTTTCCTAACCTATTGTTTCTCTGTGCTAGAATCCAGTTGCTGTGTTGTATTGATTTATATCTTCAGAGTTTTGTTTATTTGTTGTTTCCTTGGTATAATAATGGATTTCTTATTCAACTATTATTTAGTTGGATATTTCTGGCAAGAGATAGAGAGTCACTGCTTCTGCACTTTCAGGGAGAGACAGAAGCCCCTGTTTCCCATTTGTCTCACTCCATACACATGGGGAGCTGCTGAGGTATAAGTATTGTATGCCAGGAGATTCTTCATTAGCAGCACAAGAGGAGGCATTGTTCCACCTGAATGGGAACTGAGGCTCTCTGACAGTCCCTCTTTGACATCACACAGTTATGTTCTTGGAACATTCTGTTAAATTCTCATGAAACAATGCTCAGTGTGTGTTGAGCCTATTTTATAACTCATCCTTTGCAGGCATGGTTTTTACTAAGCCATGATTCCTGGTGAACTTGGCTTGAATAAAATCATTATTACTCCTCTGAGTAATTCTGTGTCTGGCTAAGATGTTCCTTTCCCCATCCTTTTGTCTGGAGAGAAGCTTTGATGATCTTGACCAAAGAGATCAGTGTCCATTTTCATTTTCTGTGTGGTGGCTTCTTTGTCATTCCTCACAATGTAATGTTGCTAAAAGATACACCTTTTTCTTTAAGTCTTTTTATGCCTACTTTCTCCATACTGTACAAGATTATAGTTGTCATTAGTACATATGTTTGTACCATTTTTGTGAACATAGACATTTCTTGACTAGTTTTCAAACAACCAAAGTAGTTAATACCATATACACAGTTTTACTAAGAAAATATGGCAGGTAACCTCCTCCACCATACATGCAGATGTTTGCTGGCCCACACACAGAAACTTTGGAAAACAAGCAAATCTCCAACTCCCTAAAGCAATTATCACTGGTAAATTATGTTCCCAGAACACAATGTTTACCATTGCCAGGAAAGTAGAGCAATAGAATCCCTGATACATGAGAGAAAAAAACTTATTGCTGTCTTTCCATAATAATTCCTGTCAACTCCTGAAAGTCTAATTTGTGAATTCAAACTAATTTAGGAAAAATGTCTCAACCAACTTTGTCATTGTATGTCTACCTATTAGAAAATACTCTGAATGTTTTATCTGGATCCCATCAAACTGATATCATTTTGTCTTCTGTCCAGTTGCTAGAGAATGGCTGTTCAGACTGAGTACCTTTTGTAATACACGGATGTACATGACAGCTGACTCATTTGAGATACAAAGCCCTGTTCTCTTACTGCACAGTTAGACAACTGGGAAAGGCCACAAGATTTAGAGCTCTCTTTAGGACCAGCAGAAGCCTTAGTTGCAGTCATGCCATGGGCAAACTTATTTCTTTTCTCATTTCATGCTTCCCTCTAAAGTAGCTTGTTGATGACTTTATTCTTTGTGTATTTTGCATTTATCTTTTGCATCTTTTCAGGGAAAGATGGTGAGACATTATTATCTTTCTTTTCTTATTAGAAATTTGCATATCTCATGTTGGGGGTCATGAATTGAGAACAGAAACAACATCAACATACATTTGAGAACAGAAACTCACGTCCTGATGTCTCAGTCACGTTTTTTTCTTTCCTGATAATTTGACATTTTTGACTGTGTGCATGTACTCTTAATCAGAAGTAAATTTTGCTAGGTATGATGGTGAAGGTTCTAGACCTCAGGAAGGTCAAATGGTAGATTTTCTGTGAGTTTAAGGCTATTCTAATTTACCTAAAGAGTTTGAGTCTATCTTGAGCCACAGAGTGGGATCCTGATTAAAATACAAACCAACAACAAAAACAAAATATAAAAATAAAGTAAATGTTTTAGGTCAAGACAATGGTTTGTTACTGAGTTGGTTATCTTTTTTATCTATTGCATGATTCTTCTCTAAAACTTTATATGGATGTATTTCCCACCTCTTCAATATAACAACCACCACTTTGAATATTTTTGCTTACATATTTATATTTAGTTGAGCTTTTAATCTTCTTTATTGCCTGTTGATTTTGGTTTAACTCTTTTGCCAATGCATTATTTACTTGCACATAATTGGAGAATTGAATTTAAATTTTTTACAATTAGCAAAAATGCCAAAAATGTCCTCTTTTAAAAGGACAAACCATGTTTATGAATATCTTCAGGCTGATAACAATGTTATTATTTTAATTTCTCTTTCTACAATAGTTATTAGCATCCTTTTTAGGATCAGTTGGTTCTTGACTTTCTTATATGTTTTTTGATAGTGCACCGACATGTATATTTCATTTTGTAAAAATGTGTGATTTATGGGAATGCATGTTATTTTCAATGATGAAGGACTTTTTCCTCTTTAGATTTTTGATTTGCCTAAAAGTTATTTTTTGACATTATAAAGAGATGAGATTTTCAGGAGTAGAATTTAAATGTAAGGAAAGCAATGAGAAAGCCAGCAATAAAGAGATATTAAGATTGTGAGAGCAGTAATAATGTCTCTGGGATTTGGGGTCCTTAAAGAATTCTTTTCTAAACCTTTTACTCCATACCATCAACATTTAAGACTTTCAAGCTCCTCTTTTAGGTCTCTGTAAGCATTTTGGGGGTCCTCACATAAGTTGTTTATTTTCAATGTGAGAACTTTCTATAAAAGCATGATGCTGTGACGTCATCTTTTTCTACTATATACAGGTAAGCAACTTATTTAGAGACAGTAAGTGGAATTCCAGAATTCCTTCAAGATGACTTCCAATAGTTGTCTGTACCAGACTTCTTAGACCCCAACACACACACACACACACACACACACACACACACACACACACACACACTTTTGTTACCAGAATATGATCTTTTGTGGAGGAAAAACCAATTTGTAAATATTCAAATTGGCATCATATCTCCTCTAGTTCCTTGAGTTTTATTCAGTTATTTATTTGCTCAAGCCAATGCTTGAATGTTTCTATTTGAATATACATTTTTACAATTGGTAGGTAAGTTATATGTGCTATAGCTTTGAAACTCATTGGGAATCTATCTACTTTGGTCACTTTTCATTTGTATCACTGGTACAACAGTCTGTGTCAATATTTCCCAATCTACTTTAACCAAGAACTGTGAGGACAAACTTTTGAGACTGAAGAATAACTTTAAATAAAAATATTCCCATCACAAATTATTCATTTGAGATGAACGATTATTACTGCTTCGATTTTATTTTACTTTTATGGTTGACGTGGGAATTTCTTTGGAAGAAAAGTTTTTGCTAAAGATTTCATTAAAAGGTGAATGATGACAGTATTGTGTTGAAGGACTATCAGTAAATTATCTCCAAACAGAACTGGCACTCATATTCACTACATTGAAGAAAAAGCTGCAAAGGCCATGGATCAGGAGTCATAACATTTAAAATTGTGTAAATGTTTTCACTTCTAATATTTTAACTTGTCAAGTGTCATCACTCTAACCATGCAAGCCTTGAGAGATTAGTATTATGAGACTTTGATAAGGAATCAAAAGAAATATCCTATGTTTGTGCCATTGCTACTCTCCTGTGCAAATGGAAGAAAATCTAAATCAATGACAGGAAGGCTTCACTAAACCTAGCCTCAAAATACTTCTTACCCCAGCATTCCAGACACACTTGTTTTTACGCAACTGTTTGTCAAGATGCCCACTATCCATTCCTGCCTTAAACACATATCATTGAGAGATGTAAGGGCAATGAGACAGGGAGAGATCTGGAGGGACACTAAGTAAGCTGTGACTCCTCATGTCATAACTTAGATAAAAAAGCACTAATTTTCTAAGTGGTAAATACACAATAGCAATTGATAAAATAAGATTTAAAATCAGGTGAAATATCTATAGTCCATAACAATGAAAGGAAGAAAGATCAACGGAAGAATTTTAGTATCTCTATCTGAAAAATGTTATGGGCTTGGCCAAGAGAAATGCCATTTTCTAGGTCATATTGGATTTTCTATTTACCGACCAAAGTTCATGCAGTATTCTCTACACTCCCTCACATCTTAGCAACAACAGGAGCTATTGGTCTTGCTTTGTGACTGGAGACAACACAGCCAAGATATGGATTCAAACTCTAATGAATGAGAGACACTAGATATAACTTGACTTGTGAAAGGAGATTGTTGCACATAAACCCTAGCCTAAACAATCCTCACAAGAACAATTAAGAAATACGGTTTTCATGCCTGAGCATGTGACCATTGATCAACGGCACATGACAGATGGGATCAGTTGAAAAGGGATGTGATTTTATTTTCCCTTAATGTATGAACAGACTATTTCAACACACACATATTATTGAAAAGACTTTTAAAAGACATTTATAAGACCAAAATCCCAGTTACATTTGTTACACAGCGGTGACTAACTTGGTGATATGCCTTCCATTTTCTTCTTCCATCTCTATCATTTTCTTCTCTTTCATCCCCTTCGCTTCTTGCTTGCTAAGAATTATAGCACCAGAAAGTTTTGCTGTGGGTCTGATTTTTTTCCTCTTCACATTTAACTAACTCAGGATAAAATTTCTGTCATTAAATTTTTCAAAAATAATAAAAGCCCCAATATATCTTTGAAGCCATCAGTTGGTATAGACACTGTTTATAACCTTCATGAACTAGCACATTCCATGGGGTGGAATAAAATGTGCCAGTCTACTACTAGAAGTCAGGGATAGTGTCAGATATTAAACTATTTTTCAAGGAATAAAGTTTTAAATTACCTTCCATTTAGTTTACCACTATAGAAAACAGAAAAGCTTTGGCATCATTACTTGATGATCAGCATCCTTGGCTATCATTGGAAAAAGAAGGCTAATGGGTGGTCAATAAAGCAAGGAGCATCTATGGCTTGATCTCTGAGTCAAACTGTCTCATTATCTGCTCCAGCCCAAGCTATCCACTGATGAAAATGAACAAGTTTATTATAAGATAACTATAGTCATCATCTGTCTTGTAATTAACCCAGGAAAGACACGTTAAATGAGTCTTTCAGAAACATGGGGAAATCTTGTTGACTGTGTGTGGCAGTGAATGTGTGATTCCCTGCCCTA
Source organism: Sigmodon hispidus (assembly GCA_004025045.1). Classification (NCBI taxonomy): domain Eukaryota; kingdom Metazoa; phylum Chordata; class Mammalia; order Rodentia; family Cricetidae; genus Sigmodon; species Sigmodon hispidus. Next base: position 92,564 of record PVIH01002124.1, read on the forward strand.
CTCTGGATCCCTGATTATTCTTCATGCTGAATCAAAAAACCTCGGAGCTATCTAAGTACCTTTTGTGTAAGCTCAGCATTCATTTCAGAACTTGCTATTCAGAAACATTCTCATCATATTCAGCAGTTATAAGTCTTACTGAGTTTCTACTCTGTTCCAAACAACATACTGGGCCCTAGGATTAGACGCTGACTCCAACAAGAGAAACCTCAACACATATTCTAGCTATGGAAACACACACAGAAACAATACACTGTACAAAATCAATTGTTACAATAAGCTTATAAACTCATAGTACTATGTCATCTATGCTAACTAGACACAACTAGACACAACACAAGATTAATCTTCTTATTCTTGTCATAATGAACTATGTAGGATCATGTTCTTTTTGCTAAGTAACCCAAAGCTAATGCTAAGTCATAATGAGTAGCAGAAAGGACAAAAGATCTGTTTTAGACACACTTATTTTTATTGTTATGTATGTGTGTTGAGGGGGTGTATTTAGGTGTATGTGTTAGTTTTTTGCACGTGGTGCGTGAATGGAATCTCAACACCGGAAGTACCACACTAGAGTTTATTGCAGCAGGGAGCAGAGATAGGGGCAGAAGGGAGCAGAGAGAAAGGGGAAGGGGCTGGGGCTTGCGTGAACCCTTTCATTAAAAGGGTAGGTGGGCCCATGTTTGCATCGCCACACCCAGAGGGATGATTGACAATTACATTCCAGGTGACTGCAAGCTTTGGAAATCCTTACAGTATGTATACGTTTCTTTGTTTATGGATGCCTACAGATGTCAGAAGAAAGTGTTGGATGTTGAAAAGCTGCAGTTCTCAGCAGTTGTTAGCTGTCCAAGGTGGGTGCTGGATTCATATTCAGTCTTCTGCCAGAGCCATTTCTCCAGTCTTCTAACTAATCATTTGTTTGGAGAATCAATATAATCTTCAGTTCGAGATGACTGCTCATATTTAGCTTCTGATTTGAACTTTGCTTAAATGCTGATTTTTCCTACTATCTTGAGAAGTTTTAAGGGAAAATATTTCAGTCTTCTTAAATTTTTTACTTCCTAACCTCTGTTACCCTTCCCTTCCCTTTTTCCAGTCACCCTCCAGTATTCCCCCAGCACATTCTCCCATGCACTCCTAAGAGAGAGTAAGGACTCCCGGATGAAGTTAATACTATCTGGCATATCAAGTTGAGGCAGGACCAAGACCCTCCACACAGTGTCAAGGCTGAGTAAGGTATACCTCTATAGAGATGTCATGGGCAGTTTGTGGGTTCTCTGACAATAAGATCAGAATTTATTCCATATTTTATTGAGCACAAGCTATAACAGTCAACCAGTGAAGCACATATTATTTTTAAACAGTTAATGAGACCAACTGTAACATGTCTGTACCTGGACTCCTAGGAAATGGACACTTTTTTTTTCTTCTTTATTTATTTTGTATTTATCAAAAAACAGTAAAATGAATTTAAAATGCTGAAAAGTTAACAATAACTATAAAGAAGATAAAAATCATAAGCATGACTTATCAAGGTTGATAATACAAATAAGATTGCTACACATATATTTACTTTGTGTTCAGCTTCCCTCTGAATTTTTTCCATCCCTGTATATTCTTATTCAAGGTCCCTTCCCCTTCCCACCATATCAGGTCATTTTACTTCTCTGCAACTCCCCATCCCCTCCCTGGGCAGGGAGCAGACAGTCCTATGGTCCCACTGACCCAATAATGCTTGGATCAGTCTCTACTCCTGGCCAAATCCAGTTTTGTCCACCCTCCCTCAAGAGTGAGTCAGGTGTTCCTATATTTGGAGTGGGGTCCGAAGGGTCAGTCCGGGTGTTTCTGATCCCAAGCTGTTCAGTGGTTGTGGTTTGCAGCTTGGACATGCTTTGCTTTCTTTCTTGTTAGTTTGTTTAGAGACCACTAATGAGTGAGTACATCCCCTGCTTATCTCTCTGAGTTTGTGATACTTCGCTCAGGAGGATATTCTCCAAATCCATCCATTTGCCTGCAAATTTTAGGATATCATTTTTTCTTACTGCTGAGTAGTATTCCATTGTGTAGATGTATCACAGTTTGTTAATCCATTCTTCAGTTGATGGACATCTAGGTTGTTTCCAGGTTCTTGCTATTACAGATAATGCTGCTATGAACATAGTTGAGCTAATACCTTTGGAGTGTGAATGTGCCTCTTTAGGGTATACACCCAGAAGTGGTATTGCTGGGTCCTTGGGGAGATTGATTCTCAATTTTCTGGGAAACCGCCATATTGCATTCCAAAGTGGCTGAACAAGCTTACACTCCCACCAACAATGGAAGAGTGTTCCCCTTGTTCCACATCCTCTCCAACATAGGCTGTCCTCTGTGCCTTTTATCTTAGCCAATCTAACAGGTGTTAGGTGGTATCTCAAAGTTGTTTTGATTTGCAGGAAATGGACACTTTTTATTGCATGGTGATGGCAAAGGAGGAATAAATTTTTCTGCATTGTATCTTCAGGGGCTATATGCAAAAAGTTGCCTATATTTGATACATGATGACTAAAGTGTTGCTCCTTTTAGTTTTAGCCAGGAACCATCTAGAGCAGAGAGAAATCACACTTCTGATTCTCCATCATCCTCATCAGTCTTCTATGCTTCAAGGCTCAAATGACATGCCAAGATCCTCAACTCTAACAAGTATCAATTTTCCCATATCTCTTCTTATCTTCCATTGTTCAAAAGTAACAAGGTGACCAACTAGAACTCATGGCCATCTTACCCATAAGAATTAAGATAAATTAAGTCAGAGTAACATAATAATAAGCATTTGGGGGACAAAAATACTCCCATGTCACTTTTCCAGCTTGTTGAGTGACCTTGAAATAGTCACTTAGTTTTGGTTTTATTTTTACATCTAATTTGTAACAGGAAGTTTTCAGGCTGTATTTTTTTCTTTCTTTTTTTGTATAAAAATTTTCTTACTGAATGTTAAGAATACAACAGCTTTCAGTGTAATTAGAGAAAATGTAGGTCCTCTGCAATAAAATTAGCAATAAAAATGATAATTTGGGGAAACAATTAACTTCAATGAAACCGTGAGTTCGGCACACCCTTTGCCATCCCAGGAAGATGGCTTGTATATTTCTGCATGCTCTGGTATTAATCTACAGAGATACAGAAAGAGAGCAGCTGTTGTAGTTTTGGAGGAAAATCAAACACTGCTAATTTTCAATGACAAAAAAATATGATCATGGTAATTATGGCATAATTACAATTCCCTGCATCTAATTTTAGCATCATAGCAAAATAAAGAGTGGAAAACCAATATAAAGAATGAAAAAATATATCAACTTTCTACTTTGTAAAGATAATAGAACCATAAGCAATAGAAGTATTGGTTTATAGGACAGAATCATTATCTACAAGTTGCCTCGAAACTTCTCCAGAATTTTCTGTTCTGAAAATTATTCAATTTTTAGACTAAATAAAGAGATGCAGAATCCACTTAAAAAAAAACAAAAACATTTAAATAGAATAACACTTTTGCTAAAAATATGGTAAACTGCTTGCCATGCAAGTCTAGGGACACAAGTTTGAATCTCAAACACCCAAGTATGAGCCAGGCATGAGAGCATATTGTTCTTGACTTCCCATATCTTTTGAAAAAGTTGTAATAAAAGTTCATTTTTTTTTTAGGTGTTAACACCTGAAGGGTTCGTTTTTACTTTTTAGTTTTTTTTTTTAAACAAATTATTGATGAAATAATGGAACATCTTAAATTCCTGAAAATGGCATGGTTTTACAACCTCCTGTGAATACAGTGCATGATCAATCTATTATATATGATTAATACAAGTTCATGCTTTTTATGTTATGATGAGACAACATTAAAGAATTCAATTTAGACTTGGTGAAGCAGAAGTATAATAATCCTTGAATGTGATCAAACCTATGTAAGACACAAGTTTGATTCCGTCATCTTGGGACTTAACGTGGTACTGTGGTCCATCCATCTTCATCAGTTTCATTCTTCGTACAACGAAGGGACTCCCTATCTTTCTCAGCTCTCCAGGATGCTTCCTCTTTTTCACCTTCTCGCTCTCTCTCTTTCTCTATCTCTTGAAAGAGCTGGGGGAGGAACACGACAAGGTACATCCCGTTCTTCAGTCTGGTCATTTTTCCTGTCATCAGCTCGTCTCCAAGAGCTTGCTTCTTCTCGCTCTGATCTGAGGGGAGGGCCTCTCCGGTCTCTATCATCTCTTTTTAAATCCGTTCTTTCTCTCAGGTCTCTCAGATCACGACGATCATCTCTTTCCTGACGACGGTCATCCCTGTCTCTATCATCACATCGACTTGAATCTCTCCAGCTTGAAGATTCTTCTGCTGGTCCTCTTCCCCAGCCACCTTCATCCCTGGGTCTTCTGAAGCGATCCTCCCGGTCCCCATCTCTTTCTCGGTCCCTTTCTCGTTCAGGGTCCTTGTCATTCTCCTCTCGATCTTGACTATCTCTATCCCTCTCTTTGTCTCTATCCCAGTCACGTTCTTCTGATGGTCTTGATTCTCGAGGTGGACCCCAACTCTCTAGCTTTTTCTTTCTCTCTCCATCCACCTGGGTAATAAAAGTTCTTATTCATAATGTTTTTATGAATCATGATTATTATACTAGTAATTTGATATTTTAGAATAACAGATGTTTCATACATATTCATACAATATTCTTTTCCCATCAAGAAGTTACCCACTTTGTCCTTATAGAACTAATGACTTATATCAGTATCATCTGATCTGATTTATAAAAATAAGGATGAATTATAATAAGATAGAGCATAAGTCATTTGGTTTCAATTGACCATTGATCTCACTGACTTCTGAAACGTATGCCACATGATACTTAAAAATATATTTTTTTAGTATTAAGACTCACTCAGGGTTCAAGGTTGTATAAGCAGACCTACCACTGTCTAGTCCTTTTTTCATCTACATATAATACCTACAAACATGAAAATGTACAGAATCACATCTATATACCCTATATTTAATAGAAAAAGTCATATTTTTACTTATGACTCCAAACAAAATGCTCAAATAACTTCTGAACTTTCATAGTTCTTCAAGCTTCATAATAAAATCATGCTAAGGTCAAAAGCAGAAAAACTACAAAGAATTGCCCATTGTTTCCTCAGTGTCCCCAGCCCAGTTGTCCTTGTGCTTAATACCATTTTACTTTTATACTTTATCATAGGTGAAAACACATTCTTGAGTTAAAATATTTATTATCACAAAACCAACCAACAGAGCACACATAGAAATCTAAATAGTCATAGAGGCTTACAGAATGATAACTGCATTTTTGCCAGTCAATTTAAAAATGATACTAAATCTTGGTAGTATTTGCAATTTAGGGTTCTTTCTGTTATGATTTTGTTTTGAGCATGCAATTCTATTGGAAGAGTCTTTCTTCTTCCTTTATTTTCCTCCACCTACCCACGTAGTCAGCCTCCTGGACTTTCTTCCCTTGCACATATCAAGAGCAGGCCAGGCACAACAGAAAAAATTCTTAAGATGTGACAGGTTACTAATCATATATTTTTCCACATCTGCTCCCCCAACCACTTCAATCTAATGTCCCTACCCTCAAACATAAGTAACAAAGGCATCAAAAGTTAAAAACAGGCAAAAAAAAAAAAAACCCAGATAATACTTTGAGACAAAAATGATTCTTAATACTTAAGAGTTTTCTAACATATACAATTTCCCCTAAAAGAACAGGAAATGTCATGAGCTTTAATCTTTAGTAAATTTGGCTGATATAATTTCCTCTGTGTATAATATTCCTATCTCAGTGACCAACATTTACTTCCAGAAATGCATGAACACAGCTGCTGACTGTCTTAACAGGGGCAGACTTTTGGTAGAGTTATTCAAGGCAGAAATCTCTGAGGAAGGTGTTGAATTGTTTCTGTCCTTTTGGAGCTCCCAAAAGTCATTTGATGATTTATCCTTCTAAATAAAACACTGGCTTTTCTTTAAAAGAGAAAGATTTAAGAACTCCTTGAGATAAATTTACTCCCCAGCACTACACCCATCACCTAAGGCTTACACTTGGGTTCCATTTAAGTCAAATTTTACTATCAAAAAATTACACACACAAACAGAACTTAAAAATTCAGGATTTTTTTTTGGCTGAGCATTTGTCCTGAACTATTTATTGACTATGAGTTCTTAAGGCTTTGCATAATTTAGATTGATGTTTCTTTCTAGTTTATACTAGTGTTGGAGTCATAAGGTTATCTATTTTTTCTCTTTATACTGTGATTCAGTACCCATTCACTGTATGCTTTAGAGACTAGCATTGGATTAGTGAAGATTTTGCCTATGAAGTGATTATGCTAGTGTTGATAATAAATGTATGAGTAATAAGTTTTGTAGTATAACTTACATAGTGCCACTTTTATTCAAATTTTGTTGGGACTTTGGTTGTTCATACTTAAAATGTTTCAATGTAAAGATTTTATAGTATCATAAGAACTGACTAAAAGAGAGATTACAAAGTCACAGCTTTATCTCCAATTACTATATGCTTTCACTATATATTAGGTATTTAGTAATGAGTTAGAGCTTGTACTGATCCTTGCCAAGCTCACAAACAGGATACAAAAATCAACACAGAAATAATACCAAAGGGGATAACCATGATTAAAGTAACTCACGTAAACATATCTCAAGTGAAATTTATTCTGCTATACTTGGATTTTAGTTTTAATTTGCTTATTCCACTTAGGTAATCTTTCTAAGTATTTTGTGAATTATTCTCATTTTTGTTTCAACACCTTCATGTTTTCTTCATTCTTATATTTTTAGCTTATGACTGAAGTCATTTCTCATCTTGATCTATATCTTGCTTTACCATTCCAGCTCTTGTTAATTTCTTTTGGCAGAACAGTTATGTTCTGCACTGAGAAATCTAGTTCCCATGTCACATTGCTTTGTGTGCCAGCTCATTCCCACACTCAATAGCCATAACAGTATGGCAGGCTGGAAATAACAACATATTACATTTTTAGATTAAAGATTTCTTTCACACATTATGGCATCTAAGACTTTGCCAAAATCATAAAAATAAGTTATAACTTATTGATGAAGCTGTAAGGAGTAAGTAAGTCAATACACACAAAACTCTAACATTTGTGCCAGAAATGTGGTTCATACTCATCAGTGTTGTACAACCAAGTACAACTTGAATCAAGATTTTCTGCATGTATTTTTGTCTCTGATATAAAAATTAGACAGTTCCAAACATTGTCAGAACTTAGAGCTTGTATTTAAACTTTACTTCTTAAACCTTCTTGCTGTGATATAAATGGAATTTATCAGGAAGTGCTATACATATGACATTTTAATGACCCACACATATAATATTAAATATAAATTAATCATAAAAATCTTTCTTATGGCACCAAATGCATTCAAGGAGCACTTCAGTCTAAATCTACATCCTACCAAACTGAAAATTATGGGCCAAAATTATTTCTATCTAAACAAGTGGATCTCAAGTTCTAGGTCACAACCTCTTTGGTGGTGGTAGGGTTGTACCACCCTTTAAAAAAGAAGTGTAGATCATTAGAAAACACGCATATTTTCCTTGTGATTCATAACAGTAACAAAATTACAGTTATGTAGTAGCAATAAAATACTTTTATGATCAGGGTCACCACAACATTAGGAACTATATTAAAGAGTCACAGCATTAGGAAGATTGAGAACTACTGCTCTAGAATATAATAAATAGTTTCTGGCCCAGACTTTCTGAAGTAGCCCTGAGGTTTGGACCCAATTGCAGCCCTGCTGCGGAATTGTCCCAAATAGTCATACAAAGGCTTATGTTAATTTCATGCTGATCAGCCTATAGCTCAGGTATATTGCTAGCTAGCTCTTTCATCTTAACTCAACCCATTTCCATTATTCTGTTTAGCCATGTGGCTTGGTACCTTTGCTCAGAGCAGCATTTCAACTTTTTTCCTCTGCATCTGCTGGCATCTGTCTTTGACTCTTCCTCTTCCCAGAGTTTTCTTAGTCTGGTAGCCCCACCCGCATTTCCTGTCTGCCTTCTGGCCAGTCAGCATTTTATTAAACTACTAGGAGGGAAAAATATTTATATGTACCAGAACATAATCCCATTATACTAGACTATAAATATTAAGGATCTATTTAAGCTAAGTATTATGATAATTGGTTGTTAATGTCTGAAAAAATGTGGGTAGCTTCAATGTTATCTTCTATTATAGTAGTTACTATATCATTTGAATCAGAAAGTATGCAGTATTAAGTATTTAAATCAGAAAATATGCTTATGTTTTGTTACCTATGCACATATATTAGTATTTGATATGTGATGACTGCTGAAGTATCCCTGATATGGAAAAAGGTTTAACAAAAATAGTTTTCCTACAAAGTATCCATCAGTATCTACTTACTAATTATCAGAGTAAACCAAAATATTTTAGGGTCACAAAAAGTATGTGCAGCTTGTTTTAAACAAACTTTAAATAATCTTAAAAAGCAGAAGAAATAGAAACTGTCACTATGACAGGACAGCTACTTTCAGACAAACATTTCTAATAAAGCATGGCTAAAGTGCTGGGGAACTTGTTAAAACATGCATTTAATTCTTGAGAAAACATGCCTTCAAAGGCATGCTTTGATCAAATCAAGATGTTTGAAGGCATTGACAAAACAGCCACAAAGCCAGCACTGGAAGTGTCAAAACCTGATTTCTTCCTCAGTTCCTCCTTCTACCTAATTTTGTTAGTCTATGAGTCTACACAGAAAGAAAGATGGCGAAGTGTTTTCATCTCTTGTAGATAATGAAGCAGAATGAAATCTGTGTGCAGTAGTACATTGAACTCTCTACCAGTCTAAAAACTATGTCTCAATTCTTAATTAGCTTGTAGTCAATAATCTAGTTGCTTAGTAACAACTAAGACATTAAAGGGAAATGTAAACAAAGGTAAACTCAGCTATCCCATGATGGCCATAGGAGAGTATCTACAGGTGAATTTTTAGTGTAGATAGGGGACTTTAGTAAATTCAAAACTTTCTGTTAAGACACCTCAAAGATTGCATGTATTATGTAAACAGGTAAGAAGATATTCTTTAGGAAGGAAAATAGTCACAGTCCAAGACACCAAAATATACATCAATTAAGTTTATTGTTTGATACAGACAACTGCACTGAGCTAAAAATATGTTCCTAAACAGAAAAAATGTTTATTTGCCAAAAGTTATCTACATTATAGATCATAGAGCTAGTCTCAAATAAAAGCAGTTTTAGATTACACAGAACAGTCACTGAAATTGGGGAAAACAAAGCTATAAATTAATAATAGAAAGATCAACATTATATAAACTTCTCATGAGATTCATAGAAAATAGCAAGAGCTACATTCTAGATTCAATACTCACAATCATTGTATAGAAGAAAGAATGATGATAATACCAGTAGCATGGGGAATATTTACAGCCATACCAAATAATGAGGTATCCTCTTAAACCCCAATTGAAGCAATATAAGAAAATTAATCTCCCAAAACAGGGACCTGACATATACCTCATGCATAGACATACATGCAGGTAAAATATTCATACACAGAAAACAATGACAATGTTAAAATATCTCTGTAGAGTTACCTGATATGGGATGCCTTTCTGTATGCTGTAAAATACCATTGGCTAATAAAGGAACTATTTTGGCCTAGGGCAAGCCAGCTTATAGGCAGGAAATACAAGCACAAATAAAGCAGAAGAAGGGAAGGGTCATATGGAGATGCTGTGAGCTACCTTCCAGAGAGGAAGATATAAAGAAACATAGGCATGTCAAGCCATGTGGCAAGACATAGATGAATAGAAATGGGTTCAGATGCAAGAGCTAGCTAGTAATAAGCCTGAGCCATAGGCCAAACAGCATTTAATTAATATAAGACTTTATGAGATTATTTGGGACCAAGCAGCTGAGGACAGTTTATTTGGGCCTGCTAATCCAGATCTCAGGCTAGTCTGGGTCAGAAACTTCCTACTGCAGTTATCTCACAAACAATTGTCACCAGAAGAAAGCTTTGGTTGTTTGTTCCTTGGTACTGGTGTTAGAGACAGTTCTGAGTTGCCATGTGGCTGCCAAGATTTGAACGAGATTTTTAAAAAGATCAGCTAGTTTCTGTAATTACTGGGCCATCTCTCTCATTCCTGTACAGACTTTTAGAATTAATTTATTTTAAAGTTTGCATACATCCATATATTATATATTGTGGACAAAAACTCTGTAACTATTTGAGAAAAAAGTAGGGAAGGTACATCAACATAAAAGTCTACACAAGGAACTTCTCAATAAGACTGTAATCACCAGGAAATAAGATCAGCAACTGACAAGTGAAATTCATAATCTTTTAACTATGAAATTTGGAAGCAGTGAAGAGACAGTTAATGTATTTAAGAAGGCAGCTGTTCTACTTAACTTTAATTATGAAATTGGTACACCTTAGTGTCAACTGAGAGAGGAATCTCAATTAAGTATGGCCCAGGTCAGACTGATCTTTCAGCATATCTGTGGGGGATTGTCTTGATTATTAATTATTATAAGAGGGTCCAGCCCACTGTGGGTAGCATCATTCCTTGGGAAGGTAGTCTTGGGCTGTATAAGAAAACTAACTAAGCATGAATCTTCAAATAAATTATCAAGCAACATTCCTCCATGATTTTTTTGCATTCGAATTCCTGCTAGAGTTCTTGACCTGACTTCTGTAACTGGTGGACTATGATATAGAAATATAAGTTAAGTGAATATTTTTTCCCTAAAGTTTCTTTCAGTCATGGTGTTTGCCACAGTAACAGAATGATACTGGAACAAAATGCATAGGATGAAAAAATATATACTAGCTATATATCTGACAGAGGAACAATTTCCAGAATATACAAAGAATGTAAAAAAAATCACATAATATTGATACTTTGTTAAAATGCATTTTAATATGGCATTTAAACATTTTTATTTCCTGGAATTTTCTCCTGCAAGAATAAAATAGTTCTTTTCTGGCTTATCCACATTCAGAGAAACAGTCTTCCCAGGCTTGCTGAGGGATGCATTTCTATTTTTTGTTAATTATAGCCAGTGGAGTGACATGGTCTCTCTTTTCAAAGAGCATATTGTTGATTTACAGCTGTTTTGATGAGAACATATCTTTTCCCCATGGTGAATCAAAACCAGACCTAGTGTTGTTGATTCAAAACTCTTAGCTCTGGGTTCTGCCATCACACACTTTCTTCAGAGTCCTTGTCAATTAGGAAAGCATGTAGCACAGCCCTTTCAGCATTCAGTTAACAACTGCCATAACACTGGAATTAGAGGGAGGAAAATAACATGGTATTCTCATGGCAAAGCATAATTCTATCATCAATGAATTCCACTCAATATAAGATTGACCATCTTCACCAACTGAAACTCTTAGATTCTCTCAATGAAAGTCTAAAGACTAAAGTATATTTTCTGACCCAGATAAACACTCACTTTATTCAGGAAAAACATAAATGCCAAAAAAATGTCATGTGATGGGTGCTATAATAAACTCAGCATTTAATATGTTGTCATGGAGATAAGGATTAAAGTGAATCTTCCAAAGCAAAGTTGGAAAAATTTTTTTCTTTTTTAAATTACGAATAAAGTCTCATTTTTTAATTCATGTATCCTCTTGTTTAACCTCCCTTCCTCTCCTGCTCCTTCCAGTCATTCTCTCTTCTCCCCATCTCCTTATCTCCTCCCAAGCAAATGCAGTAGGTCCCAAGGTCCCAAGGTGGCTTAGTTCAGCATCCACAGCAGGCAAATATGCTTTCCTCACCCCAACATCAAGACTGGGTCAGATGTTCCTCTGGAAGGAATGGGCTGCAAGGTGCTAGTCCAAGGTGCTTCAGATCCCAAGCTATTCACTGGTTGTGGTTTGCAGTTTGGGTAGGCTTTGTTTTTTGTTTAAAGTCCACTAATGAGTGAGTACATCACCTGCTTATCTTTCTGGATTTGTGATACCTTGCTCAGGAGGATATTCTCCAAATCCATCCATTTGCCTGCAAATTTTAGAATATCATTTTTTCTTACTGCTGAATAGTACTCCATTGAGTAGATGTACCACAGTTTGTTAATCCATTCTTCAGCTGAGGGGCATCTAGGTTGTTTACAGGTTCTTGCTAATACAAATAATGCTGCTATGAACATAGTTGAGCTAATGCTTTTGAAGAGCGAATGTGCATCTTTAGGGTATATGCACAATAGTGGTATTGCTGGGTCCTTGGCGGATTGATTCCCAGTTTTCTGAGAAACCTCCATACTACATTCCAGAGTGTCTGAACAAGCTCAAAGTTATGTAATTAAAAAAATCTGAGAATGGGTTCTAGTAGGAGAAATGGTTTTTCCTAGTAGAAGGAGAAAGAATAAGCAAGAAGTCATCTAGAGGATATACAGAAGGTATAACAAACTCAGTATTTCTCATGGCAGAGAAAATAAAACTGTGAGATAATGCTTTTGTACATTGTAAAAATTTGTCACTGGTATTGGCTTACTAAAACACTGATTGTCCAGTAGTCAGGCAGGAAGTATAGACAGAGTGAACAGACTGGGAGAATTCTGTGAGGAGGAAAGGAAGAGATGCTAGCCAGACACAAAGGAAGCAAAATGAGAAGGCTATACTGAGAAAAAGTACCAAGTCATGCAGTTAAACATAGATAAGTTTATGGGTTAATTTATATGTAAGAGCTAGATAGTCATATGCTTCAGATACTAGTGAAGCAGTTACTATAGTATTAAGCCTCCAAAATTTGAGAAGCAGTTGCCAGGCATTTGAGAATTTCTGGTGGGACAAAAACCTCTGAATAAATAAAATCCTTCCAAAGATGGCCATAGTCTAAATCTCAATTCCCAAGAATAGCTACTTCATATACCACAGGGGAATTACAGGTGTGAGTATAGGGATAATTTTTTAGAACAAACAGGACCTAGAGGTAAATTAATACATAGTAATTTTTTTTTTAAAAAAAGAAGGCAACAAGACAATATCAAAGCCACAGAGAGATTGTAAGTGGCATGCTGTTGACTTTGAAGTGGAATAGGGGAAGTAATAAACCAACACGTGAAGGCAGTCTCTAGACACTATGAAAGTTAAATCACAAATTACCTCTAGGTCTTCAAACAGACAACAGCCCTAAACACCTTCATTTTAGTCCAATAAGAGTAATATCTCACTTCTGAACTCTAGCAGGAGAGTCAATTTATGCTCTTTTAAACCATAGTCAGTGGCAATGGCTATATCAACAATAGTAAACTAAAGAAGTAGACAAGCACGTCTGGAGTGTGTGTGTGTGTGTGTGTGTGTGTGTGTGTGTGTGTGTGTGCGCGCGCGCACGCATGTTTAGGGTCTGAAAAAGGGAAGCGGTATGTGATGTCAATGGAAAAGAACATGAGGGTTCATAATGCAGAACTTTCTAACAAAAGTCTGAATTTTCCCCAAGAGAATGAGAACTTGGGAACATGACCGTGGTATAGAAGCTAGTATTCCATTTCTCTCTTTATTCTCATTTCCCCCTTAAGGTTCATATTTGGCTTCTATACTCGTCTTACGTAGATGGAACTTTTTCATGTGAGACTTTTGAGTTCCCTTTGCACCTCAGAAGACACTTATTCTAAGCACACACAAACACTCATTCACACACAGGCACACACAAACTTTTCCTCGTAAACCTTGCATGCCAAAATCTTTTGAGATAGTGAGCATTTCATTCACTTACAAAAGCATAACTACAAACTTTTATAAAGCCATAAAACAAAAGATCAGGCTGTAATGGGAGAGATTAACACAAAGTCTTATTTAGATTTTTTAAGAGATGACAGGTTTCCCTGAAATCTCTTTGCCTCTCATCCAGTCCTCTACTGTCCTGTGCCAATCAAATTTGAGTTCTTACTTATTCTTTTATCACTTTGGATTAAGAAGTGGTCAGGATTGTTATAAACATGCTGGGAAGGTGTATTTAAAGTCTGCCTTTACTTTCCACACAGAGGCCTTGTCCTCCATTCTTGATTCCTTTATAAAGCAGACAGCTGGCTATGTGCATGGCTAAATTCAGTAAGCATGCTTACTGTTAGAGACATTCCCAAAATAGAGAGCAGACCACCAAAAGCTAGGCCTGGGAGAGGAAGGAGAATATGTGATACTAGAAGTCCTTGGAAGCATAAGAAAGAGTATTTTTTTTAATGTCAGCAGGATTTCTCTGGATTAGGTCTGGTTGCTGTGCTGTGTAGAGAGTTGCAAAATGAGAGAGTTTCACAATCTCTGCGTGGTTTTCTGTGAAGTCACTGGTGGCCTCAGCTCTCCAAATCACTTCACTGTGAACACTTTGATCCTCTATGATATCAGTCTTGAGCTGCTAATTGCTTCCAAGTGAAGTTTGGATTGCCAAGAGTCTGGGTGGTGTCTCCCATCTGATTCAGTTCTTTGCTCTGCACTTACATATTTGTCTGCTCCCAAAGTTTTATGAACAACTTACTAGCAGTTAATCCTTTCAGTTTGTAGAAATAACACATGTGCAGGCTAACCTGAAAATAGGTAGTTAGGTTCTTTGTAAGGGACACACTAAAGAGTTGAGTCTGTAATCCTTTCTTTTGTACATTGAGAGTAATTTCTTCTACTTTGGATGTCCAGGTAGTATTATTAAAAAAAAAATCAATGAGATTTATAAAACATTGTAGAAAGATGACTGTAGAATTCAATATTGCAACTACCTAAGCATGTACAGATTTTTTTTTTTTTTTTTTTTTTTTTTTTTAAAAAAACAACTTTATTTATTTGCCTTGGTGTTTGCCTGGAACTGGAACTACAGACAGTTGTTAGCTGCCATGTGGGTGCTGGGAATCGAACCCGGGTCCTCTGGAAGAGCAGCCGGTGCTCTTAACCGCTGAGCCATCTCTCCAGCCCCGCATGTACAGATTTTTAATTTATTGTTAACAAGCACATTTCTTATATCCATATCCAATAAGTGAGCACCAATTACATGTTCTTTCTGTGTCCCCTTTGATGTACAATGTAGTCATTTCACCTTATTTTCCTATCTTTATCAATACCACTCTCCTAAAACACACCCATCTTGGTTCTTCACTACAACTTTAAAATACTTCATAATGTCCATTTCTTTTTCCATTAAACTTTCAGCATCAAATTTTCTTTGGTTACTTGAGCATGTTAATACAATTAAACAAGTCAAATGCCATTATAACTGGATAAGTACCACTTGTGAATTCTCTAGCGCATAGAAATCTCCCCTAAATGCTTGCTTCTTGGAATTACAATGTCTCCTCAAATTTCTAAGTTTTAAAAAGGTGGTAATTTTTCTAGACTCTAATGCAAAAAATTAATGACCACTTAAAGTAATGATGTTCAGAGTATTTGGGTTGGGAGGGTTGAACTTTTCCCAGCTTATCCTGTGATTCTCTACTATATAGCATTACTCTGTCACCTTATGTTATGTTTAAATTTCAAATTCCTTTATTTCCGGTGTCCCTTAAATGTCCTCTGTGTCTACTGAACTTAATTATCACAATTCCCAAGTCTTTAAAAACACTGCTAAGCCATGCCAAAATGCTCATAAAGCCTGAAGTGTTTCTCTTTATTGTTTTGGAAATGTTCATGGGAAGACATGGGTAAGGATCTGTTTGTTCACTCAAAATAGTGCACCACACAATAGGAGCATGGGTGAAGGTGACTTCAGAAGCATATGAAGATTCAGGCAGCTGCATCACTGACAATCTTACCCCAGCATGAATGATGACTAACAAAAATCACACAGACTAATTTTCCCCATGCAATGGAGAGGCATCCATACCAAAAATAAAATCTCTTCTGTTGTAGAAAGTTTCCCAGCCCGTTTGGGCCCGGAGGTTTGGAACCTGGTCCACAGCGGCTTTTGTCCCCCAAAGAAATGAATCAGACACTTATATACTTTATACCCTTTGGCCCATGTCTTAAGCACATTATTAGCTAGCTCTTTCATATTAAATCAACCCATTTCTACTAATCTACCTGCCACGCTCTTTCATCTTAATTCAACCCATTTCCATTAATCTGTCTGCCATGTGGCCCAGCCCGTGACTCACCTGTATCTCTTACATGATTCTTCTTTGGGGGTCAGATGGAGACTGCGTAACTCCACCCTCCTTCTACCTGTCTGTCCTCTGATTCTCCACCCACTTCTATGGTGCTATGCATAGGCCAAAACAGTCCTTTATTTACAGCATACAGAGAACATTCCACTACACTCTTCTACTTTAGCAATTGTCTGCTACCTCATCAAACTTGGAGAAGGACTTCTTAAATATTTAAGTTTTGTGAACTTTTTGAATCTTATGGATTTCTCTCCTCCTTTCAGAATCTTGAAATTCAAAGGAAATATCTACACAATAGTGGAGTATTCCAATAATGGCTATTGTTTTCTGCCCTTCCCCTATTCCACAGTGTCACGTGAACTTTGGAGAAAGTTATATAGATACATATCTGATTATATTTCTGCCTGAGCAATAGACCTCTATGAGAAATAGTTGTTTAATATCAACAGCTTGATTGATCATGAGTCTCCATAATAACCAACCTTCACTACAGCGAAGACATTTACCTTTGTAAGTGAGATTGGCAGCAGCATTAATATCTGTATAAGCACAGATTCATAGGCAGCATATTGACAACCACATCATATCTGTGTAACAGAAGAATAGGAATAGTCTGCCAGAAACTTCAAGGTTTTGCTGTGGCTTACAGGAACCTGCAAATGTTCTTCCTTATGGATCAGGCTTTAAGTCCATGTTTAAAGAAGTTGGATGTACCCATAATAATCTTTCAACCATTATACCTATCTGCAAATCTTTCCTGATATGTTGATAGTAGTATAAAATGGAGATCTACATACCAACCAAGACTACTGTTAACAATTCTTTCAAAACAGGCTGTATAAAGTCTTTTGGTGTGATAAACACTAGACTGCAAGGAGGTAGGTTCCAGCTCACTCCGAGCTTGTTTTCTTAATAGTCTATACTCAAAGTGTGTCATATTTTCAGCAATAGAGATTTATAATTTGCTTTTACTGTGCAATAAACATTTTGTAAGAGATAACAAATAATTTTTATGATTTATTAGACTTTGGTGAATAACTAATAGAAAGGTAGTTTATGATTAGCATTAAATTTTACCACAAACTTAAAGTTTCTAGGAATTACTTTTGGTGTCCACATTCTTTCCAAATGCTTTTTACCCTGAAGGTTAATATTATATACTGAAAGCTTTTTAAAGGGTGGATAATTTCTTTTATTTTATTGAAATATTTATTTATTTATTTACTTACATACTTATTTATTTATTTACTTATCTATCTATCTATCTATCTATCTATCTATTCCACTGATTGACCCAGGGCCCAGACATATTGCTAGCTAACACTTTACTCTTAAACTAACACAACTTGTTCAGCCATGCAGCTCCTTTACTCAGAGCAGCATTTCAACTTCTTGCCTCTGCATCTGCTGCCCTATTCTTGTCTTGTCTCTGTCGCATCCATGTGGCATCTGTCTGTATGTCTGCTCTGATCTCAGATTTCCCGAGTCTGGTAGCTCCAACCATACTTTCTGTCAACCTTTGGCCAATCAGCTTTTATTAAACTCATAAGTGGGACAAATGTTTACATGACAGAAAACAGGAACAACAATCCTACTACACTGTTTTTTCTTTCTTTCTTTTTTGTTTGATTATTTTATTTATTTTTGAATAAAACCTCATTTTTTATCCCTGTATCTCCCCCTTCTGCCCCTCACAGTCACTCTCTCTTCTCCCCATCTCTTTACCTTCTCCCCAGAAAGGGCTCCTGCTGAACTAAGTCCCAAGGTGGCTTAGTTCAGCATCCACACCAGGCAAGTCTGATTTCCTCATCCTAATATCAAGACTGGGTTACATGTTCCTCTGGAGGGAGTGGGTTTCAAGGTGCCAGTCCAAGGTGCTTCAGATCCCAAGCTATTCAGTGGTTGTGGTTTGCAGCTTGGGTGTGCTTTACTATTTATTTAAAGTCCACTAATGAGTGAGTACATATCCTGCTTATCTTTCTGGGTTTGTGATACCTCGCTAAAGAGGATATTCTCCAAATCCATCCATTTGCCTGCAAATTTTAGGATATCATTTTTTTTTCTTACTGCTGAGTAGTACTCCATTGTGTAGATGTACCAAAGTTTCTTAATCCCTTCTTCAGTTGAAGAGCATCTACATTGTTTCCAGGTTCTTGCTATTATGGATAATGCTGCTATGAACATAGTTGAGCTAATGCCTTGGAGTGCAAATGTGCATATTTAGCATATACACCCACAAGTGGTATTGCTGGATCCTTGGGGATATTGATTCCCAGTTTTCTGAGAAATCTCCATACTGCATTCCAGAGTGGCTGAACAAGCTTACACTCCCACCAACAATGGAGGTATGTTCCCCTTGCTCAACCACCTCTCCAGGATAGGCTGTCATCTGTGTCTTTAATCTTAGCCATTCTGACAGATGTCAGGTGGCATCTCAAAACTATTTTGATTTGCATTTCTCTGATGTCTAAAGATGCTGAGCAATTTTTCAAGTGCCTTTCAGCCATTTGTAATTCTTCTGCTGAGAATTTCCTTTTTAATTCTGAACCACATTTTTAATTGGGTTATTTAATACTTTGGGCACTAGTTTCTTGAGTTCTCTATATACTTTAGAGATCAGTCCTCTATCACTTGTAGGGTTGGTGAAAATCTTTTCCCATTCTGTAGGCTGTCATTTTTTCTTATTGACTGTGTTCTTGGCCTTACAGAAGCTTCTTAGTTTCAGGAGGTCCCACTTATTGATTGTTGTTCTTAGTGTTTGTGCCAGTGGAGTTACATTTAGGAAGTGTTCACCTGTGTCAATTCGTTGGAGAATACTTCCCACTTTCTTTTCTATCAAGTTCAGAGTGGCTGGGTTTATGTTGAGGTCTTTGATCCACTTGAATTTGAGTTTTGTGCAGGATATAGGCCTGGAACTATTTGCATTTTTCTACAAACTACTACTCAGCTATGCCAACACCATTTGATAAATATACTATCTTTTTTCCATTGAATATTTTGGGCCTCTTTGTCAAAGATCAGGTGTTCATATGTTTTTGGGTTAATGTCAGAATCTTCAATTTGATTCCAGTGATCCATGAATCTGTTTTTATGCCAGAAGCAGGCTGTTTTTATTACTGTAGCTTTATAGTATAATTTGAAGTCGGGGATAAAGATGACTCTTGACGTTCTTTTGTTGAGTAAAATTATTTTGGCAATCCTGGCTTTTCTGCTATTCCAAATAAATCTGAGTATTATGTTTCCAAGGTCTGTAAAAAATTGTGTTTGTATTTTCATGGGAATTCCATTGAATCTGTAGATTGATTTTGGTTGGATTGCCATTTTTACTATGTTGATCCTACCTATCCAGGAACATTAGAGATCTTTTTATTTTCTTATATCGTCTTCAAATTCTTTCTTCAGTGATTTAAAGTTTTTATCAAATAGATCTGTTAATTCCTTGATTACTTCCTACAGTTACTCCAAGGTATTTAATGCTATTTGCAGCTATTACAAAAGGTGATTTTTCCCTTATTTCTTTTTCAGCCCTTTTATCTTTAGCGTATAGAAGGGCTACTGATTTCTTTGAGTTTATCTTGTATCCTGCTACATTTGCTGAAGGTGTTTATCAGCTGTAGCAGTTCCTTGGAAGAATTTTGTGGGTCACTTATGTATACAATCATATCATCTGCAAATAGAGATAGCTTCACTTCTTCTTTTCCAATTTGTATCCCCTTAATCTCCTTTCGTTCTCTTACTGCTTCAGCTAAAACTTCAAGAACTATATTGAATAGATAAGGGAGAGGCGACAGTCTTATCTCATTCCTGATTTTAGTGAGATTCCTTTTAGTATTTTTCCATTTAGTTTAATGTTGTCTGTCAGCTTCTTGTAAATTGCCTTTATTATATTTAGATATTTACCCTGTATTCCTGATCTCTCCAGGAGTTTTATCATAAAGGAGTGTTGGATTTTGTCAAAGGCTTTTTCAGCGTCTAAGGATATAATCATGTAGTTTTTCTCCTTTAGTTTATTTATATGATGGATGACATTTACAGTTTTCTGTATGTTGAACCATCCCTGCATTTCTGGGATTAAGCCTACTTGATCATGGGGGATGATTTTTTTATATATTGTTGTTATATATGGTTTGCCATTAATTTGTAGAGAATTTTTGCATCAATATTCATGAGAGAAACTTGTCTGTAATTCTCTTTATTTGTTGTGTCTTATTCATCTCAGGAACAATTGAGCAACATGAGATTTTAATCTTAAATATTTATGCCCCTAATATAAGGGCACCTATCTATGTAAAGGAAACATTGCTAAAGCTCAAACTCCACATCACTTCTTACACTCTAGCCATGGGAATCTTCATTACCCCACTTTCACCCTTAGACTGGACAATTAGACAGAGACTTGACAGAAAAATAAAGAATCTAAGAGAGGTAGTGATGCAAATGGATTTGATATATATTTAAAGAAGCTTCCACCCCAAAACAAAGGAATATACATATTTCTCAGCACCACATGAAACTTTCTCTAAAATTGACCTCATAATTGGTCATAAAGGAAATATCAATAGATACAAAATGAAAATAATCCCTTGTATCATATCAGACCACCATGGTCTAAAGTTAGAGTTCAACAACATCAAAAATCACAGAAAGCCTACCAACTCATAGAAACTAAACATCACTCAATTGAACCACCTCTGGGCCAAGGAAGAAATTAAAAAGAAATCCAAGACTTCCTAGAGTTTAACATAAATGAATCCACAACATACCCAAATTAATGGAATACAATGAAAGCAGTCTTAAGAGGAAAATTTATAGCACTAGATGCCTATATGAAAAATCTAGAAATCCCACACGGGAGAACTAACAGCACAGCTGGAAACCTTAGAACAATTAGAAGCAAATTCACCTAGAAGGACTAGATGGCAGGAAATAGTCAAACTTTCAACTGAAATTGATACAATTGAAACAAAAAAAAATACCAAGAATGAATGAATCAAAGATTTGTTTCTTTGAGAAATTCAACAAGATAGATAAACCCTTAGCTAAACTAACCAAAAAGAAGAGAGAGAGTATCCAAATCAACAAAATCAGAAATAAAAAGGGAGACATAACAACAGACTCCCATGAAATCTAGAGAATTATCAAGACATACTTTGGAAATCTATACTCCACAAAAATGAAAAACCTAGAAGAAATAAACAGCTTTCTCGATAGGTACCACTTACCAAAATTAAATCAAGATCAGATTAAATACCTAAACAAACCTATAAATCCAAAGGAAATTGAAGCTGTCATTAAAAGCCTCCCAAGTAAATCATGTCCAAGTCCACATGGTTTCAGTGCAGAATTCTACCAGACATTCAAAGAAGAGCTAATACCAATAATCCTCAAACTGTTCCATACAGTAGAAACTGAAGGAACATTGTCAAACTCTTTTTACAAGGCCACAATAACCCTGGTACCCAAGCCACTCAAATATGGATACGTTCTTGTAAGCTCCATCAACAGTCTCTCCATGCAACTATTTGTTGACTTTGGAATTCAAAAGCTAGAAGAATAGTTCAAAAATGTTGGCAAGGTTCAATCCAGCACACACACACACACACACACACACACACACACACACATACACACACACACAACATACACATACACACATACACCCACCCTTCTATTAGTTTTTCTATGAAAGAAAGATGTTAAGAACAAAAGCATGGTTGAGAAGTACTACCTTATTTAGATCTCTGTAATCTACCTGCCTTCTTATTCTGGAAGCATCCACAAACTTTCACATGTCTTCCTAATTCCTGTAGACTAAGCAGCTTGCTTAAGCTTCTGCACCAGGCAAGGAAACAACTGTGGACAAGGTCATGCTCTCATTTGTCTGGACTGCCATCTGAGCTGGTTCCCAGTTCAGAAAGTCTTCTGGCCGGAGTTGAGCTGACAGCCTTCTTATTGAACATACCTTATCATGGAAGGTGTCGAAGGCTAGTGAACAATATCCAGCCTTTAATATGTTTCCTTTAATTGGACAAAAAGTACAGCATACTCTGAAGGAAACAGAAATTACCAAGCCCTAGGATAAGCTCAATATTTTTCATCAGTAGCATTTTTTGTACTATTATATCATTCCTTCAGCAACCTGTCATTTTACTTTAAAGCCTTCTATAAATTCACTAGGCTAGAATTTGGATTTTTGTCATTTTTTGTCAACCCCACCAACTTGACATAGATGTTGCTTTGGGGTGATATGGACAGATCCTGTTGTCTCTCCTGTCTTTTCTTTTCTTTCTTGAGGAGGTACTTTAGAAAGTCAGTTTAAATACCAAAGCCTTTTCTACCTCATAATTATCACATACCACTATGAGACGAAGCAATGCCAATAATGCCCCAGACCAGTCTTGAGTTTGTTAACTCTCCCGTGAAAATGGTCCTGTCATAACTAGTGAACATCCAGCACCTCCTCTCCCCTATCCAGCTTCCTTAAGATTGTCTATCTTTCCTCTGACGTCTTCTAGTTCTTAATGCTCATGGGGACCTCAGCTGACAAAAAACAAAATATCTGGGGCTGGAGAGATGGCTCAGCGGTTAAGAGCACCGTCTGCTCTTCCAGAGGACCCGGGTTCGATTCCCAGCACCTACATGGCAGCTAACAACTGTCTGTAGTTCCAGTTCCAGGCAAACACCAAGGCAAATAAATAAATAAATAAAGTTAAAAAAATTTAAAAAAAATATCTGTAATGTCCCATTGTCAGTACATTTGGGAATAGTTTTACTTGTATTTCCAGAGCTTCTTATAGTCTTTGTCTCAGAGAGGAATAAGTAATTATATAATTCAGTTTCTCTGCTTCCATTCTACTCAAGATGATCCCATGTACACCCCATGTTTCTGAACCTTACAAGTGAGGCAGTGAGGCTGTTAAGGGCTATTTTATTTTTCACTGTTCAAGCCATTGAAAGGTAAAATACCCCTGGATTATCGCGATTTCCTAGATAAAATCATCTCCAAGATCCTGGTATGCATTCCGAGTCTTGGACACGCCCTCTGTCTGTATTAAAGGTGGATCATGAAGACCTCAAGACTACTTTTTATTGTTTCTACCCCATTCCATCTCCTGTGATTTTTTTTTCCTGTAGATGCCAAAAACTTATAATCTAGAAAGGTGTTTCTAACAGAAGTATAATGTGTTCTCTTGTATTGGTATATTCTACTGTCTATTAAGAAATGGCAAACCAATACCTCCATCTCATCCTCTTTTTCTCGTGTGACCTACCATAATAGAGGCCATTCCTGAAGAAATCAGCTACATCTTCTTCTATTGTTATTTCTCCTCAGTGTTGCCAAGTTTTTTTTCCTAGGTAGTCTGCTCCTCATGAACTTCTCAGTTCATGTCTTATAATTCACAGCAAAGCCTTCAAAACTACCACCAAAGCTGCTTATTATCTCCTCTGTACAAGATACTTTCACTGCGCATTACCTCATCCATACATGTTATTTTCAGAAATTAAAATAATTTTTTAAAATTTCATTAGCTACTTGAGGGATGTATAAATGGTCTACTTGGTCACATAGCACAGATTTCAGGTACTTAGAATGGCCAAGAGACAGTACCAAATGATTTTCAGAGACAGGATGACAGGACTCTGAAATTGATAATAGATATCCAGGAAGCAGGGAAACATAAGTCTCAACAAATCTTTTTATTTCCATTCTGTCATTGAATTTAAAGCTAGCTTGGAGTAAGCATGCTTGTTAATAAAACATATTAGCAACAATACAAAAGAAAAGAACTATAAAAGCATCCTCTAGAAAGAGCCCTTTCATATATTGCTTTTCTCTGGAAGTTTTTAAAGGTCTGGCCCTGTCCCATTGTTATTTAGGGGCATCTTTGTTGGAAAGGTGTATTTCACTTACTTAATGAGATGAACTTGGGTTCCCACAGGAAGGAATATCTAGGTGATTTAAATAGCTTAAAATTACTGACTTGGTCAGATTTTTAAAGCATTTCTTAAAATTCAAGTCTTCTATTTGTTTATTCATTGACTTACACATTACTCATTTGGTTGGCAGTATATTTATTTTAACCCAGTCAATAAACATTAATTAAACTAGCTCTCTAAACTCAAAGCCTTTAATTACTCTCTCTTATAAATTAGGTTTTATTTTCAAACTAAATTTTAAACTCCCTTCAATATAAGTGACCAATTTTGTCTCTTATATCGACCCCAGTAGAAATATTTAATGCTAGAAATTCACCAGATAACTTCCTACATGCTTATTAACTGACAAGCAAGTATGTCAAGCTACAAGTGTTAGTTTCATGTGTGAGATCTTGCACACGCATGCACGTGCACACACACACTCCCATACACACATACATGCGTGTGTGCGCACACACACACATACACACACACACACACACACACACACACACACACACACACACACACACACACACACTACCAGGGCCACATGAGAGTTTATTCAGGAGAATCACCAGGCAAGTACAGGAACAGAGAAGCAGAAGAGAAAGGAGACAAACTACCACATGTCTTCTCCTTTAAAGAGAACTGATGGGCATGGATTTATGTAGCCACGCCTAGGGGTGTGCTCTCTATAGGCATGTTCTGCAGGTACCATGTTGGCTTTACCAAATTGTCTCTGTGTATCAGGAATTCTCAGTTCACTAGGCACCATGTTGAGTTTACCACGTAGCATGCCAAGAATCCTTACAACAAGTATAGATTCAAAATGAATTTCTATTTATAAAAATCAAAATTGATCAGACAGGCTTCTTTCTTTTTTATCTGCACAGAAACATTTATTTTGCTTAATTGCAAATGAGGAAGCATAAAACCTTGGGAAATTCTCCTTTTGGGTAAGAGCACAGATTCACCTGGCTCTCTGGCATAAGTACTAAGGTGCCAATATTAGGAACATTGGGAAATTTACTAACACAGATTTTGTGTTTTGTTTTTCTGGTTTTTTTAAATTTTTTTTAATTTTTGAATAAAGTTTCATAAGCCAGAAAATTGAATATATATAACCTTAAAAGGCAATGCTCTTCCAGAAGACTTACAGTGTAAACAAAGCACTTGAAGTTGAAAATAAATTTTGCAACACAGACAAAACACAAAAGAATTCATAGCTGATAAAAGAAAGAAAGAAGAAAACAAAGACACAAGACTTGAAATAAGCTTCATAAAGTAATGTCCAAATACACAGTTTTTTGTTTGTTTGTTTTTCTTTTTTGTTTTTTTTCTACAGTAATAAAAACAGCCTGGTACTGGCATAAAAACAGACTTGTGGATCAATGGAATAGAATTGAGGATCCAGACATTAACCCAAAAACCTATGAACATCTGATGTTTGACAAAGAGACATAAAATATTCAATGAAAAAGGATAGTATCTTTAACAAATGGTGTTGACATAGCTGGATGTTAGTGTGTAGAAAAATCCAAATAGATTCAAGCCAATCACTCTGAACAAAACTCAAATCCAAGTGGATCAAAGACCTCAACATAAACCCAGCCACACTGAACTTGATAGAAAATAAGTGGGAAATACACTCCCACAAATTGTACAGGTGAACACTTCCAGTGGCACAGAAATTAAGAACAATAATCAATAAGTGAGACCTCATGAAACTGAGAAGCTTCTGTAAAGCCAAGACAAAACAATAGTCTACAGAATGGGAAAAGATTTTCACCAACCCTACAAGTGACAGAGGACTGATATCTAAAATATACAGAGAACTCAAGAAACTAGAGCCCAAAACCTTGAATAACCCAATCAAAAAATGGGGTTCAGAACTAAAACAGGAATTCTCAACAGAATTACAAATGGCTGAAAGGCACTTGAAAAAGTGCTGGACATCTTTAGCCATCAGAAAAATGCAAATCAAACCAACTTTGAAATAACACCTTATAACTGTCAGAATAGCTAAGATAAAAGACACAGATGACAGCCTATGCTGGAGAGGTTGCTGAGCAAGGGGAACACTCCTCCATTGTTGGTGGGAGTGTAAGCTTGTTCAGTGACTCTGGAATGCAGTATGGAGGTTTCTCAGAAAACTGGGAATCAATCTCCACAAAGATCCAGCAATACCACTTCTGGGTGTACACCCTAAAGATGCACGTTTGCACTCCAAAAGCATTAGCTCAGTATGTTCATAGTAGTATTATTCATAATAGCAAGAACCTGGAAACAACCTAGATGCTCCTCAACTGAAGAATGGATTAATAAAGTGTGGTATATCTACACAATGGAGCACAATTCAGTATTAAGAAAAAATTATATCTTAAAATCTGCAGGCAAATGGATGAATTTGGAGAATATCCTCCTGAACAAGGTACCACAAACCCAGAAAGATAAGCAGGGAATGTACTCACTCATTAGTAGAATTCAAACAAAAAGCTAAGAATGTCCAAGCTTCAAACCACAACCACTGAATAGCTTGGAATCTGTAACATGTTGGACCAGCAATTTGGAGCCCATTACCTCCAGAGAAACAATGACCCTTTCTTGATGTTGGGGTGAAGAAAGTGGATCTGCCTGGAGTGGATGCTGAACTAAGCCACCTTGGGACCTTGGGACCTTCTGCCCTTGCTGGGGAGGAGATAAAGTGATGTGGAGAAGAGAGAGTGACTAGGAGGAACAGGAGGGGGAAGCATGTTTGAACAAGGGGATACATGAATAAAAAATATGACTTTATCCATAATAATGATAATAATAATAAAGAAAAAAACTGTGAATTCTAATGTTCAACTGTGAATTCAACTGTGATGCCTAATTCAAGAGAACCAGAGACAAGATTCCGTCCAATTAAAGAACTACTGATTACTGATGGGATTTAACTAGGAAGAAGGATGCAGAATGGGAATTAGGCTTGAATTTGGTGAATGGAAGATATGAGCAAGAAATAGTAATTTCAACCTACCTGCTGTGCCTAATTTTCTATACATTAAATAGTAGAGTTTATAAAGAAAAGCTTTCAGGCAGAAAATGCTTTAATTATTTGTCTGATTAAAAATAAGCTTGAAGAGTGAGAAAATTTTTAAGAATATTATTAGCATATTCCAGAAATTATTTCCAAATTTAGATGCATATGACATGAAATTCTAATTCCTACTTCCAGCCTCAGTTTACCCCTGTGCCTTCCTTGGTATATTGTGATGGCAAGAGGAATAGACAATACCCCAGAAAAGAATATTCTGAAAATATTTTAAACTAATAAGAAAATTGTGCCCAAACATAAGCCACCAAAGGTAACTGATTTAAATGGTTCAGTAAGGATTATAGAACCCAGAGCATTTATCTGAGAAAACTGTAAATGACAGAAAGTGCTGTTGAGAAAGGCGATGCAACTGGACCTGAAAGAGAAAGGTCTTGGGTTGAGCTTAATAGGTGAAGAATTAAAGGTAGATCACCTTGAGTGAAAAAATTGTCAGAACTTGTACAAACATTGTCTAAAGTAGAGACATGGCTGTCTTTGAGCAGATGCCACAAGGTTTGGGGGAAACATAGAAAGACCTGTTTCCCCAAATTCCTATTCTTCCTTGCCAATGGTTAGATGGAAGCATCTTGCCTTGTTTCTGAAGAAGTAAGTGCCCCAGGAGTACAATTCAGACATTTCCCTACTGCTATTTTCCAATCATTGCAAACTAGGAATAAATGTCATAAAACATGTATTGTCTATTTGTCTCTACTATAACCACCAGAATCAACAGAACTTTGCATATGCATGCACATATAGAAACACACTCACAGACATACATACACCACATACATAAACACATACAAACCATACCACTCCATACACATCCACTAACATACATGCATATCATACACACATGTAACAAACCTCACACACACATACACCATATACAACATACAAAAACATACACACAGACACACACATACACACATACACACACTAAAAATTTAGAGTGAAGTAATGAGACACCAGATAAAATTCTAGTTCTATACAAAGCATTAAAGGCCACTGGAAATGTTTTATAGGAGGAGAAATATTTAAGTCTTTTTTCCCTCTATTTTAAATATTTTGTAGTGAGTATTATGATGAGAGTAGAAAGAATTTTATAAACAATTATAAATATACTATACAATATACTCATATTTTAAATGATATATATTCATTAAATATAATAAAAATGACTGCAATAATTTTAAAATATAAATTATAAGATATAGAGCAACCATAAAAAATCAGTGTAGCATACTTGAAAATCAATAGAAAATGAACTTGTAAATAAAATATTAATTGTCTCAAAGAGTGAAGTGACATAGAGAAAGTAAGAAAATAATACATTAAACAAATATAAAGAGACAAAGACAAAACAAAAAAACCCAGCATATTGACTTGTATTCGAAACAGATTTATGAACACCTTAAATATAAGTGGCCTAAATAGACATTCCATAAGGTATAGACACAATTCAAATATTTTTGTCAACAAACAACAATTATTAAACATAGACATGAGTAACTTTTAAATTATGTAAAATCATTCTACACAGACACTAGTCATGAAGAATTCTGGATAGCTATGTTAATATCACACAAAGCATATTTCATACCCAAAGATATTGCTCCAAATAGTTTTATGAAGACAAAATATTCACATTTATCAAGGCATAACAAACACTAAGTATGTATGCACTTTGAAAAAATGGATTTGATAACTTAAGAACCAGAAAGCTGTAAACAAAGACAAAACCATAGTTCCATAGTTGTGCATTTTGCTTGTTTTAGAAAAAAGGGATAAAATGAAGAATAAAAATAAATACTTTGAACAGCATAACATATCTTAATAAACTGATTGCTTCTTTTAGAATATTTTAAGTACCTATGAACATTTACCAAGGAAGACCATATGTCTACTCCTAAACAGGCCAAAGTAGTATTCAAAATAGAAACTATACAGAATACTAGTTTTTGCTCTAGAGTGAAAATTAATAAAAATATGTCAGATAAGATATAAGTAAGAACTTTTAAACAATTCTACATAGTCATACAGCACTGCTGATAAGAGATAGAGTTTAAATACAATGTTCTTTATTAATAAATAGAAAAAATTATTAAAATCCAAAATAAGAGCAGAAATAATGTCCATAAAAATCAATAAAGTAAAAATTGAACAAATTCAAATAATCTTTATTTGGAAAAAGACAAAGTTGATAGAATGTCAATAAAAACTAATGGCAAACAGAGAGAGAGGTGTCAGGGGAATAAATAGTGATATCAAAATGAAATAAAGAATGTTCACTACAAACACTAAATGCCAGCTTAGATATTATAAATAGTTTAGTGACAGCAAATGTGACAATATAGATAAAATATGCAGGCTTCTTAAACTTTATGATTATCCAAAGTAGATAAAATAAGCTTTAAAAAACTTACAACTTTTAAATAAATTGAATTTATAAATACAAAACTTGGCCACAAAGAAAAATCAATCTTGTAATTTGTATTAATCTTTTGAGATGAAATGTATCTCAATAGATTTTTACAAAAGAATTTTACATGAAATTTACATAAACTCTGGAAGGAAGGTAGGAATACTTTCAGGTTGATTTCCTAAAATAGCATTACCTTGATATCTACAGCAGACAAATATATTCTAAACCAGAATAAGGTAATTATTAACAAACATGTTTCATAAAAATAGAAAAGAATATTTTTAACAATCTGTTAACAAATAAAGTCCAATAACAGCTAAATGGATAATGTACTATGATTTAGTCAAAGTCCATTTGTTTACCCATCAAATAAAGGAAAAATCCTACATAAATATCTCAAAAAGATGAAGAAAAACACATTTAGGAGACATTCTCACCAAACTACACATACAATTACATTTAACATCATATATCATGTTTCACAGCTAAATACATTTTCTGAAACAATAGAAATAAAACCAAGGTGACCATTACCACTGTTTGTACTCAGTGGCAACAGGAATAAAACTCCAATAGATCAATTATTACAGTACACTTAAAAGAAAAAGATATCACATTAGAAATAAACAACTATAATTCATGTAAAAGTTAAAATGTACTTAGAAATACTAATAAGCATACAGTGTGTCATTAACTGAAGTGCAAGATTGGTGAGTGCACACAAGATTTCAATATAAAAATGTAACTTGTACAATTATGTATTAATAATAAGTAATTGGGAACTAAAGTTGTAGCTATATTTTATAATTGAATGAAAACATGAAATGTTTTAGGACAAGTTTTGCAAAATTTTATTTGCAAATTCTGTATTCTGAAAACTAAAATTAATATTAGGAGGCTACCAAAGGAGATATGAGCATGGCAGGAGACACTCTGCTCTCAGATTGAAACACTTCACAGGGTGTCTGTCCTCTTCAGCTTGATATGAGAATGGTTTCAGTCTAATGTCAGCAACTTAATTTTAAAGAAGATTCACACTGTCATACAAAATTAATATTAAGAATCAGAGGACCTAGAAGAGTTAACACATCTTGTAAAGAAAATAGTGGCAAGAAGAATAAGTAAAAGAAGTGGTTAATGACTGGGAATCAGCCAGTGTAACAAAAGACATCCCAGAGACTGTTAATTATGTGCCTTAGTAACTGTTTTGATAAAGTACACCTGGTAGTCAAACAGAGAAAATGAGTTTTCAACAAATAGTAGATTGAGAAATAGCTATCACCTATGTACCTACCCATCTCTGTCTCTATCCACCTATTTATATCAACTTTCTCTTTTACTATCTTTTCTTTCTTTAAAAGACAGAAAGCCTTTGTACTTCATACTATACACAAAATGAGCTCAAAGTAGACCATTGTCATATATCAAAATAAAATAGATGAAAAGTAATTTCGATCTGATAGCAAAGTTTTTCATACTGAAAATATATTAAGACTTTTCTCTTTTATTTTAAATATTTTATGGTATTCCTAAGTTGATAATACAAAGGACAACAATCGGGGAAAAGATACAGACACACATACACATATGCATATATTTTAAAACTTAGGAAATCTTATACTAAAATTTTAGTTAAAATATTCTTCTCTCGCCATCTCTGTCATTTAAAGAACTCTGAGCCCTGAGCAGAATACCTGGAGACTATTTCTCAATCTGAAATGCTTTGAAATCTAAGTTTCAAAGTCTAGCTATAAGAGGATAGGTGCCCTTACAAGAGGCCAATAGACTTGTCCACTCCCAGTACCATGTGAGAACCTAGCTAGAAGAGCACAGCATCACTTCATCCTCCTCAGAAGAGCACCTTCTGGCAATAGATGGTAATTAACAAACAGATCCATAGGTGGATAGTGTGTAGACAAAGAAGACTTCAGTGCACTCAGCCCTAAATGGGATGTCTTTATCAAACCCTTCCCCTCATGGTTCAGGATCTATATGGAAGAGGCAGCAGAATGATTTTAAGTGCCAGAGGTCGTGAATGACTCTAAAGAAACCACATCTTCCAGATGCAGCAGTAATAATATACATATAAATTCAAAGAGACTGTGTCAACATACACAAGCTAGACAAAGTCCCAGCACTGAGAAGGGAAAGTAGACACAAAGTTTCATCCCTTACCAAGAAGCTATTCACAATTGATACCCCATGGGAAACAGAAAATCAGTTTTCTCCCTTGCAGTGATATTGTGTCTGAGAACCATACTTCCAGGAAAGGTCCCATCCTAGATATGGACTCAATGGTGTTGGGTTTGGTGTGTGTGTGTGTGTGTGTGTGTGTGTGTGTGTGTGCTTTTTGTTTTGATAAAATTTGGTTTATTTTCTTTAAAAAAATTTTCTTAAAGGAAATAGAAAATTAGACCTTTTGGTAGTGGTATCATACCATGAATGAGAATTTTTCCTGTTTTATTTATTTCTATTTTATTATTATGAACAAAGAAGTCACACTTTCTATCTTTGTATATCCTTATTCAAGGTCCCTTCCCCCTCCCACCACATCAGGTCATTCTTTCTTCTCCACAACTCCCCATCCTCTCCCTGGGCAGGCAGCAGACAGTCCCATGTTCCCACAGTACCAATATTGCTTAGTTCAGTCTCCACTCCTGGCAGATCCAGTTTTCTCCCCCCTCCCTCAAGACTGAGTCAGGTGTTCCTCTAGGGGGAGTGGAATGAGAATTTTTCATCCAGAATCATTGTGAGCTACATAGTCAAGCCTTTTTCCACTTGCCCAACAGATATATTGTTGATGTTAAATGCTTTTAATCCAGTTGATTACATAAATACATGTAATGTTCTTATTGAAGTGTTGGGTATACCAGAGGCGCTTAATAACTGTTTATAGAACCATTGAATCGAAAATCCATTCTCCTAATGTACAATGATTCCTGCCCATTTCTAGACTGTAGTTGTTTAAATTGAGAGTCTTGTGAAGCATTTCCTTTAAGAGGCACTCTGCCTTTCTTTCTAAAAGTTCTTTCTCTGGTTTGACACACAAGTTGTGAACTAAGACTCACTAAGTCTAATGAGGAACTGAGGCAGCAAATTAAGGCACCATGCAAATGAAAGGGGCCATGGGGCTCAAAGAAGATCAGATCTTTTTGTTTTTTTTAATCTTATATCTTGGTTTTCCATAAGATTACATAAGGCTATTGTTATGCAAATACACAATGCTCTCTGAGTGTATTTCCCCATGCCCTACTTCTTTCCCAGTATCTCCTCCCTTTGATTTGTTCTCATTCCTCTCTAGAGACCTTGCCTCTACTTCATCTTATCTGTACATTTCCAATGTTATATACCTACAAACACCAGGACCCCCAAATTACAGAAAACGTGATACTTATCTTTCTGAGGCTGATTTTTCTCTTAATTAATAGCTGAAATGTGTCAAAAAGAGACAAAAGAATGAAAGCCTTCTTCACAGAAAAGAAGTTCCTGGAAAGAAACTCAGAGTGTGTGATAAATGATCCTCAAGCTGACACACCAGTGCCCTCAGTCACAGATAGCAAAGTGACAGAGGTGAGGTGGACATAGAAGGCCACCCTAGGGCCCTGTCTGAGAGGTTACAGCAGAGCACAGATCCTCAGTAGACCTTCTAAGGGTTCATGCTCAACTCTCAATTTAAAAATGTAAAATGAAGATCCCAAAGCAGTGACGAACTCATAAGAACATAGCCAAGGAGTCAGCATTATCCTTCTTCATACACAACTCACTTCTGCTTGTAGCCAATAACCCCCCCCCCAAAAAAAACCTTCCAAAGTGAAGCTACTGAGTCCCAATTTGCCTTACCTGTCTCTGCCATTATATCTGCTTGCTCTATGAAAGTCAGGACATTTCAGACATAGCTACACAGCCTGTGAAAGACAGATGGCTTCTGATTGATTGCCTTCAATGGCGATAGCAGATTATCCCTTTTAAGTGATTTGCTGTAACTGAACTATGGCACCCTCTGAGGAATGAGAGCATAGGTTCCTGAGGCTATATTTTAAATTTTCCTTAAGACATTGTAACTAGTCTTTGGTCTCCCTACTTGTCACAGTACCACTTTTCTTAGCAAAGGTGTTGTCTCTTGGTGCTCATGCATCAACACTGCACTAGCGTGGATGACCTTAAACCTGCCACTACCTGCACTTGTGGTTTTGAAGGGTTCAGGCTACTCTAGTTGAACTCCATTCTTGTTGTTTGTGGGCACAAGTGTCATCTGACTCTTTGTGATGTTTCTGTTACTAAAACCCAATTCGTGTACAACAAATATCCCACATTTGTTTATAAACCTCAAGGAACACATGTCTCTTCATGTATCTTAACATGTCTGGTAAGTGAACTGGACAGCTTGTAGACTCTTTTCAAAAACTAGTTAAATATTTATTTAAAAAATAGTTTAAAGTCTCCTGTGTTATATTAGTACTAATAACTCTTTACTTAAGTAGTGCCACCCAAATGTGTCTAGGTCACTGCCCAGTGTCCTTTGGAGGCAAAATTGCCCCAGGGAAGAACTCTTGCTCTGCCATGAAGCATTTCATTCTATTTAATCTGATCAAAACATCATCTATGCTCCTTGCACTTAATGTTATGCTTTTGCAAGGCCCAAACATTTCACTAAGAATCCATATCTCGATTTTAATGAGGGGTGTGTGTGTGTGTGTGTGTGTGTGTGTGTGTGTGTGTGTGTGTGTATGTATGTATGTGCGCGCGCACATGTGTGCATATGTACATGTGTTGTATGTGCATGGTAATAGTTTACATGGAGATAAAAGAGGAAGACATTAAGAGTGCCCTGCCCAATTACCCTATACCTATTCATCGGAAATATGATCCCTTACTGAATTTGGAACCAGGCTGGCAGTCAGCAAATCCCAGAAGTTCTTCTATCTCTGGATCTCATGCACTGGAATTAGAGACAAGTACACATACATAGCCTACTTCTTATTTGTTTGCTGGAGCTCTGGATCCAGTTGATGGTATCCAGATATGAACAGTCAAAGCTCTTGTACACCAAGCTATCTCTCCAGGTCTTAATAAAAATTTCTTTCAGCAGTATAAAAACTTATTCTGTGTCTATCATTTGATGTTTATTTCAACTTATCCTTTAGGGAGGTAGGAAGTATTTCACTTTATGCAACAATAAACACAGATAGCAAGATAATCTGTAGCTCCTGGTGTTGTTATCATCCTTAGTAACTAATTCTTCCATTGTCATTATTGTCTAACTGTAGACAAGACAGATCATGTTGTAATTTTTTCATAGCAGCATGACTACTGGAATAAATAGAGTTTGGTGGGGGCGGTGTATTTCAGACCTGCTGAGCTGTACACATGGAGGCTAGAGAACTACATGCTAAAAGCATGCTTCTTTCCTTAAGTCTCTATCCTGAGCTACATAATCTGTGCTTCACTATCAGTACTCATCTGTCTTTATCTACATAGACACTTTGATTAATAAAACAACTGTTCCCTTCATAATAGAGACAGCCATAATATTAACTAAAAATAATGGAGGTCATATTGGAGAATAGAAAAATATAATGTATGAAAGAGTCAACTAAGATAATCTTATTTATGTGACTATCTAATAATATAAAATGATGAAACATTGATTCAGCTCTTTTTATCTTCAACTAGGCAATTTGTAAAATACTGGATCAAAAAAAGATTAAGAGTACAATTCCTGGTCTTTTCCCCCTTAATACCAAGGTAGGACATAATTTAATTTATAGCCATGCTTTTCACATATGATAAACTGAAATGAAGTGAGATTTGAAGAAAATTAAATTTCGGGCACCAGACTACATAACATTCAGAACATAATTCTGTCAAACCTGCATCCATAAATGGCTTCTTTCCAACAGAAAGTAACACATGCTTAGTGCTCAGAGGCATGCCATCTCATCCAAGATGAGGTAATATGCTCATCCAAGATGAGGAAGACCACATCTTCCCTTCTCACTGCTTCATGTAACTTACCTCAAATTCGATTTCTATCTATCAGTTCTATGAACACTCTTATACCATTGTGTACTTTGCATCTTCATGAAGCTGAGAAACCACAGACCATCATGGTCCCTGACCCCAAAGAACATTCAGCCTGAGTGAGAAATAGGAAGGAGATGAACGGATCAACACAATGGTAGAGAAGGAAGGAATGCTAAATGTTATAGGAAGATGTTCCCTTATTAGGGATCTTGGAAGGATCTTATCAGGAGACACAAAGGAAAATTAAAATTTGTAAAAAGAAGAAAAGAAAAAAGGAAAGAAAGAAGGTTGGCTGAAGGAAAAAAGAAAGAAAAAATGGAAGATAAGATGGGAGGAAGAAAGGGAGGAAGGAATGAAAAATGGTAATTGCAGTATAATAACCAAATGTATAAACAACTCTGAGGAATTTGCAATCTAGAGAGGCACAGGTAAAACAAACAAATCCAAAAATCAATAATCACTTTCTTTCAACACATTCTAAAGAATGATATTTTTGCTAGTTATTAATTTTAGTTGGCAAAATATATTAGCCTATGTGTAACCGAATGTGAAAGAGAGGGAAATAAAGATACAAGAAGGGATAAATGAATGCAGAAAGGCTTTGTGTAGTTGGCACGGCATAAAACAGTTCCTAGATCTAGGAATTGATCTGCAGTGGCCCAAGGACAGCACTTCCATTTTAACAGAAGGAAAATGAAGCACCTAGAAACTACTAAGGTGATAAATGTGCTGTTGAAATAAACTGGAGATTTGCTTCTAATTGCTCCTGCTTTCTCAGTAACAAAAGCAAGGTCAGAGCCAAAGGAAGAAGGTGAGATGAGCTTAGTGGGAACAGTGTGTGTGAATAGTGACATCAAAATGAATTAATTCATAGCTGCAGCTGAACACCAGAGCTTTTCTTTCGGGGGATGCTTGCCATGGTCTGCCAAGTTTAGCTCCTAGAGGGTGGGCAGACTATGGATGAGATTTTAACTGTCACCACAGTGTGCTTTGTCTCTTTAGTGCTGTGGCAGATAGAATCATGGTCCAGACTTGACCTTGGGAACCTATTGTGTTAGTGCATGTGACAAGTCTTAATTAAGGCCAAAAATAAAATTTATTAAAATTAATTCGCTAATCAATAGAGAGAAGATTATTTGGTGGGAATGTGGGACAGAGCATATCATCACTCCAGCAGTCCCTATGAATGAATGAGAGTAGGAAGTTAGATTCATCCTGGGGTATTGTCAGAGGGACTTAGCCATACTAACTCATGGATGAAAAGAATCTGAGCAGCAGGCAGGCTCAGGAAGCTGGAAAATTTAAATGAAAAGGTCCTTTCATAGTGCCACTTCCAAAATTGACACAGCCCTGTATCTCTATTTTATCTATGATAATTCTTTTTTTAAAAAAAAAGAAAGAAAGAAAATCTTCTGACTTGAAGAACTGTAAGCTTGTGTTCAATTAGACTACTGTAACTTATTTCACTGAGAACTGAAGCAAATAGAACAACCCACTGGAGGAGAGGTAGCCTGTGATAACAGTAATACCTGATAGCCAACAGGGTATTGTGGTGTTCTGAAAGAAAGTGGCCCCCAAAGGGAGTGGCACTAATGGGAGGTGTGCTCTTGTTGAAGGAGATGGGGTCTTGTTAGAGCAACTGTATCACTGTGAGGGTGGGCTTTGAGGTCTCCTATATGCTCAAAGCACTTCCTGTTGCTTGTGAGTCAAGATGCAGGCACTCTCAGCTCCTTCTCTAGCATCCTGTCTGCCTGCATGTTGTCCAGCTACCCCCTCCTTGCCAATAATGGACTAATCTTCTGAACTGTAAGCAAACCATCACAATTGAGTGTTTTCCTTTATAAGAGTTGCTGTCTTCCCACAGTAGAAATCCTAACTAAGACAAGGCATAAGTAGGGGAGAGATCAATTACTGAAAAAACCCTGATTGGTAGAAGTGCAACTGGCCGTTCTGCAGTGGCATTCCCCTTGGGGTGAATAAGTTATGTTTGGAAAGAAGGTAAGTACAACAGTATAAGACAGAGGCAGAGGGAAAGGGAGAGAGAGAGAGAGAACTAGAAAACAGGATACAGGCTTTGAATCAGAAGATCTGGAAGCTTAAGTTCTTTCCCTTTGTGAGAGATTATTGAAGGTATAGTCAAGTCTGAGTCAGGACATAGGCTTGAGTAGGTTTGTGCAGAAAAATAATAAGATTACATAAAGAAAACATGTCTGGTGAAAAGACCCATTTTTAAGAATGTAGAAATCCCCAACAAAGATGGCAACCATGTCACTGCAGAGAAAATTTGTACAGCAGGTGTGGAAATATAAAGCAAAGAAGAAAGTATCCAGGATTTCTATATAATAAAAAATAAAAAACAGGATAAAGATGTGTTTATCAAAGGACATAAAATGCTTTCAGACTAAGTGAGTCATTAAGAAGTGAGGTGAGGAACAAGGAATGTACCTATGTTTCCTAGAGTTCCACAAAGGACATAGGAAGTAAACTAATATCCAAAGGCCAAGCTTGGCACATACTTCTGTCTTCAGGACTATATTAGAGGCAATTTTCAAATCCCTGACCATAAATTCTCAACATTATTATGAAAAGATTTGGAGAATTGGTGAGACAAAGATGTGAAATTTGACTAGATTAAAGTATAAGCCTTTGGTGTGAGGGCTGGTTCACTAGGTATTGGCTTCTAACAAATTTGATATGCCAGTCAACTTTTCAGTAGGATTCTTTTACTACTTTAAGTATGGGCTTAATGCTACTTAAAGAAAAGTCTAAAAATAGCTATAGAAATCCTGATAAGGAAGAAAATTTTACTTTTTGTAGCAGGCATTAATGCTTACTTTCGTGATATACTAGTTACAATGTGAGTATTTTTTTCCAGTCTTGTTTGGTTATATCCTGTGTCTCAGGGCTGTCTTGCATCTGGTTTCTGTCTATCCAGGTGGTATCAGGTATGGGCTCCCTCTTGTGGTGTGGACCTCAAGTGAGACCAGTCATTGGTTGGCCATTAGTTTTGTGCCAACACTACAGTATGTCTTGAAGACAGAACAGAATGTAACTGGAAGGTTTTGTGACTGGATTGATGTCCCAGGTTCAATGCTAGGAACCTTTCATGGTTATAGATGATGGCTAATTTGGGCTCTATATCCCCCAGTATTAGGAGACTTCATTTACTCCAAGATATTTCCCCTGTACTAGGTGTCTAAATCATCCCAACACCATAATTCCAATTGTACTGGAATTCCAATCCCAGTACTCTTCCTCTGTTACTCTCACCCTCTGCCTGATTCCCTCTCTTGCTATCCTCACCTGTTTCTACTCCACCTGCAAAATCAATTATTTTACTTTCCTGGAGAGATCCATAAGCCTCTTGAGTCCTTCTTGTTACTTAGCCTCTCTAGGTGTGAGGATTATATTATAGTATGATTATCCTTACTTTAACTGCTAATGTTCACTTATAAGCAAGCACATACCATGTTTATCTTTCTGAGTCTGAAGAACCTCACTCAGGTTGACCTTTTCTAGTTATATCTATTTGCTTACAGATCTTGGAATTACAGACAGTTGTTAGCTGCCATGTGGATGCTGGGAATTGAACTCAGGTCCTCCAGAAGAACAGTCAGTGCTCTTAACCACTGAGCTGTCTCTCCAGCCCATTGTTGCTCTATTTGTTTTTTTTCCTTGTTTTTTTATTATGAATAAAGTCTCATTTTTTATCCATGTATCCCCTTGTTCAAATGCCCTTCCCTTTCTGTCCCTACAAGTCACTCTTCTCCTCATCTCCTTATCTCCTCCCCAGCAAAGACAGGAGGTCCCAAGGTGGCTTAGTTCAGCATCCACTCCAGGCAAATCCACTTTCCTCATCCCCCATCAAGACTGGCTCAAGTGTTCCTCTGGAGTGAATGGACTCCAAAGTGCCAGTTCAAGGTGCTTCAGATTCCAAGCTGTTCAGTGTTTGTGGTTTGCAGCTTGGACATGCTTTGCTTTTTGTTTAAAGCCCACTAATGAGTGAATACATCCCCTGCTTATCTTTCTGGGATTGTGAAACCTTACTCAGGAGGATTCTCCATATCCATGCATTTGCCTGAAAATTATGCAATGTCATTTTTTCTTACTGCTGAGTAGTACTCCATTGTGTAGATGTACCACAGCTTGTTAATCCATTCTTCAGTTGTGGGGCATCAATGGAGAACTACTCAGCAGTAAAGAAAAATGATATCCTAAAATTTGCAGGCAAAAGGATGGATTTGGAGAATATCCTCCTGATCGAGGTATCTCAAACCCAGAAATATAAATAGGGGATGTACTCACTCATTATTGGACTCTAAACAAAAAAGCAAAAAGCAAAGCATGCCCAAGCTTCAAATCACAACCACTGAACAGCTTTGGATCTGAAACACTTTGGACTGACTCCTTGGATCCCACTCCCTCCAGAGGAACACCTGACTCACTCTTGATGTTGGGGTGAGGAAACTGGATCTCCCAGGAGTGGATGCTGAACTGAGCAATATTGGATCCTTGGGTCCTCCTGCCCATGCTGGGGAGGAGATGGGGAGATATGGAGAAGACAGAGTGACTGGAGAGGGTGGGAGGAGGGGAAGGGACCTTGAATAAGGATATACACGGATAGAAAATGTGACTTTATTCATAATAAAAAAAAGGATGCTATTGTTTTTAACAGCTTAGTAATACTCTATTGTGTAAATGTACTAGATTTTCTTTATCCATTCTTCACTTGAGGGATATGTAGGTTGTTTCTACTTTCTGACTATTACAAATGAATCTTCCAAGAACATAATTCAGCAAGTGGTAGAGCATCCTTTGGGTATATGCCTAGGAGCTATATAGATAGGTCTTGAGATAGGTCAATTGTCAATTTTCTAAGAAACTACCATATTAATTTTCAAAGAGCCTGTGCAAGTTTGCATTGCTATCATCAATAGAGGAGTCCTCCTCTTGCTCTACATCCTCACCAGCATGAGTAGTCACTTATGTTTTTGATCTTACCCATTCTGACAGGTGTAGGATAGAATCCCAAAGTAGTTTTGGTTTGTATCACCATGATGGCTAAGAGTGTTCAACATTCATTAAGTGTCTCTCAGCCACTTAAGTTTCCTCTGTTGAAACTTCTCTGTTTTAGGTGTGTACTGCATTATTATAAATGGATTATTTGAATTGTTGATATCTATCTTTGAAGACAATGAAATAAAATATATCAAGATCTCAGATTGTGACATTATATTATGATGGAAATCCCCTGAAATGAGTCTTGGAATGATTAGGGAACATGCAGATGATGACGGAGTCTTCAGGTAAACAAAACAAAACAAAAAGCAGACAAGGCATTATTTTTAATTGAGAAAAGAATAAATTATGGGAGAGGCACTGATCCTCAAATTATTGCCTCTGCTTTAGTTGGAAATTTCTGCCATACCTATCTCACAGTCCATTTTGAAAAATCAAAATCCCTGTGGAAAAAACTTAGAGAAACTTTCTCACTATGAAGTGAAAATCAATCAGTGCAGAAGATTTGAAAACAAATAATAAACACATCTATCTCAGCAGTGACACAAGAAGTTAGAGAGTACTGCAAAGTAGCAGTGTGTACAATAACAAATGTAAGAAAAAGCATCCTTCAAATAATGACTTCAGAAGATATTTTAGACTTTTAATTAAAACATACTTGTATAAATTCCCCTTTCCTTTTCTTTTTTCAGAACCTCCAATGACCCTCCACTCTCAAGTTGATAGATCCTTTTAGTATTATTATTATTATTATTACATTACAAACACAGACACGCATTATATATGAACAAATATACAAATACAACTTCTGTAAGCTACCACCTCAAATAAATGTTTTCCTTTATAAGCAAAAAAAAAAAATCAACTACAAAATAATTGGTCATCAATCATCTTATATTCTTTATTCTTACATCTGTCAATATTAGAAAATTAATTTCATAACAAAATCAATCCACAAAATTTAAAGAGATTTGCTTGAAGCCTTCTGATGTTTTAACTTTAAAGAAAATAGTTTTTACTAATAAAAGGAGCACAATGTCTTACAATAAAAAATGATGTCTGTTAAGAAAAAAAAATACAACTTCTGAGTCTATTTTTTAGTCTGTGTGTGTATATGGAGTCACAGATGACCTCTTTGTATAGGTAACAAAACAAAGGGCTGATCCCTGGGAGAAGCTAATTCTTCTTCTCTCAGCAGTCATTAGTTGCCTATAGTTTGCTGTTGACTAATCCTTCTGTACACTATGAATATATTACTCTCATTGGCCAAAAACTGATTGGCCAATATCCAGGCAAAACGTACAGGTGGGGCAGCCAAGGTAAAAAGGGGTATAGAATATAAAAATTATAGGATAAAGAAATTTGATTATTGATTCTACTTTATTTCATAAAAACTGTTAATCTCAAAATATTTTAATGATACAAATTTATTTAGTTTATTATTTTAATAATTTATTTTTTATGAATAAAGTCATATTTTTTTATCCATGTATATCCTTGGTCAGGCTCCCTTCATTCTCCCACACATTCCAGTCACTCTCGATTCTCCACATTTCTTTATTCCCCCTCCCAGCAAGGGCAGGAGGTCCCAAGGTCCCATTATGGCTTAGTTCAGCATCCACTACTGGCAGATCCAGTTTCCTCACCCCAACATCAAGATTGGGTCAGGTGTTCCTCTAGAGGGAGTGAGATCCAAGGAACCAGTCCAAGGTATTTCAGATCCTAAGGTGTTCAGTGGTTGTGGTTGTAGCTTGGGCAAGTTTTGTTATTTGCTTTTTTGTTTAGAATCCACTAATGACTGATTACATCCTCTGCTTATATTTCTGGGTTTGTAATACCTCGCTAGGAGGATATTCTCCAAATCCATCCTTTTGCCTGCAAATTTTAGGATATCATTTTTTCTTCCTGCTGAGTAGTACTCCATTGTGTAGATGTACCACAGTCTGTTAATTCATTCTTCAGTTGAGGAACATCTAGGTTGTTTCCAGGTTCTTACTATTACAAATAATGCTGCTATGAACATAGTTGAGCTAATGCCTTTGGAGGGAGAATGTGCGTCTTTAGGGTATATGCCCAGAAGTGGTATTGCTGGGTCCTTAGGGAGATTGATTTCCAGTTTTCTGAGAAACCACCAAACTGCATTCCAGAGTGGCTGAACAAGCTTGCACTCCCACCAACAATGGAGGACTCTTCCCCTTGCTCAGCAACCTCTCCAGCATAGGCTGTCATCTGTGTCTTTTAACTTAGCCAATCTGACAGGTGTAAGGTGGTATCTTAAAGTTGTTTTGATTTGCATTTCTCTGATGGCTAAAGAAGGTGAGCACTTTTTCATGTGCCTTTAGGCCATTCATAATTCTTCTGCTGAGAATTCCCTTTTTAATTCTGAACCCCATTTTTTGATTGGGTTATTCAAAGTTTTGGGCTCTATTTTCTTGAATTCTCTATATATTTTAGAGATCAGTCCTGTATCACTTGTAGGATTGGTGAAAATCTTTTCCCATTCTATAGGCTGTCATTTTGTCCTACTGACTGTGTCTTTGGCTTTACAGAAGCTTCTCAGTTTCAGTAGGTCCCACTTATTGATTGTTGTTCTTAGTGTCTGTGTCACTGGAGTTATATTTCGGAAGTGGTCACCTGTGCCAATTCATTGGAGAATACTTGCCACTTTCTTTTCTATCAAGTTCAGAGTGGCTTGGTTTATGTTGAGGTCTTTGATCTACTTGGATTTGAGTTTTGTGTAGGGTGACAGGCTTGGATATATTTGCATACTACCATCCAGCTATGCCAACACCATTTGTTAAAGATACCATCTTTTTTCCATTGAATGTTTGGGGCCTCTTTGTCGAAGATCAGGTGTTCATAGGTTTTTGGGTTAATGCCCAGATCCTCACTTCTATTCAATTGATCCACAAGTCTGTTTTGATGCCAGTACCAGTCTGTTTTTATTACTGTAGCTCTTGTTTACTTGTATTACCTGTAGACTTGAAGTCTGGGATGGTAATGCCTCCTGAGGTTCTTTTGTTGAGCAAAATTGTTTTGGCAATCCTGGCTTTCCTGTTATTCCAAATGAAGTTGAGTATTGTTCTTTCAAGGTCTGTAAAATATTGCATTGAGATTTTGATGGGAATTGTATTGAATCTGTAGATTGTTTTTGGTAGGATTGCCATTGTTACTATGTTGATCCTACCTATCCAGGAACATGGGAGATCTTTCCATTCTCTGATATCCTCTTCAATTTCTTTCTTCAGTGATTTAAAGTTTTTTCAAATAGATCTTTTACTTCTTTGGTCATAGTTACTCCAAGGTTTTTAATGCTATTTGCAGCAATTATAAAGGGTGATGTTTCCCTTATTTCTTTTTCAGCCTTTTTATCTTTAGTGTATACAACGGCTACTAATTTCTTTGAGTTAATCTTGTATCCAACAACACTGCTGAAGGTGTAGAAATTCAGCTGTAGAAATTCCCTGGTAGAATTTTGTGGATCACTAATGTATATAATCATATCATGTGCAAATAGAGTTTCACTTTTTCTTTTCTTATTTATATCCCCTTAATCTCCTTTGTTCTCTTATTGCTTTAGCTAAAACTTCCAGAACTATTTTGAATAGATAAGGGGAGCAAGGGCATCCTTGTCAAGTTCCTGATTTTAATGGGATTGCTTTAAGTTTTTCTCCATTAAGTTTGATGTTGGCTGTCGGCTTCTTGTAAATCGCCTTTATTTTATTTAGATATTTTCCCTGTATTCCTGATCTCTCCAGAGCTTTTATCATAAAGGAGTGTTGGATTTTGTCAAAGGCTTTTTTGGCTACTGAGTCTTCTACTCCAGAGATTCTCTCTTCCATCTCTTGGATTCTGTTGGTTATGCTTGTATCTGTAGTTACAGCTCTTTTCTTCAGATTTTCTATTTCTACCTTTGCCTCATTTAGTGCCTTTTTTATTTTTTCTATTTCATTTTTTAGTTCCTG
The DNA here is from genome assembly GCA_004025045.1 of Sigmodon hispidus. Lineage (NCBI taxonomy): Eukaryota > Metazoa > Chordata > Mammalia > Rodentia > Cricetidae > Sigmodon > Sigmodon hispidus. Next base: position 137,167 of record PVIH01002124.1, read on the forward strand.
AGATGTTTCTTTCATTTTTTGGTTTACCTTTTCTTGGTTTTCTTTCAAGAATTTGTTCATCTCTTCCAATTTTTTGTTTTTATTTTCTTCTATTTCTTTAAGGGAATTTTTTATGTCTTCTTTGAAGGCTTCAATAATTTTCATAAAGGTGTTTTTGGTGTTGTTTCCTTGTGTTTCCTCTTCATTACTCTGTTCAGGTCTAGTAGTTTTAGAACCACCAATTTCTTCTGGTGTTGCCTTGTTGTTCTTTATATTTTTATATGTATTTTTGCACTGGCATCTGCCCATGGCTTCAGTGGTTCAAGACTAGGCAGCTCCTACTCAGTTGTGGTAAGAGAATTTGTGTGTCTCTTGTCTCCTCTGAGCAAGGGGTCTGCTCGATCTCTGACTCTGCTCTGGACAGGGTTCTGAATCTCAAATCCCCCGTCCTTCTCTGATGATGCAGTTTACCCTGGAGGTGGGGCTGGCCGTGCAAGGTCCCCTCTTTTAGGTGTGGCTGGAGAAGCCCCTCACAACCAAACCCTAGCTCCTGTCTGCTAGGAAGAGCTGAGATTAGACTCTGGAGATTGACCCTGGTCCTGTAGAGAAACTATCTGGATGGGTTGTCCAGGTGCCGGAATTTGCTCACCTCTGGATGGGGTCAGAATTTCAAAAGCCTCAGCCATTCTCTGCTGACGCAGTTTGCCCTATTTAATTTATTGCTACAAATTTCTGTTAGGCTGTTTTATTATTCTACTTTTGTGTGTGATACTGTGCTTACACAGCTCATTTAAAAAGTAATGTATAATTAAGAAATACAGATTAGTAGTCATCTTAATAGTCAAGTTTATAGTCATATTAGATATGTTTTCAAGGTCATATACAGATACAGTTAGTTAGATAGATAGATAGTCTTCAAAAATTTCAAAGAACTATAGAATACGACATTTAATATATTTAATGACCTAAAGTTTCTCAAGACAATAAGATGTCTGCTTCTAGCAGCACCAATTCCTTCAAAAGGAAGATGAGTATCAAAGAAACTTTACATGTAATTTGTTTTCTTTATGGCAAAAGCTAGCCACATTACAAAACACTGTCCTTGCCTCAATTACTGACAGTTAGTGTCCAAACTAAACCAGCAGAACACAAAAGAAAGAGACTATCAAACTTTGCCAAGAAAAAGTAGGGTAATCCTTGAAAATTCCCTGCTTCTAAGAATAGTCTGTCACATATAATAAGCATATGGACCAAAGATGTATGCCCCAATGTTAAAAAGAAACTTTGGGTCACTTTGGGTGACTGTTCAGGTGGTCTAATGCCCTTGTCATTAAGTAACATTTCACCCTTCGAGGGTTTTTGATGGAGTTAAAGACTAGTTAGCAATATCTACAGTTTTTCTTAGCTCTGATTAAAAGATAAATTGGATGTTAAGTATTTGATTCACCAAGATAAGATAGATCATAGAGCATTTTCTCTAATTTTTCCAAAGACCAATGGACCTCATATTATAACTATAATTCTTTTTAAAAATTATTTATAAAAGCCCTTCTTTCCATGTATCCACCTGTTTCCCCCTTCCCTCATTCCAATTCCTCCCAGTCAGTCTTCAGCCTCACCCCTCCCATCCCCCATCCTCTCCCCCAAAAGGGCAAAAAGTCTCAAAGTGGATCAGCTCAGCGTGGCACATTCACTGGAAGCAAGTCCAATTTCCTCATCCCAATGTCAAGACTAGGTTAGATACTCCTCTGCAGTAAATGGGCTCCAATTCTTAATAACTATTTTTGTTGTATATAGTTCTACTATGTTAGAGTTAAAATCTTCTTTTTAAATTAGACAAAAGGGGGAAATTATAGAATAAACTTTCTGTGCACTACAAATATGTATTATAATAATTGGCTAATATAAGTTGATTGCCCAATAGCCAAGCAAAAGGTATAGGCAGAACAATCAAACACAGACTGCTGGGAGAAAAAAAAAAAACAGAGTCAGAGAATCAAGAGAGTAAGATACAAGCCAGCTACTGGGGAAGCAGAATATATAGAAACTGAGGTAACAAGCCATGAGTCACACGACAAAGAATAAATAGAAATAATTTAATTTAAGTTAGTTAATAGGTTAATTTAAGTGTAAGAGTTAGCTAGAAACAAGGCTGACCTATCAGCCAATCATTTATAACTAATATAAGGCTCAGTGTGGTACTTAGGAAGCAGCTTGTGGGATACAGTCTTTCTGCCCCCTCTTCCCTAGTAGTCCCTGATCTACATATGTAGAAGCTGTGCTTTACCTATATGCATTGGAGCTTTGCTCTCTATAACCCATTGATCATTGCATTGTGTTTAGTTGTGGTATTCTGTAACAGCCTTCATTTGCTCTAGGTATATCTGTGATACACCTGACAGAAGATTAATATTCAAAATATAGAAATAAGTCAGAAAAGACTAAGTCAAGGGAACAAATGACCCAGCTATAAATAGGCTAAGAATCACAATAGAAGTTTTCAATGAAAGAAATTAAAAATGGCTAAGGAATAATGCAAAGAGTATTCATCCATCATCCTTAGCAATTAGGAAAATACAAGTTAAAACAGCTCTGAGATTTCAACTTATCCAAGTCACAATGGCTAATATAAACTGAACAACTGATAATGAAGTCTGGGAAGATTGTGGAGAAAGAGGAACCCTGACTGACTGTTGGTGGGAATGTAAACTCTAGGAATAAATATAGAGATTCCCCCCAAAACTAAAATAATTATACCATGTGGCCAAGTCAGACTACTCCTTGGCATGTGACCAAATAACTTGATATTCTACTCCCCAGATACTTGCTCAACCATGCTAATTAACATTTTATTCTTTAAACCAAAATGGTTTCTAAGCAAAAGACCACTCTGATAAACTACAATGTCAGGGTACCAGGTGAGCGAAACGTGAGTAGAACCTGCAACACCTTCCTATGTTCTGAAACGGCAAAAGTCAGTGTTCTGACAGGTGAGGAGACAAGTCGGCTACCTTCATATGACGATGTTCTTCACTCAATGGAGCACCTTACTACAACTCTATGAGCTCAGATCTAGCTCAAGCATACCACTGCTTCATGTGGATATGTCACCCTGCAAGAGACAAGATTCCTCTTGATTGAAGACAGATCTGTGAAAGTAAAAGGCCAAAACAACAATTCTATAAAAAGCCCCTGTCATCCCATTCAAACCACTGAAGCTGAAATCAAAATATATCTGTGCTTCAGACACGTTAGTCAGCTGTCAGATCTTCACCCACTTCTACTGGGGCCAAAGGAACAATCTGTTCTCAACAGCCTAAGAGATGTTTTTGTCATTTTGCAAACTTTTAGAAGATACGGAAGGAGGACGAGGAGGAAGATAAGAAAGAAAGAGAGAAAGAGAGAAAGAGGAAGGAAGGAATAAAGAAACAAAGAAAGAAAGAAAAAAGAAAGAAAGACAGAAAGGGGGAGGGAGGGAGTTCTTGACTTTTTGAGAAGCAAGATTGCGGTGACAATTTTTAAGCAACTTCTTCTCCTTGCCATAATTTTGGATGTTGTTCTCTTCTACAGTGGGTGGAAATTTGAGTTGAAAAGCCCCAATTTTATTCTGTCTTAATTTTCCAGTCAGATAGACTACCTTCTTCTTGTATGAGTTCAAAGTACACACTGTGGGGATTTATGACAGTGATTAAGGTATAAAATTCCTGAACTACAAATCATATTCTTTTACTAGGATTGCTATTTTTTTTTTGCAGACTTTGAAAGGTGCCAGTGTTATATGACAATTTATAGATGTCACTTTTCTCCTGGCTCACCTGGTTAACATAGGGCAGTAGGTAATCCAACAGGTGATCTCTGTTACCCTGGTTCCTTCATTAGCTTCTCCACATTTTAAGCCAGATAAATATGTTTAGAGAAATGAAGAAAGCTATCCGTGTCTCCCATATCAGCAAAGGCAGAAGTAGAACACACATATCAGCCTGCCCCTGAGAGTTCTACCTGGCCTTTACTCACATTTATTTCTATCTATGTACTCAGGCTTCACCCTTTTAAAGACAGGTCCCAGCAGCAGATACAAAGACAACAGAATTATAGAAAATCACTTAACATCTTCCCAGTGGGGCAACCTCAGATCCTTACTGCTTCCTTTTATTTGCATGTTTCTGCTTCCTATCATTCTGATTGGACATAGGTTGACCGCTGCTGCATCTTTAACAGAACAGAAAGATTTTGGACTATGCTTCAGAGTTTACACCTAACTCTGACTCTCTACTTGTTTTAAACAGCCTCATTCACCCCTTCTTCTTCTTCTTCTTCTTCTTCTTCTTCTTCTTCTTCTTCTTCTTCTTCTTCTTTTTCCTCCTCCTCCTCCTTCTCCTCCTCTTCTTTCTTCTTCTGCTCCTCCCTTTCTTTATTCTCCTCGTCCTCATCTTCCTTCCCTTCTTCCTCCTCATCCTCCCGCTAATATTCTTCAGTTCTGCACTTTATTTTTTTTATAAGATAAGAGCTCTCTATGTAGTCCAGTGTGGTCTGAAACTTTCCATGTCACCCAGGCTGTTCTCAACCTCCCAACAATGACACTTCTGCCTCAGCTTTCAAAGTATTTGAATTCTGGACATAATCCATCATGGCTGGCTTCATGTAGATGTTTTTTATTCCGATGATCACTGGATTTCTTGTTTGTGACAGAATTTCTTCTTTATAGCGTTTTGATAAAATTAAGAAAGTAAAAGCAAGGGCATTTCATTTACAGTAGTTTATCTACCATGACAATGTCAGTGTTGGGAGTTTGGAACTTTGTTCTGTATTAATGTAAGGCATCTCCTATTTTCAGTCCATCCAGAGCAGCTATCTTAGGATATATGGTACTCTGCATATGCTCCTTAGTTAAAATGGGAAGAATGCTCACAGCTTTCCAATTTGAGAAAATGATGGAGGTGAGGCTAGATTGACTCAGGCCATGTTTGCTTGCTCTATAGTGAGTCAACACAGTCAATTTCCTCTTTACTATAGGGAAATATAAATGCCTCACCCAGAATGAGTCCAACACATGTGTTGGTTCTAATCTCCAAACACTTCCATATGGTCTGCTGGCTTAGATTCCCAAGTACTAACTCCTCCATCTCTCCTTGCTTGTGTTAGTTCTCAGGATATGGAGAAGGGGGCAGCAAAGTTTCCAGGAAAGGCAGATGAAGATTTGCTGAACAGTTTTGTGGAGCCCTGGTGAGTCTGTAGCAGAGCTCACCAATCACTTCTGAAAGCTTTTGCACCAAGAAATCTCTAGCCTGGCTCTAGAAGCTGTCTTGGAACATAGATAGTTTTCTTAGGTTAATGTTGGGTATGATCAGAGCTATATCCATGTTCTTTGATTGAAATGTTCCTTGTATTTATCCAATAAAGCAGAAGACACAGAATAAATCTACACAACAAGTGTTCTGATCCACTGCAGAGGCCATAGTAAATAATAGAAAAAGCATTTACCAGGAGAGGCTATACCTCAGTCCATATGCATTCTATATGGGGTTTGTAGAATAACACCTTTTTCTCCTAGGTCTCAGATTTTACCTCTCCCCATTTCCATGTCCATTGTGATCTCTGAACAATTCTACTTCAACACATGTTGGGAAGTAGATAACTAGACTCTCAAGCAATAAATACTTTCCTGATGTTCTCTATGAGCCAGACACTGCAACATTCTGCTACAATAAGCAAACAGAAAAACATGAGCAAAGCAAAGAATTACACATTTAGAATTTGTTACAGAATATTAAAACAACAAGAGAAAATGTGACAAAAAGAAAACTTGGAGGAATTGCTTTGCAATTTATGCAAAAAATATGTGTCAAAAGAAGTGAGACATTGAAAGCAAAGCAAAAGATCTCTAAGCCAATGGCTCCATGAATGAGGGAGAAATGATAATGTTTGAGGCATATAGGCTCTGAAGAGGCAAGGAGAAAACAGGAAAACAGAAAAGGGTTCTATATTCTCAGCTTTAAATGAGGCAATTGGTGATGGAAAGATTCTAGACATTTCAGATTTTCCACTTGCTGCATGGACTTGGTCATTAGGTTTACTTGCATAAGTATGTAATTAGGCATCATAGTGTATGCTTTGAACAACATTGTATAAAAGGAATCTCCCTGATGATCAGATAAACAGCTCTGCTAAACACTAACACTGGTTACACAAGACACCTGGCAAATAGAGGGTGGTAATCCACAATAAGCACAACCAGAGGGATTTTTCAGTTGGAGTTTGCGCTTACCAGAATTAGTCTAGGAATGGGTCCCTGAGAAGATACTTTAGTCTAGCCAAGTTGATACATAGGGCCTTCTTACTACATGTTTCCCGACTGGGCTCTGTGCTAGACCTAAATGTCTTATTCAAAGTACAATAGTAGCCAATAGATATGGTTTCCTGGTAGCCCTTCCTGATTTCTCCTTAGTGTTTCATGTTTCTTTGTTTTCTCACTCAAATTCAGTGTTTCTGGCTCCCCATTACCTGACACAGCATCATCCTTAAAATGGCCCATTGGTCCTCTATGTCTAATCTAGCTTTTTCTACCGCACCTCCCTGTGTACTTTTCTCTTGGATGACAACTCCGTTGGGCTATTATTACAACTGTTCTTACTGTTATTTCTGTTGTTCAATGGCTTTGTTCCCTGAGAGACATTTATGTTCAACTCTATATGATATTGTTTTGCTTTTTCTTCCCATTCTATCAAATAGAGAAGGCTAAAAGAACAGAACGCAATGTCGCTCCAGGGGACCCATTTATACAGAGTACAAATACAAATCCCACTTGTACCTCACAGAGAAACATGTTTAAGATCCAGCTTTTATAAACAGACCCTTGAATCTCAGCAAGAGGATTTGAAAAGTCAAACACTCTGGGGCCATGACTATAAAAGTAAAATTACAAGGCTTGGGAATCTTTCCAGAGACAGGCTTATTTCAAACATTGCTATCTCATAGGTGTTATTCTCAGCAGAACCTAGGTTCATGTCAGCTTCCAGTTCAACATTCAGCTGCAGTGGAAGCCTTACAACAGCCTTCCTATGTTAAGAAAGAAGTCATTATATAGTTTTGAGTGTCTCCTCTCTCCTTCATTCCTATCATAAGTTCTAAACTTCCTGTCAATTCCAACCTCTCTCACATTTCTTTGTGGAAGGCACACTTATCAGATGTGCATGCTTTCCCAGGTGAACTGCTAGTATCAGACTATAAAAGTGTGCATAGTAAAGCCCACCCACTCAAGAATTCACAAGTAAGATAGAAGTGCTTTAATCCCAGGAGACTGGTGTTATGTTGCAGATGTGATAACAGAAGTTATGATGCAGGACAATGAGAATGCATGGCAGGGAAAGCAAAATTCCCTGGAGATACGCATGGAAATACTTGAGCCTTTATTAAAAAGATAGGTGAAGAGAATGTCAAACCACTGGGTAGCCTTGTAGAATGAGACACATATTTGGAGATTTCTGGCTAGGGATGTGGGTTTGTGTTCCTTCATTCTCAGGTCTGCAGAGATGTGACATACTTGCATGTTCATGTCTTATTTTTCTTGCTATCTCCTGCAGTTCTGCTTGAACTCTGACAGACAGTTCAGTAGAATACGTATGTGCAAAACTTGACCCTGCCATTTACTACTATGTTATCATGAGAATCTTTATTAATATTTTCATATAAAACTGTAAAAATGTAGTTCACGACCACTGTAAAGTTCTATCCTGAGTTCTATTTTAGAACTCCCTCACTAGATCAAGCTTGCCTTGAATCCATAGAGTTCCATCTGCCTCTGCCTCCACAGTGCTGAGATTAAAGGCTTGTACCACCATGGCCTGGGCTGGTTACCCTGTTTTTGAAACTGATTAAAGTGAGGTCCAGGCCATCTCTCAGAATGATGAGTTAGCAACTGTAGAACCCTAGTAAAAGCTAAGATTTGCTTTTATTCTTGCATGACTTTTAAAAGCTTTCTACACAATAGTTTATACCAAATTTATTTGAGGTTGGTTAATATTATTTAATTATGAGACCTTTGCCTCTAACTCACGAAAATGGTCATTAATTTCTCTCATTGTATCAGTGTCCCAGCTAAGAGAACTTAAAAACCTGTGGATTCTGTGACTGTGTTTTCATCCACTAATCTATACTGGTTACTGGTAAAGCATGGTTAGGGGCAAAGAGGTGATCGTGCTCACATTTGAACGTGGCTACAATTATTTTCTACAAGTATCGCCAAGAGAGCTAACTCCTTAAAGATGCCCCATGAGGTTACACAGACCACCACAGAGGAGCTACAAAGAGCATCAGTTCCAAACTGTGTATAACTTCAACCAAGAGCATTCGCCGAACTTTTATCATAAAGAAAAGTAAGTTATCAGTGACTTACCCCATCATGTCTCTCCTAAGAGATGTTGAATGTAAATCCCACTGCCCCATGCCCTTACCCTTTCCTAATTGCCTGTCTTCTGTCAATCAGGTTAGATTTGGAGGCCCTGGACTCTAAACTCCTGTTTGGAAATGAATTTCTGCTCTTGTACCGTAGAATCTCTTTACAGCAAATTCCAAGATTCACCTTACCTGTATCATTTTTATAATCAAGGATAATTTCATTATATAATTTACATTGTATTAGGGTGAGAATACTATGGCCTATATTCCAGAATTGCCTGGCTGTCTATATAGCTTTTATAAATAAAGCTCCATCAGAATACAACCCAGTCATTTGTTCATTCATTGTCTGTGACAATTTTTATTGAACAGTGACAGAAGTGCTCACGACACCAGCCTTATGGCCACAAATCCCAACATTATTATCTATTTGATGATTTTCTGACAATTCTAAATTACCCCCTGCTTTAGTGTATAAATTTTATATGACCTATAAATGTAACGCACTTCACAGGTACTTCTTCACACTGGAAGGCAGTGTGGTAAATATTTAAGATGAAAATATATGGAATCACATGGATTTTAAAGGATTTTGATTTGTTTTAACTCAAATATTCCTTGAAATTATGCATTTTAATAAGGTACTATTCTAGCTACATTATGGAAGCCATGGCAAAAACACTCTGAACAAATGCAACTGAGGGGAGAAAATAATTTATTTGGCTTAAACTTTTAGGTCACAGACCATTAACGAGGTGAATCAGGACAGGAACTCAAGGCAGGCTTATTTGCTATTCCATTCAGCATGGCCTCTAAGAAAGGGGCTCACCCACAGCTAAGGGAGCACAGCAGAAACCATGGGTGAATGGCTTGATGACTCAATTCTAGACCCATGTTCAGCTAATTTTCTTATACAACATAGGGCCTCTGAACAGGGAATTGTACCTCCCGTTAAGGAATGGCTGATGCTGTAACACTTAACAATTAAGACAATCCCCTACAGCCTTGTGTGTTCATAGATGGATCTGTCCTGGGAAATGCCTCAGTTGATATTGCATTCGGAAGAGAATCTACATTGTGTCAGATTGACAGTCAAACCTGTCCAGTACAATTATTATGCGATGTTTTGACTCAAATTTGCTGTCTATCATTTGTAAATGGAAGTAAACATGTCTAATTCTTTGAACAATTACCACTTTTCATGGTGAAAATCAGCCAAATTCTACTTGTGATTCTGAGATATGCAGTTGCTAGCTGCAATTTATTCTCATTCCAATGAACATCTAGCTCTTATTAAAATCTATTTTTTAATGTTTAGATCAACCTTATAATTTTTTTCCTTCCCCACTCTCTCAAGCCTATTGTAACCATATGTTGTAACGTAAGTTTCTATGTCATCAATTCTTTTAGAGTCTACGTATGCAAGAGATCAGATATAATGCCTGGCTTAGTTCAGTTAATATTATGACTCTCATAGTCCATCCATATTGTCACAAGTCATAGGGAACCATCTTCCTTATAGTTGAATAATGTTTCATCCTACACATGTATCACACTATCTTTGTTCATACATCATCTGATAGACACTTAGGTTTTTTCCATTTCTGAGCTATTGTGAATAGTGCTAAAAGAAGCATGAGACTGTACACATCTTTTCAACATACTGATTTAATTTCCTTCGGATATGTACCCAGAACCAGTACTGCTAGATCATATGGTGGTTCTATTTTTAATTTTTTTTTGTGGAACCTCCACACTGTTTTCCATATGGCTGTACTAATTTGCATTCCCACCAGCAGTGTGAAAGGGTCTCCTTTTCTCTGCATCCAGCAGTTGTTATCTTCAGTATTTTTCATAATGGCCATTCCTCGATGGGGCAAGGAGATAGCTCATTGCAGTTTTCATTTACCTTTCTCTAATGATTAATGACATTAAACCTTTACTAATATCCCATTACCCAGGAAACAGATCCCTCCAGCACACCCCTGGGGAGGGGGGGAAGCACAGACACTCCCAGATTTACTTCTTTTGACTCTTTCTCCCAGACCTAGCTCTCATACTCAGGCTATTCTACACACCCACCCACCCCTCACTTCACTCCTTCTTCTGCATTAAGGTTTACTGTCTCCTCAATGGTATAGCTGTATTTTAAAGGCAAACCTGGGCTGAACAGTCCAAGTATGGATAATGGGAAACCAGTGCTTGAATGCTGCATTAAAAGCGAACTGCATACAATTAATGCTTAATAGTATTTAAGATGCAAAAAAGATACCCCAAAGTTCCGGAACCCAGACTTCCTGGATTTGTCTTCCTTGGAAAAGTACCACCACCACCCTACAATTTCCATCAAGTTGTCACCATTCTTTTGCTGTAGGCAATGCTTTTCTGTCTGATGGTAATTGCTTCCAAGGCCTGAAAGCCATCATCCCTAAAAAAGCACTGCATCCTGACTCAGGATGCTGAGGGCGGTAGCATGTGTGTTACAGGAAAGACAAAGACTAGATTGTTTATTGACTGTCTTTAGAAAAATACACCAGATAGGCCTATGCACTTAGCAGATGGGCATCTGGACAGGTGACGGATTCTTGTGTTTTGTTTAAAAATTTTAAAAAGGACCAATGGTGTAGAAGGTTTGGAAAATTCGCCCTCCCCATTTCCTGAGTGTGGCAAACTCCACCTCCACCCTTTACACTTGTTCAAGAGAGGTCTGCACTTTGGAGCTAGTAAATCTGCTTGGCAGGTAATCTGCTACCCATCCGCCAGCTGCTTCATTGGCAAAAGGCGCATCACTATTACCATGGCAACTTGCAGGCAGGCAAAGGGCACGCAGGCCTGGCTTGAGGCCAAGGTAATCCAATGGCACTGGGCTTTGTTAATAGAAAGAGAAAAGCGGGCCAGAGCTTCTTGCCTCTGCCTTTGCCAGTAAAGGCTGGACGGGAGCAGAGAGCAGAGCTAATTAACCCGCTGGACCAGCTGTTGGTTACAGCTTGCCAAATCCGACAAGTGGCCAAGGTTTGTCTATTCCTAACCCTTGTTGTCTTCCAGGGAGGCAGGGCCCTGGGGGAACAAGGTCCTTTTTTCAATGATGTCATCTGAGTATTTGTAGAATTTCCTCTTTGTGGGAAAGTTCTCTGGCAAAGTATAAAGAGACTTGACTTCCCTCGGAAGACCCCTTGGCCTTTTAATTTTTCTAGATGAGAAACAAATCTGGGATTATAGGGAGAACCAGGATGCTGGGGGTGGTGGGATATCCGTGCTGTCTGCCATCCATTGTGTTAAGAGTCCCATGTGAAATGCCTTTCATTCACCAACATTGCCTAAAAGATCCCATAGCCAAAGAACAATTAGTAAGAATAAATTGTTTTGAAAAGACATTATCAGGGAAAGGAAGCAAACACACACTAATTTCTGACACTATGACAGGCGGTCCACCTGTATGTGTAACAATTACATACAAAGGCAGAGATGAAGAAACTGAGTCTGAAAGGTCAGGGAGCTGCATAGAGGGTCATAGCTTGACCAAGGTGGTTCTCACTGAAGCATACATCTGATCAAAAACACCCATTTTCTTCTCTTCCTCCTCCTCCTTTTCCACCCCTTTCTCCTCATCATCATTATTGCCCCACACTAATCAGTCATTGGTACAGGATTACTGATATCCTGAATAATATTTTATTGTTTAGGAATAAATAACCTCACAAAATATTATTATGACTTGGCATGCTTGTGATAAAAAACTACAAACCTAAACAACTTACATTTGCATCAACTTTAAGGTAATAATCCGACATTGAATCTTGTGTATAAGGCACTTTGTATAAATTGCTATTATCATGGAAAAACGCATGTTCTAATCTCACATTAAGAAGGCAATTAATGTTTAGGGAGCAGGGTGGGGACATGTAGAAATAAATTAGAAGTACATGACTGGGTCTTACTGCAAAATCTGGACTGTGATAGCTTTATATGATTGCAACCTTGAAGTCATAAAAATCCTAGTGTACAGATGGGAGGCAAAAGATTCCCCTGACTGAGAGATAGAATGAACACGAGAAAGGGCTTTAGAGATAGTAAAACAGGCTGACCCTTTGCCCTGGGAGTCCACCCACAACCAGGAACTATGAATGTCTGTTCTCTGAAGCTAGCTTATTTTTTTCCTGAATAGAAATAGTACTTCCAGTGGGAAAGAGGTCATGACAGAGAGAGAGAGAGAGAGAGAGAGAGAGTGAGAGAGAGAGAGAGAGAGAGAGAGAGAGAGAGAGAGAGAGAGATTCTAGGACTGTCTGTGGCCTCGACTTGTGGCATTATAGCATTTATAGCAGAGAAAAGCAAGTCCCAGATTACCGTTGAGCAGGTGCCAACTTAAGCCCATTTATGCAATCATTGTCATCTCATTGAATACTTATTCTGAGTCTATGAGATCAGAAATATAACTTTACAAGTCTAATGCCATATAGAATGAACTGAGTTGCAGAACACAGTGCAATGACATGCTTTAAGGACAATCAGGAAGGCACATCTTTTTCCCCTGTGTCATGATTATCCTGGCTTTCTTGCACACACCACACAGATACTTACACAGTTCCATGAAGAAGAATGAAACTGTGCGTAATCCTGGGTGCAGGTGGTCAGAAGCTGAGAAGAAACAGATGTCTGACAAAAGAATGCTGAATAGTAATTTGGAGCGGGAGCAGCCTATCCCTCTTGGGCTCAAAGATCCAGAATAGGGTTGGAAAGTATGGAAGTATGCTGCCACAGGTAAGTTTAGGGGGCAGCAAGAGATTACAAAAAAAATCATGAATAAATTTTAGAAATTATAAATTACCAAAAAAGATACTTACAGACTAACCATCATGGTGCAAGAGAACTAACCATCTACAGAGCAAAGGGCTTTGGCAGCAACTGGACTTAGGCTTTAGTTTCCTCTATGATAACATTTTTGTTGAGCAGTTCATTCATGCATATAATAAGATCAAATCTACTCCCATTTCATCCCCTCCGATTTCTCCCTATATCTCTCCATCCCTTTTCTTCTCAATGTTTGTCATCTCTCTTTTTAAAACCCACTGAATCAACTCAGCTGCAATACTTTCAAACTTAGAAACATATTCCAAGAGTCACATTATGTAGATCCTATGTAATAACTGTTGCTATTGATCTCTGTTTCAGAGGCAAAGAAACAGATTCATAGGGTAGTTAAATAACCTCCCAGGGCTTCCTAGGTATACAGGCATATGACACTATGTATTTGTTATGTAACATTATCTTTTGGTCAGGAAGAATTGGGCTGTGGCTTATCTTGGTCTTCTTTACAGTTTCTGTTAAGCCTACAATTAAGGGATCTTCTGAGATTGCAACTACAACTAATCACTTAACTTGAAAAGGATCTGTTTCTAGGGTAGTGTACATAACATTTGGTAGAATTCAGTTCCCCAGCCATGTCCTCATTCTTCACTCACAGTTCGTTACAGATCACCCAAGTTCTTAGTCACAGGAGTCTTTTTCATAGAATAACTCGAATCATCAGTGCCAATGTGCCATCCAGTGATACACTATATTGTGATCTACTTGTCAAAATGTCAACTCACAATATTGCCATATACTAGCATTTAAAAGAGAGTCATTTAAGAAAAGGCAGATGCATAATTCCAATAATACCAAGATGTGTTTATCAGTTGGGAACATTTTAGAACATCTTAAACAGTTTAAAACATAGTAAGTGGTTCTTAACCTGTGGGTCACAACCCTATTGGGGGATTACCTAAGACCACCAAAAACCACAGATACTTACATTATGATTTATAACAATAGCAAGATTACATTTTGAAGTATTAAGAAAAATAATTTGGTGGTTGAGGGGTCGTTCCAATATAAGGAACACTATTAGAAGTTTGCAACATTAGGAAGGATGAAAAACCACTGCTTTGTAAGCTATATATCACAAATTTCAGCCCTCAAAAGGCAAAACTAAGACTCTCATCTAATTATTTGTTTTCAGAGTTATGTTCTTAACCACAAACCTGTCAATCACCAATCACATAACCTTTGGCTAATATAACTAATTGCTTTGTTTCTACAGAAAGTTCATTGCTATTATTTGCATTTGAAGATTGTTGCTGATTTGAAATAAAATGTGTATGAAATGTCTAATGTTCAGATTTCTCAGTGCGTTGAAGGACACCCAAATATCTGAAGTACAAGTTGCTATGGAGATTGCCTTTGAATCTGAATACCCTAGCTGGCCATTGAAGCAATTAGGAAAGTCTCACAGTAGAGAACAGAAAGGATACTGACCTATATCACATCACCCTAGTATTAAAGACTTCTGTTTGCTGTGAAACCTCACTCACTCCCTAGTTTCAGAGAGTGGGACTGAAGGTTTCCTCATAATAAAATTGTTCAAGGGTTCAGAGAAACCCACAATTGTGCCCTATCCTTGTAACAGGGGAAGAAATCAAGACAGATTTTCAATACTTAAGAACACCTGTTTAGAATAACCCTCGTGCTGGCTAGTTTTATGTAACTTGACACAAGCTAGAGTCTTTTACAAAAAGAGAACTTTAACTGAGAAAATATTTCTACCAGATTGGGCTATAGGGCATTATCTTGACTGATGATTGATGTGGGATGGGCTAGTTCTCTGTAGAAGGTAACAATTCTGGGCTCATGGTTCTGGATGCTCTAAGAAATGTAGCTGAGCAAGTCACAGGGAGCAAGTCAGTACACAGTGTCCTCCATGCCTTTTGCTATAGGTTCTACCTCTAGCTTGCCAGCTTAACTAACTGCTTTGCCCTCCTGTTGGTGGTGGGCTCATGTATAACTGTAAGCTGAAATGGATTCTTTCCTTCCCAAGATGCTGTTGACCACAGTGTTTTATTGAAACAACAGAAAACCTAATTAAGATAACCCTCTTCCTTTCCTGTGGCACAGCTGAAGGACATAATTTGTCTTATGTAAAGTTGCTACTTCAAGTTCATCCTACCTTGTAGATTTCACTGCCCTTCAGTCTGCTATGTAATTAATCCCAGAGTTCTATTTGAATAGACAGCATAAGGCATGAATTTGGATATAACTTTTCTTCTTGTGCTATGTCTCCTCAAGAGTCTGTAAAATGGAAGAAAGGACAAAAATTGACAGACTGTGGATAATAATGTTCCATGAGGGTTTTCCATATGAGAACTGACTGATCCAACTGAACAATCTTATCTTTCCATAAGCTGAGGACTCCTTCCTGGGTGATTCCTATAGTTACCCACATTGCCCCTGGATTCATGCTCCCTACATGTACATGACATTGATGAAATATCACTTTTGATCAATGCTTTGGGATTCTAGAATTGAAAATGCAAGACAGAATTCTTTGGATCCAGTACATTCAGCTTAATTAAACAGTGATGAGACACCTGGGTTCCAGTTTGGATTCTTTAAAAAATCCATAGTTCACTGTGTGGCTTTTTAGCAAATTCTCTTAACTCATCAGGAATTAATTCCCTGAACTATCAAACAAAGTGCTTTAATCATAGCCTGAACATTTCCTGGGACCTGGTTTTTGAGATGGGCTCTCTCTTTGCATTTGTCACTGAGTTTTCTGTGTAAGTAAACTGTAACCTTAGGAACACTCTCTGAATCTGCAGTGCAAGCTATCCTAAATATGGCAACACTAAGCCATTTCCTGTCAAGTTCCCTTGGAAGCATAAAAAAGCAGAGATGGTGTCTTCTCAGTTAAGCACCCCCCCACACACCACACATCTATTTGAAAGAGGATGGGAACACTGTGTCAGACAAGAATGAAAACGTACCACACAAGTGGAGCTCTGTATTAATCCAAACAAAATGACTGGGGTGGATGGTCAGAGCCTGAACAATTTTAATGCAGGCATGAAGATAGGCCACACAGTTAGATCAGAATTTAAATAGCCTCACATCACATGCATTTTCTAGCTCCCTTCACAGCTCCTCAAAAACATCCAAATGTTCCATTTTGGAGAAGCAGATGCCCCTGAAAATGAAGACCATTCCTCCATTGTCTTTTCATTTCTACATTCTCCACAGTTAACTGCTTGTTCTCCAGGAATAATCTTGGCAAATGATGCATGATTTATAAAGGGAGGGAGACTGGCCCACTGTTTGGCCACTCTCCTGAAGAATGACGTAACTTGGTAAGTGAATGTTTATGGGAGGGCCTCAAAAAGAAGTTACAAGCAGGAACACAAGCTTGCCAGCAGCTACCTGAGACCTTCTACCCAGCCAGACTACCAAGTGTTAGTTTGATGTCAAACACCAATCTAGGCACAAGGGAAAGAATAAGCAATAAACAGTATACTTCCTATGCAAATAAAATTCAAGCTCATCTTTAAATAACTCAAATAAATTAGTCCAGCTGTTGTTCCTTTGGGGTCAGCTAAGTTTTTTTAAATTTCACATATGTGTATTTTATTTATATCCCATTCTCCTCCCTTCAACTTCTCACATATTTCTTTCCCATCCTGATGTTTCCAAATTCATGGCCTCTTTAATATTAATGTTTGAGAGAGAGAGAGAGAGAGAGAGAGAGAGAGAGAGAGAGAGAGAGAGAGAGAGAGAGAGACATCTCATTGCAGAAACCCTGTAACCCTGTTCCTCGCTTGGGATTTTAAACACCTTGGACTGACACTTGAAATAGCATGGCCTTTGGAAAACTCAGAGTGAACCCTGCCCCGCATGGCACATCTCTTCTAACAAAGCCACATTTCCTAACAGTTCCACACTTGCAAACAGTTCCAACTACAGACCAAATATTCACATATATGATCCTTGGGAGGCCATTCTCATTCAAACAACCACAAAATTACAATTAAAGGGAAGAGAGCAAGAGGCAGAAGGCCTTGAAAATACTTGTCCTCTCAAGAAGTATTGCACCAGTTCTATTTGATATTATAATAAAAACTCAGAGCCAGATATTTGGGAAAAGCTGAAATATCAGAGACATAGAGAAACAAACCATAATTACTTCTCAACCAGCCAACTCTTCAGGCCTGTATCCATGAATTCTCAGCCTAAAAGAGAAGTGAACAGGCTCAGGGAAGAAGTCCTGCCTCCTGCAGCCTTAGCTTTCTCTCTTAGATATTGTACTTCCTGGGTTAACATTTCAAGTACTAAAATTAAAGTTGTGTGTTTCCCATGTACATACTTCCAGGAGTATGGGATCACAAATCCTGGGATTAAAGGTGTGAGCCAACACTGCCTGGTCCTGTTAGGCCTTGAACTCACATAGATCCAAACAGATCTCTGTCCTCCAAGAGATGGGATTAAAGCATGGGTTACCACTGCCTGACCTTCAGGGCTTGGCTCTGCCGGAGGCTATGACTTCTTATATTTCAGACTATTTTTATTAAATGTATATCACCATAAAAATATGCATGGGATTATATACACTACTATGGGAAAAGAAAATATATGTAGACTTGGAGGTGGTATTCAAGCACTCATGTTGTTTATATATGGGCAATGTTATGACTGAGTAACTGACTAGTGATGTGAAGATGAGTGGTGAGGAATTTCAGAAAGTTACCAGATCAACAGTATGCAGACTATGGAAAAAGAGATAACACAACTTCTATGAGTTAATCTTATAGTTACACATAAATGTAACATGGGGGAAAATGGGTCATGTGACATTCTGTGATGATTATTGGATAGATCACTTCCCCTTCAGACTCTATTTCATGCATTTCCTAGGCTTTGGAGAATTACTACACACAAGCTCATACAGTCAAGGACAGACTGATTAACATGGAAAAACTAAGTGCTGGCCCATGTTTAAAGAAGTCTAAGAGTCCAATATAGCTCCTTCATTTTCTGTAGTCAAATAGTGCTTTTGAAGACTCTTCCTGCCACCCACTCTACCTCATTTGTTTCCCGTCAACTGGCACTAATTACAAAGGCTTAACTTCAAAAGCATTGTACAGGCTTCCTTCTGTCTCAGAGATTGCTTCCTGGGAAATTCTCAACTATAACATTATCTAGTAGTATGTATACTAATTTATATTCCAAAAAATTATGTTAAAATACAAGTCTTAAGATGCTAGTATTTGGAAGTAATGCCCTTAAGAGGTGGTTAGATCATGAGAGAGAGTGAGCTCTCATAAATAAGATTAGTAGCCTCATAAAAGAAACCTTAGAGATCCCTCCCTTGGGGCTATGAGGAGAAGAAGACAGATATCTATGAGAAAGTGGGCCCCCATAAGTCTTGAAACATGCCAAATATTTGATCTTGAACTTCTTATCTTCCAGAAGTATGAGAAATTAATCCCTGTCGTTTATAAGATATCTAGTCTATGGTATTTTCTTGTGGCAGCCTAAAGGAACCATGATAGCAAATATGTTCATTGCAAGGCATTTTATCATTTGATAACTAGTTATTTGAATATGTACAAGAAATT
Source organism: Sigmodon hispidus (assembly GCA_004025045.1). Taxonomy (NCBI): domain Eukaryota; kingdom Metazoa; phylum Chordata; class Mammalia; order Rodentia; family Cricetidae; genus Sigmodon; species Sigmodon hispidus. The sequence continues at coordinate 155,961 of PVIH01002124.1, forward strand.
TATAATTCCGTTTTTGGCAATCTTTAGTGGTTGTCACATGACATGGCTGTTGCATGCCTTAACTCACAGCAACTTTGAACACCTGCCCATAACCTGTAAAAGAATAAGACAGTCAAAATTCCAATGTGAGTGGTGAAAGGCCTCCTGAGGACCTACCCCTATCAGAGGAAATATTGGCAACTGATTGCTTCTGTAAGAAGGAATACATCTCATTTTGAAATTTGGCTGTAGGTAGGCTGTTCTTGACCCTTTGGATAGCCACATACCCATGTGTATATGGCAGAAGTAATTGGTCTTGGGGCTGTTAATAACAAAAACAAAAAATGGGAAGACATGAATCTGATGGAAAGCTTCATGGGCTAAGAGAAATACAGAAAGAGTTAGAGTAAGGAAGATAGTGGTGGATGAATATGATCAATATACTCTTGTGTGTGTATATATATATACATATAAATATATATATATATATATATGAACTACCAAAGAATAAAACTATCAACTTTTTAAAAGGCTAAAGTACTTAATATTCCCCTCCATCTTTTTCTGACTCATCATAATTTTGTCACCAGTTGGTCAATATCACCAGAATAGGATTGGGCATGAATTAGCATTATCTAAAGATTATTGCTAGAATAATCCATATCATAACCAGAGCAGTTTTCAGGACCTTGGGTAGCAACATGTGTAATGCTCCTCCTGTAACTTCAAGGTTTATTTTCTCTATAGGCTTCCATTCTATCATGTAGCAATTCGGTGTTTCACTCTCTCCTCCTAGAGGCACATTAGCAAGCTGCCATTTTAAACTCAAATGTCAGGAGGCCCTTCATAGGTCCCAGATCAATGGGAACCTCTACCTTGAACTTTCACTCTTGCCAGCAATAAACTTCTTATATTTATTAACTAACCAGTCTCAAACATTTTGTTATAGCAACAGAAATGGTTACATAAGCATAGGGAATCATTACTGAAATTATACCTGGCTACAGAGAATAATTAAACAGATGCATATTGTTGTAGGAAATGGGAATTTGTCACTTTCAGAAAGGATTTATAATACAGGAAGAGAGATATCAACAATAACGTTGTGGTCATAGCTAAGACACCAATATGATCTAATATTTCTGAATATAAATACACATATTAAAGAAAATACATTTAAATGTTGTACATGTTATTTGTTCCTTAAGTTGATTACCTGAGTTCAAATACTAATTAGCACACATAAAACTTGGGCTTTGGTTCTTCTCTCCTCTAAGAACCGGTTTATCAAGTGCTGTCAGCATGTCCTAGTGGATTATTAAAATTCTCAAATATCATGCTAATATATTGGAAGTTTTTAGGAGACGGTTGAAAAGAGCCCCTAACTGTGATTAATGTATGTAGTGAATAGATATAATGAATTATGATGTTCAACCTTAAACTTGAACATAAACACCATTTTTTATGTAACAAAATTTTGAAAATGATTCAACAAATAGAGAAAATAATAATATCTTATAGCTGAATTTTGATTAATAAATGTATAGGGATAATAACATTTGTAGTACAGCAAGTAATGGTTATAATAAAGAACATTAATAGTGAAATCAATTTGTACAAGTCTAATAAGAAACATACTATATGCATAATTTCAAAATCTTTCTTCACAAAGTAGTTAGTTATTTGTAGCAATACAGAGAAGAAATTGTTACTATACAGAGAAGAACTCTTGTACAAATGTTATCATTAAGCTACTAATGATCCCACATTAGTATCATGTCAAGTGTCTCCTGATAGGATTTATTGGCAGAGCCCAACATTGATTTAGTGACAGCACATATAGATATATTTACCAGTAATTCATGCTTTAATTAAATCATGGAGATATCTACAGATTTAGGCTGAAGGAATATTGTGTAACAATTGGCCCAGACTTATAAGATGTCATATCATGAAAAACAAAGGAAGACTAAGGTGAGAAAAAGCTCAGATTAAACCCCCATATCAGAGAAACACATGAAAATATGATACACAGAGTCAGGAATGTACGCAATTCATGTAGAAGCTAGTAGTCAATGTTAGTTTTCTTCCCCTGTTACTTCCACTAAAACTGATGATACAATTTAGCAAATTGTTCTTAAATATGAATATTTGAAAGTCTGATATTTACCAACAAGAACTGATTTATACAATTAAGAATTGTATTTACAAGTTTACTTTGTTTTTGAGAACAAAATTATGGCATATATAATTGTATAAATTCTTTGTACACTTTTTACTTTCTGAAATGATTTACAAATGCAGTACCTTTGGGACAAGCAAACATAGAAAGCATTTTATAATTTGCTAAGGTAATTAACTTCTAAATATATTATAACTCAATTATCTAAAAATTACTTTTTAATTTAAAAATGTAATATTTTATACATTGTATTTCTGAATGTAATTTATTCTACCTGTTTGACAAATTTTACTCATCACTATGGTGCAGGAAAAAACATTGGCTGTCTCATTGCTTGAAGGTATCTTCAGAAGTTTGAAGGTTATAAATTGACCAGAGAAGCCAATACATAGACAAAACTGGTGCTTGCTTAACTGACTTGATGCTTCTAAATGTTTGTATGACATCAGAATGATGTGGTTGTATGGGTTGTGGCTTGCAAAATTCTGTACATATAAGATAGTGGAGGGACAAAAATAAAAACTTGTGGCTGCTCTTTCTAATTTAACCTGAAATGACCTAGACTATTTATATTACCTTTATGAAACAACAGTCATGCATTTTTTGTTATTCAAGATACTAAACATTAAATAGGTTTAATGATTGAGTAGCCTTCAATAAAACAAAAACACAATGTCAGCAAATGGATAACTAAAATATGTAAGTTGAAAGAGCCAGTTATCAATGTATTCCATATTCCTCTCATCAACAATGGCAATTTATTTTCCCCTACATACTCCTACTATCTCCTTTATTTACTTTCATTCTCTCTGTGTCTCTGTCTTTCTCTCTCTCTCGTGTGTGTGTGTGTGTGTGTGTGTGTGTGTGTGTGTGTGTGTGTGTAGCTGTGTGTACTGGAGTACAATGACTCTCATACCTGAAATACTGACTCTCTCTATTCCATACACTAATTACATAATTCCGTAATTACAATTAACATTACTTATAGTAAAATACATAGTATGATAAAAGCAGTTTACCTTCTGTAGTAAAAGGTTTCTGGCCCATACTAGCCCCAAGGTCTGGGACTTTCCTGCAGCTATTTAATGCTGCCTAGCCTTTCTAGGCTCTGATTTTCCACCTACTTCTAAGATGCCTTGCTATAGAACAAAGCAGCCCTTTTATTAGCCAATAATATTCAACATACGAAAAGACATCCCATATCAAACTTCCTTTTTATCCACCTCCCATTTCATTCTCCATGGTCTTTTTAGTGAGTTTACTTTTCTAAGAAATTCTCTGCAGAGAAGCCTGTGGAGATGGTTTCAACTTGAGAAACAAGGTCAAAGCTCTTTAGCTGATAGAATCATGGAGGTGGGACAGAGAACTGTCTACACAGAAGTTGGTCACTACCCTCAGTTCTCCTCAGTTCTTTGGTGTTAATAATTTGAACGGCTTTCTCTATTGTTTGACTCAAACATACACTTGCTATTTATAGACCACTTATTTAGTCTGTAGGGACTTTCCCACACAGTAACACATTCTATCTGCACAAGCAGCCTGTGGAGTAATTATTACAAACTATATTTCAAAGATGAAAATGTGCAGAAGGCTCCAAAAGGTGATGGCTTCCCCCAAGATTAATGGTTCATAAATGGACAGTTAAGATCTTACCAGAGAGTTTTTTGTTTTTGAACACACCATGAACCTCTCAATACAGTTACCTTTCATGTGACATACAGCATGTACCATACACTCCTATAAATGACAAATCTGATTCTACAAAGCAATAAATAGTCAATGTATATATTGTACCCTTTATCCATCTCTCTCTGTCAGAGTATTTCAAGCTATAGGGAGGTAGAAGCTAAGAAAAGCATTTAAAGAGAAATAGATTGACTACATCTCTAGTTGTCCTCTTGATTGGGGAGGTAGATCCAAATTGCTTGTCCTGAGAATTTATTGAATTCTTATGTTTTTGTTGTTGTTTGTAATATGAAAAGGAATGGTAAAAAAAAAATCCTCTTGCACACAGTGATGAAAGGAAGATTCCTACCATTCCCATCCAGGCCAAGAAGAAAAGGAAAAATAGCTAAGATAGTAAAGATGTGAGGAACTACTTCAAGCTATGGAGTGCAGTGAAGTAAAAGAGTTCCAAGGCAAATCCAAGATGAGTTTGTTTGCCAACATTTAGCAAAATTGATTTCAGTCATTGGGATGGCTATCTATGCTTTTCTTTCCCTCAGTACTAAATAACTGGTTCTTGTCACTTTTTAAAGGCATCTATTTCAGTACTGAAAGAAACAAAGAATGCAGTCATCATAGACAGTACCTAAAGACCTGAAATCAGAGACCCTGCATCCTCATCCCTGGTCCACCACTGCAAGCCAGTTGGACATTTTTCACATGTACACTTTGCCAACCAGCTGCTAGATGACAAAGTGTCCCAGAGGTTCACAATGAGGAAAATACATTTGGTGTAACCTCTCCCCAACGTCACCACCAGTTAACTCTTTGAACAATTGAGAAGAAGAACAAATATCAAGAAATTGCATGAAACAGGTACCAGTTAGAGATTCAGATTGTAATGAGTGAAATAGAGCTTGTGATAACAGCCCTGGGAAAGCACTGTATACACTGAATCTTGTAATAACTAATGTTAATTCTGGAAATAATGGCTTTTGTTTATTGCCCTTGATGAAGAAAAAGTAAATTAGTGCACAGAGCATTCTGAACTTGGCTAACAGGCCTCCACATTGCCTATTGAAGTTCATGAGGTCTGTGAGTCATGTGACGCTTAAGAATGCTGTGCATTTTAAAGCAGAAAAGCCACTGGTATATCTCCTGCTTTGCCACCCTGCTTTTAGGGATAAACAAAAAGGAAGATGTTTTTGATAGGTTTTAGCCATGAGTTGCTGAAAGCTGAAGAAATGAAGCAAGAGACACCTAATTAGACTGCCTGACTTCAGTTTAGGTCTTGAATTTTGTTTTAGTATTCAATTAGTGTGAGTGTGTCCCTGGAGAAGCTATAAATCGACCCAAATGGATGTAGCACACAAGAGAAGAAACACAAGGACTGTGAGCATGTTAGCATCTGAGTGAGCATGGACCAGACTAACTCTCTTTGGATTTCCTTATAAGGGTATGACTGACCTTAGGAATGACTGTGAAGCTTACTTTAGCTCAGCTCAATAGACATTTATTGAGATCCATTATCCTCTAACATCTAAGTTTGGATTTGGCAGTAATAGCATGAGAATAGATGATAGTAATGATTGCTATTTATTTAGTGCTTTCTACTTTTAGCCAGGCAATAACAAGAATATTAAATGTGTTATGTAACTGTTACAACAGCCTCATAATGCACATTCTGTTAATATTAGAAGAGATGGAGAATTTCAGAAGTTGTCTACCCCTACTCATATGTCTGGAAATACAGGAAAGTCTGGACTCCAATCTAGGTCCTATTTCTTAACATTATGTGTGGAGTTTGTCAGTTTGTTAGCTGTTGAGCAAAAGCCATCTCTACATTTTCCAAAGCACAAAGCAAGGCTATATTTCTCAGCTTGTTGGCAATTAATTCTACTCTTCTGTCCCTTCTTCCTAGTGCATCATAAGTATAAATCATGCATGTGAGCCACAAAGACTAAGACTATAAAGATGACACAGCCTCTATCCAAGAGCCATATCACATCGCCTATACTGGATACCAGTGAAAGTCAGTGCCAAGAGATAACACATCAAAACCTGAGAGGAGCCTAGATTAAATCACAGTACTTAGGAAAACCACAAAGCAATCAGGCACATCATTTTGGGATGCCACAGAAAAAGGAAAAGTTGTACTAATTTATGCACTATCTAATATGAAAAAATTATTATTTTTAACTTTCAGTCTAATAAGCCATCAAATAATCTTCAATCTTATATGCTTGTGTTTGTTTTCTGTCTGGTAGTGCTAAATTTTTAAGTTAGGGTCTTGTGTATTATCACAAAAAACATCTTTGCATGAAGCTGATATATATATATATGCATGTTTTGTATGCTATTGACAAACTTACATGTATAGTTTAACTCTTCATTTGATTTTAGACAGTTTAACTGCTTTTTTACTTTCTCTCACTAAAGTTCTCAGCTCAAGGACAGAACTTGGATTTATTTTATGCAGCAAGTGCTTTTGCCCACTAGGCCATCTCTCCAAGCCAAAACATTCTCTTATTATTAAATGAATATTTAAGATAATTGTAATTCTTTCCTTGGATGAGAGTAAAATGGAGATACTGTTATCTTTTCAAATCAAGAGCTGCCAAAAGTATAATATGTTTTTCAGAATTTCTGTTACTTAAGGATCAAAATGGGGCCAATGGATTGAATGTTTAAGGAGTCAAGTTTTAGTTTGTTTTGTGAAAATATATGTTTTGTTTGATCAATGGGCACAAACATGAAAAGAACTAAGACAAAACATCTTTAAGCGTTTGTGAGGCTGGATGGCCATTCATCACATAGTTGAGCCTTTTGGCAGGGATGTGGGGCTGTCTATGCCACTGTTTCTTCTGGTTCGAGTATCTCACAATTCTGAGGTCATTTGATGTTGAGCCCTTTCATCTTATTTTATGACTCTACATTCCTAAATCTGTGGTGACAAGATTTTCAATGTGACTTAATTCTCTTGAAGAAACCAGCCATACTTTGCGAATTCTCTTGTTGCAAGGACTGCCCTGTTTTAGATCCTTATTCTAATACTTTCTAAATATGTGTGTTGAAGAAGCCATGCATTAAAAACATTTCTACCTTAGTGTTATCATCTATAAACAGAAATAATTATGATATTACCTACCACCTTTGGGATTTTTGAAGATAAAACTAGATTTATATTGAGCACTTAGAATCATTCTCTATGCATCTTAAGTGTGTGAAAAATGGGGGCTATGGATATCATTGAACACACCATTGCTTTAATCTGCCATCATCACCTGCTAGTCTATTTGATTCTTCTTTCAGGACTGTGCTAGCAAAGTGAACCAGGATATAGTTCTTTTCTCTTGAAACATTCCTTTACCCAAAAAGCAGTTAGGCATGCAACATCCAAGTCAATGACACTACAGAATGACTGCTAAAACTTTAGATATTTTAGGTGTTCTCAATTTGGAAGAATAATCTGAGGGCATACTAATATTAAAATATTTCCCTGACCATGTGGCTATTTCTGTGGGTCTTAAACAGTTCCCTTGCCTTCTGTCATTTCTTTCCTTGCCTCTAATTTTTTATAAGCATGGATGTGCCTTTGTTCCTATTGCAGGGACTTTTCCATATGTAAAAACTAAAGAAATTATTGGAATTGGACTCCACTTGTTTAGATAGATCTATAAGTGGTTTCTATGTCCTATACCAAAATTTAAGAAATAATATGATTGATAAATAAAAAGAAATTTATCCAGAAATAGTACAGAGATAAACAAGTTCTATGTTCCTTTGGAACAACTAGATGATGTGATGATATATTTTATATTTAAAATAACCAGCCTGGAATATCAGAGGACAGATTATCCCACAGTCAAATATTGAGGATCACAGAGTGGCAACTCATGCCTTTAGTCCCAGCACAGGAATGACAGTTGATAACTCACACCTTTAAATCCAGCATAGGAATGACTGATTGGTGATTTATGTCTTTAATCCCATAACTCAGGAGACAGAGATTTTTCTATGTTTCTGTGAGTTCAAGGCCTAACTACCAAACAGTAGTAGCTCACACCTTTCACCTAACTCTAGGGTTATGATGTAGAGTTGAACACAGAAGTGAAACAACTGAGTGAAGGAGCTATTTAAGGCAGGCATAGGCAGACACTGAGGTATTCTGTAGAAGCCACAAGTCAGCCTGAGGACTCTTAAACATAGCTTTTACCCTGAGAAGTGGACTGGGTAAGAACTGACTGTGCTCTTTTTCCTCTCTCTGATATTCCAGGTTCTTCCCAATATCTGGCTTTGAGTTTTCAATAAATACCAACTAGAATTCATGTTTCAAGTTGAACTTTAAGAAGGAATTACCTTGCAAAAGTTTTCCTATTCAAAAAGCCCAGCTCCCAAGGCTTTCAATTAACACTTAATTTTCATTGCTTGGGGGGGAGATTTAGTTCCACTTTACGTTATCATTTTTTGCTTCGTTTTATTTGTTACATATATTGGTCTATTACTGCAAAAATGCATGAAGTGGGGATATCTTTGAAGAAAATAGATTTGTGTACCTTATGGTGTTGGAGTTTGGAGTTCAAGTTTAAGCATCCTCATTGGCTCAATACTTCAGGACATCCTAATCTTGGGGTAGTACCAAGGTGAAAATATGTACACAAAGATAATATAGATAGAAATGACAGGGAGAATGACAATAGGAACAAATAACAGTCCTAAGAACTACATGTAAGTTCCTTCCAAAGACAGTGTCCACACTAACCTTAAATTTTTCACTATATCCATCTCTGAAAAATACTGTACCACCTCCATGCCACCATATTGATGACAAAGCCTCCGGCACATGTGTTCTTAGATGGCCAGTCACACACAGAGTACCACACAAGCAGATATTATGATTATTTATCACATTATCTTAAAAAGTCTAGAGTATTTGTATTTTTAAACCCTTATTTTTTTTTATACTCTACATTATTTTCTTAAAAAAGAAAAAAAAAAAAACCTGAATTGGAAAGTTTTCCTTCATAAACTATAACTAGACTATTTCCATTGTATCCAAAATACTTAGAAGCCAGAGAATGAGCATTACAAATAACAAAGTTTAGTCATTAATGCCAAAGGCCTCACTGAAGAGAATGAATTAAATGCTAACAATAAAACAGAGAGACATCTGGGAAGGTAACAAATAGAGGACCTAGTAATCCTAACAGAGCTGCTGAAGTTCTTTCCTTGTCTTCTAGCCATTTGAGTTATGAGTTGGTCAGCATTTATTAAAAAGAAAAGTGAAATGTCATCTATGACACCTTTTAGTCACTCATTCACTCCATGAGCAATGAATACCTTTGGTCTCAAGGGTGTGGTGAAATTCCTGCATTCTTGGTGCTTCCATTTTGGGATAGGGGCAGAAGTAAAGGAGAGACAATGGAAAACACACACACACACACACACACACACACACACATACAGAGCATTAAATCTCAGAAGAGAGGTTAAATGATCAAGAACATGTAGGGGCATGACTGGGGTACTCAAAGTGAGAAGATCAGATGCTAAACCATGTGATCTGAGCCCTGGAGAATTTTTTATGGCATGTAGATGGGCTTATAGAAAATACTGACGTGTTCAACTCTTAAATTCTTCACATTCTCCAAGTGTGACAAACAGGAAGTATAACTCTACTGTGCTCCTTATGAGCCATTTAATTGCCCCATTGGATTACTATAATCATTATGATTGATCTCTCTTCTTTTTGCTACACCTTTTAATGCTGGCCACTAGCTTACACATTTCACTTGTAGCATGGCCAAAATGACTAAAACTGAAGTTTATTGTTCATGAGAAATTTTATATTGATCTAAATTTCAAATTTCAATATTAAGGCAACTTCAGATATTTAGACGTTGGACACTAAGCAATTGAGTTGAGAGTTACTGTCAGTATGCAGTGCACAGAGGTTTCACAAAATTGGTAAAGAGAAAATAATACAGAATAGGTTAATGATTCATTATATTGGTGGCATGTTCAAATAATAACATTTTGATGTGCAGAGATAAAACACACCATATAAATTAGCTTCAATTGTCCTTGTATTTTGTAAATGGTGACTAATAAAATGTTTCAAGCACACACATGCATGTGTGCGTGCACACACGTGCACACACACACACACACACACACACTGTGGAAATTTAACAGAGTAGTATTGCTACTGGCACTCCAAAGAGAATGATGGTCTTTCATTCATTCTCATTTTTCTAGGTTCAAACATGAAATAAATGATGAGAAGGAGTGACCTATTCAATGATTGCCTGAACTGATATCTTGCATTGTGCTTCACATAAAAGGTGGCCAGTGAATTCTGGACATTCAGGTAATGTATTGTCTAAAATTTTGAATTAGAAATTTGTATCCAAAGGAAAACATTGGTTTCATCACTTTCCTTTTAATATATTGAATTGAAATAGAATTATATCACTTCCTCCTCCTTTTTCTCTTCCAATATCTCCCACTTCCTCTTCTTTGAATGTTTCTCATGACCCACCTCTTCAAGTTAATAGTGTCATTTTATTGTTACACACACATATAGATTTAATTTAATGTTTGTATTTGTGTGAATGTGTGTGTAAGTATATATGTATATATAAATCAAACCTTCTGAATCTATTTTTGTTGGATGTGTGCATTTGGTTTCAAGGTTGATCATTCCTCCTTAATTCTCCTTACAGAAGTTATTAGTTGTCTGTAGTTTGTCTAGAGACTGGACTCTGAAACTTTTTCCATTTTTTCACATTAACATGCCCACTGATAGTTCTACTGTTATGATCTCATTTATGCAGTCATTGCTAGGAGACACTGTTTCACAGCAGATGTCCTGGCAGTCTGGCTCTTACAGTCTTTCTCCTTCATCTTCTGTGAAGTTCTTTGAATAGATACAGGAGCTGTGGTGTATCACTGGAGGCTGGACTCTTTGTTGATCTCTGTATTGTTGTACTCTAGATTTCTTTGATAAGGGATGGTACTTACACTTTTCTATCATACAGATAAGATTTAGAATATATCCTGATGCATGAACTGGCTTCCTGGAGCCTATTTTCTACAGAGAAACACCTTACTCGGCCTTGATACTGTGGGCAGGGACATGGTCCTACCTTAAGAGGTTATGCCAGACTGCATTGACTAACCCTGGGAGTCCTTACCCACTCTGAGGAATGGATGGAGGAATGAGGTTGGTGGAAGCTGGGGGAGGACTGGTAAGAAGGAAGGAAGAAAAATGGTGGGTATTTAAAAATATTAAATAAAAAATAAAAAGAAAGAAAATGATTTAGAATATACTAAAAATTATGCTAGTCTGTCAAAGTGGCAGTAGTAAATGCCTTTCTATGATCCAGTAGGATTTGTAGACTTATTTTGAGTTTTCATGACTTGGAAAAAATAAAAAGTCAAAGGAACAAAATTAACCCTGTACTCTAGGGCTTATGCTTTTCCCCAAAATATATATATTTTAATCCAAATATACCACATGATTTTGAGGAACTTATTATCAACCTGCATTACTTTCTCTTAGTATTAAAAATGTCCCCAATTTGAGCATCCTACTATTAGGCTGTCTTTTGCAATTAAGGAATGTATTACGTGATAAATAGGTCATGGAGAGTTAAGGATTGGAGTGCCTTAATTAGATGAGAACTTTTAGAAAAAAGAAAAAGGATCTGGTTACCTAGAAATCTCTTTGGTGTACTTCCAACAAACAACCCAAAACTAATGTAAGTCCCTTTGTAATGGAAGGCATACCCGTCTTTCCTCCTAAATATATCCATAGGACTCCACATTACCAAGTACCTTGTTACTGCTATCCTTATCATAGCAAGTTTGAAAAATTATTTATGGCATTTAAACTTGAATGCATCTAATGTCATTTGGGGAAATAGTAGATTACCTTTGACTTATATTTTTCTTCTGTAGAAAGAGAAGGTACTTCCCACTCATTGATTGTGCAACTTGCATTAGCCATTAGAATGTTAGTAGTTGTATGTATACATTCATTCCAAGCGGCTAATAGGTCTTTGCAGCTTAGTTTAACTTGATACCATCTGTAACCCACATGGCATGTGCCAGATGTTTATTATTCCTTTAAGAAACGACACAAAGTGAGAAGACATGTAGAATATGCAAAAGCAGAGATGGAGCAGCTACTGGCATTTAATACAATGTAATAAAAACAAAATACAAAGTAAGCTTACCTGTATAAGCCACTAACATTTGGGGATTTTTGAACAACAAAAAAGTGCACTGTGTAGCCTACTTCTCACACATATAGCAGATCTTCAAACTATATCTTGAATTAGAAACATAAGATATGTTTAAGCACTGACATAGTTTAGGACAGTTGCATGTCCATTTTATCCTATTTGAAATGCTAACCTATTCAATGATGGGCCAAAGTTGTGAGGAAAATCTAAGGGTTGAGATTCATCTTGCACTGAACAAATATTAAGACTCCTTAACTGCAAAGTGAGCTTCATAAGTGGTAAGATTAAAGGCATCATCATTACGGCCAAAGCAGTCTGAGGCCAAACTTAATAAAAGATTAAATTTTTCTTTAAAATTATCCTAATTTTTAAAACTGTATCATTAGCATAATATTATCTAAATGCTTTTCTCAACTGTTTAATTACAGAGAAGGCAGTTAAGTTGATCAAGAGATGCCATTAACAGAGAAATCCCAAGCAAATATGATGAAATGTAATTATAGGGAGTCAATGGTCTGGAGTTTCCCAGAGCCTCCCAGAACACTAAGAAGGTTCTAAACATGATTTATGCCACCACAAAGTGAGCCTGTAGTTACCATTCATTCTACCCATAATCTGCTAATTGTAGCAGATAGAGAAAATATCTGTCCCTTTACACAATGACATAGAATATTCAAAACCTCTTCCTGCTTTCTCTCTGTGTGTGTGTTATTATAGTTGGTTTAGAAATGATTTTATTATTATCTTTATGTATAGTGTGGGCCACACATGGTAAAAAAAATCAAGACCTTTGAAATAATGGTGAAATAGGATAAAGGATTAGTGTGATTCTGGCACTAGACTTTTCAAAAGCCAGTCAGATTACAGCATTCAGCATGTAGATTACCACTGGCTTATGTCTAGGCTGGAACTGAATGAACATATGCAAATAGATAGACAGGTGAGTTTTTAGTTGTATGAGAATCTGTCTGGTTTGAAAAATGGACTTTGTAATCACAGGTTTAGCTACAGTTTATTAGATGACGTGGTAAAGGGCACAAAGCCACAAAGTCAATTCTAGATTTGTATCCATTTACTGCCAATTAGGCTCTTATTACATAGCAGATATCAATTACTGATGCTTTAAACAAGAATCAGCCCATAGGTAAAGCTGGTAAGTATACAAAAGTGTGAACAACATCAGTTAGGAAGACTAAAACATCTAGACCCAATCTAGTCACATGTAAATATACTTCTTAAAAATGTCTTTCTCTTTTTCTTACTCCACTATATTCCCATGATTCAAATAGATCAAAAACCACAGAATTAACTCATGTTGCTAAATGATTTTATAGCTTACTATATTTTTTGCAACTGTTTTGTGGTAATAGTTTTATCATATTCTCTTTCAGTAAGGAAATGGGAACACTAAAGATTTTTCTAAATCCTAATTAAGTGATGTCAAATTTGGAATTCATGCCCTCACTGCTGACATGGAAGTCCATGCCATGATTTAAACAAAAAATCCTGCCTGAATATCCAATTATAATTATTATGTCAATTAATCTGAAATCTCTTTGATTCCTACAGTGAATTGTAAAATAAAACATGCTAGTCAAATCCCATAGTCTACTGCTACTACCTGACATTTACCTTGAATATGTCAGACACTAAGTGAAAGTTTTTTGGAAGGTCACCTTGAAAGTCAGAGACATTTTATTTAATTAAAAATTAATTTTATAGATTCTTAGAGACACTTTTTTGTTATAGACTTCAGGCCAACAAGGAATTCATACTTTTCCCATTTCAGCCTCTCAAATGCTAGAATAGCAGATGCATTTCACTATACCCTGCCTGAGAATTGGATTATAAACACTTCCTTGGGATATAAAGAGAACTTCCAAAATGGCACTGATTCCACATTCTACTGAGTAGTTAAAAAATGTTAGGAGCTGGGAATTGGTTCAGTATTTGAAGTGTATGCCCTTCAAGTGTGAGGATCTTAGTTTGAATAGCCAGAGCCCATGGAAAACCTGGGTGAACATGAGGCCTGCCTGCAATCTCAACATGGAGTACAGGATCAGAAAGGTCTCAGAGCAACTGCTTTTTTAGAGTAGCAGAAGAAACAAGCACTAGATTAAACTAGAGACTCTGTCTCAATGTATGAGACAAAAGACAAGTGAGACAGATACCTAGTGTTAACCTTGAACCTTCACATCACATGCACCTATCATACATAAATGCACATATATGCATATATATAATAATGAGTGCACACAAGTTATTTATATATATATACACATATGCACATGCTTATATACCACACATCCATATACAGATGAAAGTGAGAAACCAAATTTTTCAACCTATAATAAAAATACATCTCAATATTTTTATTTTTCTTCACCAATGAATTTTACTAGTCACAAGTATTTGCAAAAAGATTAAGAAAAACATGAATGGTGGAGATGGAGTTCATTTTCAAGTCAACCTTGATAGACCTTCTGGCATACATTGAATTATGGAATGCATTACTACTCAGATTCATCATTTAACTCTTCATTTCCTTTTTTTTAGAATTATATGACTATTATATTCCTTAAATTCTATGTTCATTTTACACATTCTTTTGTGTGTTTACTATAGCACACAAATAAAAAATTAATGCAAAGAAAAAACATCATTTCATCTAAAACCAGACAGCCTGGGTTAGAATTCTAAAATTAATTATATTACTAGGATGAATAAATTAGCTGTCTTTAAAGGCTTGGGGTCCTCACATATAAAAAAAATGTAATAGCATCTACCTAATGGTAATGTTAAGAAAATTAATTGATACATAAAATGTCTTTGGGAATAGTGTCTGGAATATAAGAAGAATTCAGTAAATATTAATTCCTAATGCTGAATGTTCTATTTAAACCAAAGATGGCTGGATTAGTTCTCAGACTTCACATAAAGCAAGACATATTAATTCATCATTTTTTAGTTCAGCAAATATAAATGTGTGTACACATTTGTTATATCTTCCAGACAATTCAGATCTGACATATGAATCACAATAATACAAAGCAAACTAACTGGATAGATTGATGTTTGGATGACTGGTCCACATTTTTTTCTCATTTACATATACATGCATTTATTACATACTCCCATATACATATTTAAAAGAAAAGCACAAAACAATGAGTGTTACTGATACTACCACCAACAAGCTACTCTCTCTCTGTGTCTACCATATAATTTTCTATGCTTTTGAAAATTGAGCTTAACAATTTGTTTGTTTTTTCAAGGCGGGGCTTTTCTGTTTAGCCTTAGCTGTCCTTGAACTCACTGTATAGCCCAGGCTGGCCTTAAACTCAGGAATATGCCTGCCTCTTCCTCCTGAGTGCTGGGATTAAAGGCATATGCCACCTTGGCCTGGTTTACACATCAGTTTTAAGTGACTCAAATTGAAGCCATAATATAAATGATAGTAGAATCACTAGCTGTAAGATTAGAAGAGATCATGAGGTTTTCCTAACTAAGCTCTATATTTAAAAAAATCATTGTAATGTATCCTTGCAAAATACCTGGCTTTTTTTACTTAAATAGTCCTTTTACCTCATTTGAACAAGGGTATACATGAATAAAAAATATGACTTTATTCATAATAATGAAAAAAAGGAAAGCTACTATTTCACAGTAGAATGTTAGAAAGTACATTCTTATGCTGATCCAGGTTTAGACTCTTTATAATTTCTATCTACTAGTATTTCTTTACTCATTTTAGAACCACAATAACCACACCCCCATTTTATATGATAGCTATGTTAATTCATTATTCTAAGATAAACATCAACTGTATATCATTCACACAAGGGCATTTGACTGTTTAAAATTATTTTTGTAAATTAAAAGATCACTTTGTAACACAGTTTATAAATTCAACTCAGTAAAAACAAAGTTTGTTTATAGGGTAAAATAATTGCAACTTTGCAAAATTATAACTTTTCTTCAAAATATTTTCTTCCTATTAACATAATATTTTTTCAGAATTCTTAATAACCTATGCCCTATATTCTTAAATACCATTTTTACATATTATAGAAAATTTTGTTTTTAAAGTTCTGCACTCCTAGGCTGCAATGTCTCAGTCATATAAAAATTCAAAGTAGAAAGCAGAGAACACCATCATAAGTCTTTAATAAGAGAAAGATTTAAAACCAGAGAAATAGTTGCATTAAAAAAAAATCACTGAAAGACAAGAGCCAGTGACTCATCTGGGAAGAAGCTCCCACCTCCACCCCACTAAGACAGGAATTCTTCTAGAATGAGGAAACAGATCATGGGAGCCTGCACCTTGGCCCAGAACTAACAGCCATGCCTCTGGTTAGAAGCAGATATCCATTACTGTCTGCAAGCTACTGTTAATGCCAGAAGCTCCACACAGACCCTGCTGTTTAGACTGCATCTCCACTGCCCAGCCGCTGCTCATCATCTCCACCAAACTGCAGAGTGGATTCTTCAACAGTTCTCTTTGAAGCACTCACTACACAGCGGCAGAAATACACCGCCTTCTGTAATTTCAATTTTCAAATTTCCCTCCCAAGTACAAGAGTGTACTTCTACAGGTACACTGAAAAATTGGGGTGGAATTTGATACAGAATCTGAACTGGGAAAATAGATTCTGGCCTGCTACAGTCAGTAGAGCAGGCTGAGCCAGGAGGAGTCGGTGGGCGTGAAAGCCTAGAGCAGTCGCCTGCCTCCTGAGCAATAATAGCTAAGTATCTGATCTTGCTGAGAAAAACTGAATGTCAAATGTATTTGAGACATGATGTCACCAAGTCTTTCTCACCACTTTGCTCAATCTTAAAAACCCTATTAAATGTTGCTATCATTTTGTTGGTAGCAAAACAGATTGGAGGATACTAAGTCATTTTGTTGGGGTCATTCAGCAACTTAGTATTAATCCTTGTTCACCTTTGCTCTTTCTGCCTTCACATTCAGGAAGATGCTTCTTCTATCATCTCCTCCATTGGCAAAAACATTACTCGAAATAAATACAAACATTCCTTTCTATCTCTGGGTAATTTATACCTCTATGTTTTGTCATTAATATCATTATTATTGCTGATTCCAATATTTCACTTGTGTACATACCACACCTTGGCTACACATTCCATGGGTCTGGTGTACCTTACAGAGAAACACTCCTTGTGAACACATACTTTATCAGGACTACTTTTCTTTCCTTCTCTGGCTGCCAGGACTACAAATAATTCCATAAATAAATAAGGCCCTACTTAAATGTCTAGCCCAAGTCCACATTTATGAGCCAACAGTTTATTATGAAGTATGGCTGTGCTTAAGTTACCTAGCCCAGACAAGGGATATGGATGAGGGAATTTGGAGAGACAGTGCATATAAAACAAACCATTGATTTCTTTTGTATTTCCTCAGAAAAGACGTATTGTATCTATTAGTGGATATAGCCTATCACAGTTTAAGCATCTCCAGAAGAAAAGCCCACAAACAAACAAATAAAAAAAAAAATACCATGATTTGCTTCTTAGATAGAAATCCACTGGCGATGAGCTGTTGCAGTGGGCCCTAAGGATTGTAAGCTTTTTTTCCTCCCCGCAATTACATTACAACAAACGTTCTAACGAATAGGCAGACAAATAGCTGTTGCAATGGGCTTCAGCAGCCTGCCTTTTAGAAGGAATACTTAAACTCTTTTTTTTTTTTTCTAAGCATATTCTTTTGAACTTGTGTCTAAGCTTGGAGCTATTAACCATTCTTTCAGATAGACACTCTCACCACGATATATTCAGCTTTTGATTTTTCCGGAGACCATTTATGACAATGAACTTGCAACTTCGCCACATTACTGCTTCTGTTGCAGACAGCTAATAGAAGTTCTTTACATGCTTGTCACCAACAGAAAGGTACTGTTTCATTCCTCTGCACCAGAAAATATCATTTCCCTTAAACTGAAGAAATGAAAACAACAGAGATGAAAAGACTGCTTCAGCTTATAGGGGAAAGTTTCCCAAATCAGCCTGTTCTTTAGGTTAGCAAGCCATTAAGACTTTCCATCTGAAGTACATACGCTTACAGCATCTCAATGAAATGTAAACTGAGTATAAGCAAAGCACATGCTACCTTACACCGAAATATCCAGATCTGAAGAGAGACCCTGTAGTTAAAAGCAGCCTAAGCTCATGCCCAAAGGGAAATGCGCATGTTAAATGCATGATCATTGGGGGTTCAAACTCAGTGAGAGTTTCCAGATTTCTTTATTAGAAATAATAAAAACAGATGTTGGTGAAGGAGTGATTGTGTGTGATTGTGTGTGTGTGTGTGTGTGTGTGTGTGTGTGTGTGTGTGTGTGTGGGAGAGAGAGAGAGAGAGAGAGAGAGAGAGAGAGAGAGAGAGAGAGAGAGAGAACTGAAAAAACAAGACCTACAGAATCAGCCTTCAGTGGAATATACATATACGAGTGGTAAATAATCCCTTTAGAAGGGTAACTCAAGGCCTCCATTTCCCCTCCTCTTGTAAAAGAGTTAAGTAAATTTAGACAATGGAGAAGTCAAATTAGAAATTTCCAGACTCTGAACCAGGAAAGCTCCATACTGTGCCTGTTTTCTGGTTAGAGCAGTGAGCAGTAGTCTCACTGTGTTCTCCATTATTCTAACAAACAGCTCATGAGAAGGGCCCCACAGTCCTCTGCAGCACATACTGTATTAAGTCTGATGTATCAGTATTCATTTGTACACTATGTAGTCAACGTCTTTATCTGTATTTTCTGTAGTGCACTAGATTCAAGCAACTCTAATTGGGGTAGAGAAAATATTGCTGAAGAAAAAAACAAAAAACAAAAAAAGAATAAATAGTGTTAGGACTTTTGACCGCTACAGGAATGGGTCTGTTGAAAAGTTGGAATGGCTTGCAGAAATAAAAGAAAAACTGAAGAATCAGCTTTCCAAGAATAGGTCTAGTGGTTTAGCTAGAAGGACCTAAAGGACAGTCTCCTATGATGTCAGGGTGACTTGTCTCTATATTAAAATTTCTGGGTTTGTACCAATCCAGGTAAGCAGAAAACATCACATTGACCTAATTTAGGTCAATCCACTAGTCTTCCAGATCAAGTCAGGGAAATATGAGTGAATGTTGTCAGTGACAATACAGCATGAGGGTGGTCTGCTAAGCAACATAAAGTGTATTTTGCAGTGAAAAGGAGAAATTATCAGAGGCTAGAAGAGTAACAATGCTGTTAAAAAAAAAAAAAGAGAGACCACTGTTAAAAAAAATAATAATGGAGAAGAAACTCTCCATTAAAACAAAAGGTCAAGTCATAGTATAGAAAGAGAAAGTCAAGAAAATCAAAAAGCAGAGCAATAGAAAAGAGGCATAAATGAACAGGAGAAAAGAGGGGAAGCAGCTGAAAAGGAAACAATTTACTCTAACCCTTAAGAAATGCCTGACATCAATGAAATGGCTTCCTTTGCACTGAAGAGACAGAGATTTGGTAAAAAGTGCCCTTTTCATAGATGCCCATTTAATAGATGGCAGAATTGGGTAGCACAGATTTTCCATTATGGAGTTGTCTCCCTGTAGTCATTTTTTTTCCTTATAGACCATGAAAGAGATTTTCAAGCATCAGGCTATTTGGAGGCCCAGACACCCATTTTTCATTGGTTTTATACGGACTAGGAGACAGGCCACTCTGGTCAGCAACCAACTCAATGTAGCTCTGTAGTAAGATGGGACAGCTACGCTAGTGAATTGCTGGACAAGGAAGTGAGATGCCAAACTGTAGCCAGTTAGAGAAAATCAATACAGTACAATGAGAAGACTAAGTTCTTTGGATGGCAGCCAGCAGAAACTGACTTTGACTAACTGAGGGGAATTTAAAACCCCAGAGGGCTGAATATTAGAGGTCATTTCATATGTATGCCATAGCTTAAAGGTGTTAGTTGGTGATTTGGCACCAAAACCCAAACTGTACACGTACAATGTACATATGACAGAATGCTGTCAAGTTCATTCCTATATGAGATGAATTAACACAAATCCTTATTGTTTTAATATCATTAAAAATCAGGCTGTGCATGAGAAGGAATTATGCAGTGGTTGCATGCATCTTATCATCTCATGAACTTTCCCAGACCTTGTCTCAGATCAGTCCAGCAGCATTATCTTGCTACCACAAAACTAATGTCAACTAGTACTTCATTAAACAAAACAAATGTCCACAATAAAAGAAAAGCTTATACCACTAAGCAGGGGTCTATTTATTAACTACACTTGAACTTGTGGTTTTTTTTTTTTTTTTTTTACAATGACTTGAATAATAACAGCCTATCAATGCCTCAACACATTGTCTCTTTATAGCATTATATTCAGTCAAGTACCTGGGATGCTGTTCATGTAAATTCAGCCCCGAGGAAATCTAATTGGAAGGTTTTTGCTCAGAGGCTGCATTTTATCACAAGCACCTGAGATGATTGAATTAACTCTCACTTGAAGGATCCCCCATTTCCTGCCAGTGTTGGAGTATGATCCCTCTGCACATAGAAGCAGAAGGGACCCAGGGAAGATAGGTTATCAAATCATATCTTCTCTTAGGAAACAGGGGATTTGGGAGAAGTCACTTCCTGGACTGTGTTGAAACCAAGCTGGAATTCAGATGTAACTGAGAATTCAATGCTCTTCCTATTACATGCCTCTTGCAACAACATCCTCTGACCTTAACACATTGCCAGCTAGCTCCCTGGTTGCTGCTTTTTCCGAATACAGACCAACATGCATGGAATCAGCATCCCAGATGAACCAAGAAGTCAACACACAATTTCTCTGTAGAAATTATTATTTTTGACTTGTTTGGTACAGAAAGTTACTTTGCCTTTGTTTGATCAGACTATACTAAATACAGATTTTCTATCAGTCCCCAAGGCTCCAAATAAATCCGATTATATCCAATGGAATATAGGTAGCTCATCTAATGAAAAGCAGGCAGGGGAACTAATGGAAGTCAGGAAGCCAGTCTGAAAGAAATGAGTTGGGTTTGTTTCCTTTGGGCTTGCATTTCAGTAGAGGTAATATTTGGAGAGCCACCTTGATCTGCTTCCTGCTGCAAAGTAATAACATGCTTTCTTCTCTCGTTGCTGCTCACTCCCTACCAATCCATTCATCTTCCTGGATCTCTCTCATTATTTCACACTCTTCTTGACTGTTTTGACTCCAGGGAAGCCATCCTAGCCCACTTTGAAGGAACAGGATTTCCTTTCAGAACATTGTATTTCCTTTCACAGCACTTGCCTCAATTTGATTTTTATATTATGGCTGTATTTGGAAATTATTTTTCCTAATATATTTCTCATATATTAAAGACTTGTGCAGTAAATAACTGCGTCTCTCTTTTGAGCTACTATTTCCTCAGCATCTTGTACAAACCCAAGCATAGTATTAGTAAATTTTGAAGAGGATGAATGTTTAGTTGAAAGAATTAATCTGTGAATTGAATATTTTTCTTTTGATCAACAGTAAACTGTGCCTTAGCTGGAAACATGTTTATTTTGCTTAAACCATGAAAAGTGAGAAAAATCACTGTAAATAGATAGATAGGGAATAGACTCAATCACAAAATATTTAGAAAGCCATACATCTCAAAGCAAGATTAATTCTATGTATTTACCCTTTAGTGTCACAGTTTGCATGAAGAATACTAATAAAAGTTTCTTCAAAAGATTTGGTCAGAATTTATTTTGTACCTAATCATGATGTCAGCCCCAGTATTGCACACTAGGAATATGGAAATGCAAAAGTGATATTCTCATATTTGGAAGCTCAACAGGCTTCTCTTGCCATAGATAAGTAAATCAATACAAACATCAGCTGTTGCTGAAAGCATTGCATAGTCAAGTAATATAGAAATGGAAATGTAGAAAAAGTGTGGCAGAAGGCCCCATTTCAGCACACAATGGAGGTCAGATAATATGATTCTTTAGCAAGCATTACAAAACACAAACAAAGGGTTGCTTACACTGTTAAAAGGACAACAGTTCTAAACCTTATGAAACATGTTGGGGATGAAGAACCTAGAGAACCCTGTGATCCATAAGCTGATATGGAAAGTGAAGAGAGAGTGAGATAGGAACCAGACAAGAATTGAGCCTGTGTCTTTCATGGCAAATTCTTATAGGTGTGGTACACAATCTGCCCCATTCATTGTCCTACATGAGCAAAGGAAAGCATCACTCTTTTCGACATGGATGCCTAGTGAGCAAATCATAATGGCATATCCTGTATTGAACACATATGTCATGACTGAACTTGCAATTTCTGTAAAATGCTTAGTATTTATCCCATGTTACTATTTTTCCACATAAGTTATACAAGATTCTTAAGGCCATTCAGTGGGTTTGAAACAAGCCAGAATTACATGTTAGATTATAGTGACTCTATAGCCCAGAATCCCAGTGGGATAGGGATGGTTATGATTATGCTGCCCTGAAAATGAATGCATTCTTGTTCATTTAATCACCCTAAAAAGCAGAAAGAAGAGCTATTTAAAAACACAGAGTTGCTTTTCTTTTACTTTTTGAAAATTAGGTTATTGGGACCATTTTAATAAAAGCAAATAAACACATAGAGTGAAATGCACACACCAAGTTTTCTATATTTTTCTCCTTCAAAATGGGTATTAAACACTATAAATAATTCATGGAAGGTGTAGAACCTGACTGACCCAATATCTTCTAACATGACCTTCTTAGTCAGCTGGTTCACTTTCTCCTGTTAATTATATTTGGCATATAGAGTAAAGGTCAAGGATAAAACTTGTAATGTTTGGTACTAAGGTAAGACTCCATATCTCTTCTGGAAAAAAAAAAGCTTGCTGACAGGGCAGATCAACCCACTCAGCTTTACTTAGTTGTCACTTTTGATCTTATTTTCATTTTAAGACTTTCTGTGCAAACTCAGCGAACTGATGTGGAACACAGTGTGCTAACATATTTATTTAATTTTGTGGGCAAGTCTTACCTCACAACGTATGAAGTTTGCTGAATTATCTATCTCAGACCCCAGAAAATTTCAGCCAGTAATTTGTATTTATTTTATTCACTTATGTATTGCTGTTGGGTGTCAGGTTTCAAGGAAGTTAATGAGGTTGGATCTTGATGACTTGAGAGAAATATTTGCTCTAGTTTCTTACTCATTAAAATAATAAAAAGCATTCCATAGCTATTCTCTGTTTCAGAATTGATCTCTTGTTACATAAGGCTGACACTAAATAAGTGATTGGGAGAAGTTCAAAGCTGAGAACATAAACTCACCATGTCTATGCTGTTGACCTCTTGGCATTTATGTGATATTGACAAAAACACAAATCACAAAAGAATTAAGATACCTTTTTTTCCAGTCCTTTGTAGATATGCCCAGGCCTAAACAAGACAGTGATCATGTATCTGAAGCTTACTATTAAGCTTACTATACCAAATCCAGAGGATATACAGATTTCTTTGAGTTTGGTAGGAGGGCATATTTTTTCTCCAGATCAGATGTAAAATTTTCAACAAATATCTTAACACCTATGCCCAAAATTTCAGTAGGCAGGAGAGAGGGCCACAGAACCCCACCCATAGCTGAGAAACTATTGCCAGTTTGTGGCTCTTAGGGTGAGACAATAAATGTTCTTCAGGGATGCAGTCTCTGACCAGCCTGCCAGGGCTCAAGTGTGTTGCCTTACACCCATGCTCACACAGCAGCATTAGCTGAAATTAATGGGAGTTTTAATAAAATTACACAAAGTTTTGAGGAAAAAAATGGTGTTGGGGGAATATGAGAGAGTGGAAATAATCCAAACACAATATGTATATGTATACACACAATTCACAAACAAAGCATAAAGGAGATTTTAATTGTGCATACTTAATAGAACTTACTTCTTACTTCGTGAGATAGATCTAAGATTCTTGCCATAGCATTGGACACACTGGAGAGCATCGCATCTCAGTATCTGTAGAGTTTACAGCTGATCTCTGGTTAAAACTGTGATGTGTTGTTACTAATTGATCAGAAGACATCAGTCTTCTAAGTCCTCCTTATCATTCAAAAACATCAAATTTAAAAAGAGTACATGCTGATGTACTCATAGATTTGTGCCTAGCCCAACCTATTAGAAGAGATACAGATACCCACAGCCAAACATCAGGCAGAGCCAGGTGAACCCTGAAAAGGAGAAGGAGGAAGAATTGTAGGAGCCAGAGGGAATGAGGACACCAGGAGAAGAGAGCCCACAGAATGGAATAAGCAGGGTTCATAGACACTCACAGAAATTGAAGCAACAGACATGGACCTAAACTCGGTCCCCTGCATTTACCTTATGGTTGCATAACTTGGTGTTCTTGCAGGACTCCCAACAATGAGAGTGGAGGGTGTCTCTAACCATTTTGCCTGCTCTTGGGACACTTTTTCTCCTACTAGGTTGCTATGCCCAGCCATGATATGAGGATTTGGGCCCAGTTTCATTGTATCTTATTAAACTATGTTTGGTGGATATCCCAATTTTTAAAAAAAAGGGGAACAGAAGGGGGGTTGGTCTTGGAGAGAGAGAAGGGACTGGAAGAATGGAAGAAGGAGAAACCACAGTAGGAATGTATTATATGACGTAAGCATAAAAGTTTTTAAAAATAATAAATAAAAATCAATACATTCCAGATTCTGAGTGGGTCAGAGTCCAAATTGTGAAATGACAAGTTTATAAGTGTGTATGACATCTACATTCTGCCCTGCTCAGTGTAACTGTTGACATCCTTTGATTTGCACGTGGGCTTCAGGATCTGGTAAAGTTAGTGAGGTAGGATAATGGCTTAAACTGTGGTCTCCTTTTGGAATCCACGCTTTTTTTTTTTTTTTTTTTTTTTTTTTTTTTTTTTTTTTTTTTTTTTTTTTTTTTTTTTTTTTTTTTTTGGTTTGTCAAGACAGGCTTTCTCTGTGTAACCTGGACTGTCCTGAAATTCATTCTGTAGACCAGACTGGCCTTAAACTCACCAAAATCCTCCTATCTCTGCCTCCACAGTACTGTGATTGTGACTAAAGGCATGTGCCACCACTGCCTGACCTGTGCACTGAGAGCTGCAATACCTAGAAGCTAGGTGCTGCCCATTCAAATATACATGACTGAATCTGTAAGAGACAATTTTTTAGTCACCTCATCACCCAGTCCAAGTAGTATTTCATCACCTACACAGACTTTCTCTTGTGCTTGATGGAGTAGCACCAAGTATTTGCCATAGGTCAACTTCTCAAGGCTACAAGTCTTAGAGCCATAGCAGTTGCATTAATAATGAACAGTAAGTTGTACAAGAAGGCAAAAACAAGACATGTGCCTTATTTTGACATTTTCCAAGTGATGAAGGTTCTTCTGTTATCTTGCCTTTGCTGCTATGACCAAAGATTAGGTGTCAAGCCATTATAAATGTGTTTGCCAATCTTAGAGGGCCCTCATACCAATAATACAGGTGATAAAGGAAAACTTAGTGTATAGATATTTAGGGATACATCAACAAAAATACCCTAAGGAGTGGAGGGGGAAGACAAGGGAAGAAGGGCCTAGGAAACAGACTAACAACTAATATTTGAACATGAATTGATCATGCTATTGCATTGGTTAAGTTCTTAAAGAACAAGAGGAAAGCGATAGATGTATGACTGGGCCACAGAGAGCTATTTCTGAATGTTCCTATGTTCTTCGATGATGATCCCATCTCTAGCCTTATGAGCAGAACCCCAGAGCTTCTTAAACTGGTCATTTAACCTCATGTCCTCTAGGCTTAGTTTTCACACCACCATTCTTGAAAGTTCAAAGTCCTTCACACTCAGACTAAATTACACCACTGTTTTGCAAGGGTCTGTAGCTTATAGACATAAAGTCATTGAACTCTCAATCCCTACAGTCACAGGATCTAGTTTCTCAGGCTAAATAAGTGTGGAAATGTTTTTATATATGTGCTTATGTGTAGAGTGCAAATTTGTAAACACTCAAAAATTTCTACTGGTTATATTAAAATGAAATACGTTTTTGATGCATTAATGCTTGAGTAATATAAATATTATATACCTAGTATGGGGTGAGAATATGTCCCTTTCCATTTTGTAACAATAATGTGTGAAGAGTGAGAAGAAGAGAAGAAGGAAGAAAACAAACTTCCTCTATTTGCATGCACATCTTTTTAAAACAATGCATGACTTTACTAGCCATGTGGGCTCCTTGGGATAGGATGGCAGAGCCATTGATTTGGGAACCTAAGAAATAAAGGCAGTCCTGAGCCTAAAGTCTGGCAAAGAGTGACAGCCAAAATTTCAGTACCTTCTGAATCTGGCTAAAATATAATTATTCCTCTTATATCATAGTGGAAAACTACGTATTTAGCTTAATAATAGTGGTTCTTTACCAGGTGTATGCCATATCTGATAGCTCATAGGAAACATTTCTAATCGTAACAAATGATGACCAAGTATTGCCAGCTCAGTTTTAAGTCTGAGGAATTGAACTATGGGAAGAACTAATAAACTGTAATTCCATTGACAGACTTAAATTGAGAATTAGTACACTACAGGTACTCACCCTCCCACTTGCAATATGGAAGCAGGGGGATGATGGAAATAGATTTCTGGGAGAAACAAGCCACCATTACAGATATTTTGGTTGCCTTAGTTACCCTCAACAAAGGGCGTATGACAGCAACAAACTTGTAAGCAAGGAATATATCTGGAGCTCATAAGATTAATTTCAGGAAGTCATTTGTTTTGGCCTCTAACAGTGCAAATGAAAAGAGTAGCCAGATAGACCAAATGGAATGACATGGCTTGTTTGAACAAGATGTGACTTATAGTCAAGATTTCACACTAAATCACCCAAACAGACAGCAAGTTTTTCACATTAATCATGACTAAAAGGAAGCCCTGTTCATTCAATGGGGATTTAGAGATATGGGAATGAGGCTCAGGCTGGTTACATTCAAGAGCTAATTAATAAATGAGAAAATGAGCTATTTGTCTCAGCCTAGAAAAACATTTCTGCCATAACCATGATGGGAAAGTGATTGGAAATAGCCTAGAAGTATATATTTTCTAACTCTGAGTTCAGCAAATTAAGGAGGCAAAAAAACTGTTAGCTGCAGAACTGGTATTTCAAACCCTGTGCATATTCTGACGGCACTATAATACCGTGTTTGAAGTAATAGGATAGCAAAATATACAAAAGCAGTAATAATAAAGAGGAAAGGAGAGAATTAACAGGCAGAGGAAAATTAAGAAAAGAAGAAATACAAACTAGTTATAACTATAACTTATTAAGTACTTTCAGCCTGCATGGGATACAATGTCACTTAAAGAAGTGATCGTGTCAATTTCCATTTAGGGATAAGACTTAAGTCCAGGAGGCCATGTAGTCTGTACAAAGCCATTGGACAAGAGATTATCAGAGCCAAGTTTTGAAACTTAAAACTGGAAACTTCTATTTCTCTAATGCCAAAAGCTTCAAACTTTTACTCTGAAAGATTGTGACCTCTGGCCTCACAGATGTTTTAATGTTATGTGTCCATTTTACAGGTCCAATGGTAGAGATAGAGCAGGTTACATAATTTGATCATAGCGAAGGTGAAGCCAGGATTATATGATACCTGATGACTGCAGTCTATTCTTTACCAATGTCTCATTCAATTCTGCAAGTTTGCAGAGAAAAAGAAGAACTAAGACTATATTGTAACCCACCCAAGGCAGATCAAACTTAAAAATAGCCTTTGTGTAAGCATCTCCTGGAATTGTAGAAACATTAGCCATGGAAAATGGGAAAGAAGAAAAGCATAGCTTCATCAGGGAAATAAATTAGTAACACTTTTTAATTTTTTTAATGAATGGGTTCATTGCTACTTTTCCTACTTTATCAGTGGCTCTGGAAAGGGGAAAGAAAAGACTTCCAGGAGCCCAGAAAGAGAAGTCAGATCCCAGAAGTTGCAAAGATGATTCATCATATGTGTAACACAAAAAGGAATGTCTGGCAGTGCCCACAGGGATTAGGTTTCGATAACACTGATTTAAGAAAACAAGGCTGATTCTGAGAGAGGTGATTTGTGCACAGGCATTCAAGGCTGTGGATGAGGGAATGTGGTGAGTACCTAAGAGCAAGATAGTGTGTTGTATTCAAGAAACTGGGGAAAAATGCCAAAACATCAGCTTCCACTTGGTTGCAGCTCCACCTTGGGTTCCACATATCACTGTTCTTAAGTATAGTGAATGTTAAAGATAATACAGTAACATGAGGTTGCAAGACTGTATCTCACAGAGGATACATGGGAATTAAGAATGAGGATATTTAAAAATGATGTACAGGCATGGAGGTGAAGGTGGAGAAAGAAAAAAAAATGCTACATTATCCAGTTTCCTATTTGTAACTCAGAGGCCCTCTTCCTTTTTTTTCTGCACAGTTAGATCTCTAAGCCTCTCCATGATATATCCTCTCATATACTTGACACGTACCGTGATCTAGGCTCTGACTCTTCTAAGAAGTTCTCTAGAAAACTGAAGATGTTTTATAAATACATTAGACCATACCTGTGTCTTAATTTCTAACATGGATTTGGCTCTCCTGGTATCCACTTCTCAGTAGTGATCCTTTAAGTTTGCAAGCTGTATCTTCTTTAATGTTTGACTCTTGAATAGAAATGAAGATTGGCATGCCATTTTAAAATAAATAAACTTATAGATTTTCACAGAGTGGTTCTCAACCATGACTTTGATGTATTGTTGCATCATTTGTCATGCATTCATTGATTTTTTTTAATGTAGAGGCAGTCACACCACAGAATACAAGTAGAAGACAGAGGATGTCTTGAGTTGATTCCCTCCATCTACCATAGCTGCCTGTGACTTTACTAACTGAGCAATCTCATTAGCTAAACCATCTCATCAGATCCTTTTACCTAATTTTGCTGATTTAGACTACACAGAAAAAAATGCAAGGTGCATCATGACAGCAAAGCCCAGAGCTTTGCTGCACTCTGTTTAGCTGCAAATATTAATTTCTCTGGCAAGAATTACTTGACAAACATTTGGTAAATGAAAGAATGATATCAATAAAGTATAAAAGTCATGGTGATTGGTGCACAATTTTTTTTTCAATATGTGAATATCTTGCAATAATCAAGAGCAATCTACCTTGCAATTAAAGAGAAGGATCTAAGGTTACAATTGAAAATCTATATGAGAGACATTTTGTAGTGCAAGTAGTGGCTAACTTATTACCTTCTGAACTGCAGGCTTTCCATTGTGTTAACCTACTTGGAAAGGGCATGAGTACAAAAATACACCTTCACAGATAGTTTTCTCCGAATAGAAACAATGAGTAAGTGAAGAAAGCTACATGTGGATCAGACTTTTCATTTTGGTCATTCCATTCTCTGTTAGAAGGAAATGACCTAAAAAGACCTATGGATCTTAGGCAAGGCTTATACCTTATATTTAAAGCTACAAAATGGACTGAAAGTAACTATTTATTGGTATTTCTCAACTAGAATTGTTGAAATTTTTATGGAGAATATGATGTGTTCCATGTCTTTTAAGTCATATTACACTGACCCAATCTCTCTCTCTCTCTCTCTCTCTCTCTCTCTCTCTCTCTCTCTCTCTCTCTCACACACACACACACACACACACACATTAGTGAGTGATTTTGAAGAACATGAGGGTTGTTTATTTCAGAATACATAAGCAATATTCCATAAACAAAAGGGAATGCTATAAGCTAAATACTAGAGGTTGCCAGGGATGGTGTCCTCTGTAAGGTTCTAGATAATTAGGATTCCTCCCAAGGTTTGTCTATTAGTGAATGAAAAAGGGTGACTGAGGAGAAAAATCAAGAGGAGATGAAATAAGAGACTAGAATATGTAGCCTGTAGCAATGATGGGCTATTAGCCCTTCATAACTATCACAAAGGATAATGGAGTAAAGGAGTCCAGAAACCAAGGTGGATTGACAAAAAGCCTCAGACTTTGCCATTGTTGCGGACAGAATTGAGACGTCACTCAATTTCACATGTTGAAGCATTACTCCTCAATGAGTATATTTGGAGAATGCTCTATGGAGTTAATTAAGATTAAATGAGGTCATATATCTGTCACGAATAGAACAAGGCTGGTGTTCTTATAGAAAGAGGAGGAAATCAATTCTTCAATCTGAAGCACTCTGGAGGAATTTACCATGAGAACAAGAAGAATATGCCTGCTGTAAGCTACCAAAACACTGCCAAGGTTCAGATAGCAGGATCACAGACTTTCTGGGTCCAGAACACCGAGAAAATGAATTTCTGTTTTTGAATCTACCTAGTCTGTATTCTGTTATAACAACATAAACAGACCAGTATAATAGCATCCTAACATAGTTCAATTGTACTGGAATTAGGAGTCATTTAAGACAGAAATGTAGGTTGGTTGTCCTTATAATATTGCCCAAGCCTTCAGTAGGATTCTGCCAGAAAAAGAATAAAATAAATTTTATGTAGCTTCTGCAATTCTATACTTTTACAGATAACTGCAGCATAGAGAATAGATATAGAGGAAAAACTGAACACATAAGTACCTCATAAAAGGCACCCAGAGCTGAAGAGAGTCTCAGTGGTTTCAAGCACTTGCTGTGTAGTCATAGGGCCATACTTGGTTTCTAGCACCAATTCAACAAGCCCAAACTAGGACAAGCTGGTCACTCCATGAACACCTGTACTTCAGCATAGAAGGATCCTATGTTCTCTTCTGACCTTTATACATGAATACCCAAACATACATGAAGGTAAGGAAGGACTCATGCATATATTTGTGTGGATGCACACATACAGGCATACACATTTTATAGACACTGTCATAGTTCTATATTGTGGCAAAGAAATAGGAGTAGCATGACCTGTACTATTAACATAAAGGCCATAGAGAACTGCATTTTTGTCATTCATTATAAAGCAAGTATGGGGATGATATGCCTCAGTGGTAATGTATTTGCCTCTCATATGCAAGGCCCTAAGTTAAATAACCAGAACCATACAAAATATGTACAAATAAAACTTTCTATATATTTAATTAAAGTACATGACCTACCCATGTATATTTTTATTGCAGTTTAATTTACATACTAAAGTAGGCAATTAATATATACATAAATAAATTTTATATGTCTATATGTTCATATAACCACCAGCTAGATTAAATGCAGAACATAGGGCACCAAAGGCCCTAAATAGGGCCTCAAGCATTATTGGTCTAAATCAACATAGATTAATTTAATTTTCCTTCAGTTTTTAATCAAGATTTTACAATATAACATTCTAATTATTACACTCAACTATGCTGTCAGGTATTATTGTGGCAGTTCTTCATTCATGTGTAGTTTTAAGTTGTACATATATTTTGTTGAATTTCCAAAGAAAAATGAAAGGCTTCTACTTTAGTATTTACTCATGTACAGTAATTTTTTGGCATAAATCAATATTTATATTAGTGGATATACTCTTAGAAAGATAATCAATAGATAGATGGATAAATAAATAATCTTTTAAAGGAGAATACAAACACATACACTTAATAAAAAAGTTGAATTATGGAGTAATACTGTGTATGTCTAGCTTCAGCAAATAGAGCCAATACTAAGTATTCCAGTTATATTTAATATTATCATAATAATTTCAGTCATTCTGAACAAACATAGAATATGTTTTTGAGTACTGACTAATTAGGATGTTTGATATATTTTATCTTTATTATAATACATACTAAATATCAAACATTTAATTATATCCATATCTTTTTATGTTTTGCCTACTTTGGTTATAGTTTGAGTATATTTTCAGGGAATTTTATTAATAATGTTTTGGCTTTAAACGGCTAAATATAGATCTCTAGTATTGAAAATTTCGTTATCAAATGGTATGATAGTATGAATGTAATTGGCCCCATAAGTTCTTAGGAAGTGCCACTATGAAAAGGTATGAGCTTGTTAGATGTGGATGTGGCCTAATAGGAGGAAGTGTGTCACTGTGGAGGCAGGCTTTGAGGTCTCTTTAACTTAAGCTTCACCCAGTGTCTCAGACTGTTTCCTATAGTCTATAAGATGTAGTACTGTCAGCCACGTCTCTGGCACCATGTCTACTTGCATGCCAACCATGATCCCCATTGTGATAATAATGGACTGAACTGCTTAACTGTAGGACACTACCTCAATTAAATGTTTTCCTTTATGTGATTTGCCAAGGTCATGGTTCTCCTCACGGCAATAGAAACCCTAACTAAGACAGAAATTGGTATCAGAAACTGGGGTATTGCTATGATAAGCCTGATTATGTTTACAGGAATTTGAACTTTGACTCTTTGGGTTAGAAAAGCAGTTAGAATTCTTTAAGAACAGCTTAATGAGTCACAGTAGTAGGAGCATGGAAGACAGCAATACTGAAAGTTATCTAAATAGTGTAGGGGGACACTCAAGAGGTTTCAGAGAAGAATTTTAGTATGTTCCTACAAATTATTCTTGCAATATTTTGGTGAGTAAAGTGGCTGTCTGTTGCCTGTGTCTGGAAGAATCTGCATGAAGCTAAAGTGAGGAGTTTTGGATTAATGCAGTTGATAGAGAAAATCTCAAAACAACCTAAAATAGATTCTGATCTGTAGTTACTAGTAGTTACTTTCTAATGAGGATTTATGGTGAAAAGGAGCACTCTGAGCAGGATGAATTACAAAATGTAAATTTTGAGGAGAAAAATAGCATCAGCAAGTAGAAAGGAGCTAAATCCTGTGTTCAAGGAGATAAATGAATTAAGAAATGGAATGAAGGGAGTGGTGACCTCAGGGCAAGATCTCACCCAGCTAGGTTTCCAATTTGTGAAAAGGAGCTAAAGAAAAGCTTAGAGTCCTGCAGAGTGGTACACACCATTAATCCCAACACCCTGCAAACAGGAGATAGCAGATTTCTGAGTTTGAGCTTGCCTTAGTCTACAGAGCAAACTTCAGAACAGCCAAGATTAAGCAGTGAAACAAAGAAAACTGTTGAAGATGTAGTGGAACAAAAGGGCCATGTTCCAGCTTCAGGAAGCAGCAGAATTTTGCAGGTTCAGCTATGTGGTTCTGGTTTTAAAGTTAAAGATAGAAAAGAAGTGGGTGATGACTCCTGGTAGAGGTGTCATTAAATAGAGGCCATTATGTAAAACTGTGACATTGAAGCCTGGATTGCCTTGGAGACCCTAAGATGTTAGAGATGCAACAGTCATGGCATGTCTGCTGAGGAGAACAGCTAACAGGAAGTAGAAACAGCTCAAGGGAAATAAGCATGTTGTAATCAACAATGCTGCATGGAATTGGAGGAGAACATTTGACATCAGACATGGAGATGCACAATTTGGAGTTTACCCCGCTTGGTTTTTGGTCTTGCTTTGCTTCAACATTTCTTCACTATATTCTTTTCCCTACATTTTGGAATGGTAATTAATGTATATCTTGTCACATTATGTTGCAAGTATGTGACCTGTTTTTTGTTGTTGTTGTTGATTTTTACTTAGATTTTATAGTGGATTGCAGTTAAGAGATTGCATGAGTCTCAAAAGAGACTTTGAACGCTGAACATTTAAATATTGTTGAGACCATGATAGACTACGGTGACTTTTGAAGTTGGGCTAAATGCATTTTGCATTATGATACTACTATGGGATCATGGAGGCTACGGAGTGGTAGTTTGAATGTATTGGCCTTCATAAACTCATTGGGAGTGGCACTATTTGGAGGTGTGGCATTGTTGGAGTAGCTATGGCCTTCTTGGAGGAAGTCTGTCAGTGAAGTCTCTTTTGCTTGAGATTTGTTCAGTATCACAGTCCACTTCCTGTTGCCTTCTGATCAAGATGTAGCCAACACCATGTCAGCTTACAAGCCACTATGCTCTCCAGCATAGAAAAATGGACTGAACCTCTGACACTGTGAGTCATCAAAATTATTTTTTATAAGAGTTGCCATGGTCATAATGTCTCTTTACAGAAATAGCAACTCTAACTAAGACAAACAGAAACTTTGTTAGAAGATCATCTCCATAGTCTAGATAAATGCAGAATTACGTGAATTTATTATTGGCTGAGACTTTAATATCCAAACACTCAAGGGTGAATATAGTGCTTGTCATATACTAATAGGTGCATGCCACTACCTCAAATTATGTTCTGTGAATTTGCTTCTAAGTATAGGGTATAGTGGTATGTCTCTGCCATTGAGAAGTACTTTATATAGTTGATTTTATTCTTCTTTTATCCTGACCACAGTTTCCTTCCCCCAACTTCTTCTAGTCACACACACACACACACACACACACACACACACACACACCCCTCCCCTCTCCCAATTGGGAAGGAAGGAATAAATCAAGGTGTTCAGGGAAAAGCCTCATTTTGCATTTTTGCCTTCCCAAGCATCTCAGTAAACAAATCTTGTCTGATTACCACTGGGAGGTGGGCTTCTTTACAGTACATGGTTAAGAATGATTAATATGCCTCAAACCCACATCCCAGAGAAAAGAGACTAACAGATACATTTTTCTCGCCTGTTTGGAAGCAAATGTCGCATCTTGGATAAAGGGTTTTTCTGTCGCATGGTAAACTTAGATTCTCATCTCAGCATCCTAGCTAAGCCACACATTCATAAAGACAGCAAGTGTTGCTAAATCCTGACTACACAAACAGCATAGGGTTATATATAGGAGACAGTGTAAGGATGTGGCTCAGAGCTCTAGCATTTCATGCTCCGGGACAAAACAGTTAGCTCAAAAGTTTGATATCTGCTAAGCATTAGGGTTTGTGTCAGGGAGAGGCTTGGAAAAGCAGGAAACATTTTCATCCTGAAAACAAGACACAGTGATTTAACCTGCTGCCACATATAAACTCAGTGTCCTTCAACATGTTATTTAGGCTTTTTGGAGTATATTTTTATTGCTTCCAAACAACAGTGTGCTACTTAGAGATTCATCACATAAAATACTTGGCAGATGGATGCCACTTGATCCACAACTACCCCTAGTTTTATGACCAGATGGGATAACCCAGGGACGGTTGTGACATGCACAGGGATACAGCTTTCACTGTCAGGGTGACAGTCACTTGCTAAATCTTCTGACATTTTTATTTCCAACACTGAGCTTTCCTGGCCTTCTAGAAAATGAGATGTAGGTTTTGAAGGATGCTATAAACACTAGGTTTTCTTAGATATCATTCAGAGAAGGAAAATGGGGGAAATCAGAAAATATTAAAAATGTATACTTTAAAACATTCTCAATTTCTATGGACTCAAGCTTGGCTGGATTTCCTATCAGGGCATGTCCCAGCCAGAAATAGATATTCTCTTGTGGAGTAAATAACACTGAACCTATATGGTGGTAGGAAAAGGGATCAGATGAAAACAGGGTTCTTGCCACTAAAAACATCAATTAGATTCAAAACTAGTTTCTTCAAATTTTATGTTGCTGTTCTCTACTTAATATTACATGTATCTGTGTGGTTCCCAAAATAATGTCTCCCTCCAAAGATGCCCCGTCTTCTGATCTTTTTAGATCATGACAAAGGGAATTCACACAGAGATAGAACTGAGATAGTTAATCGTCTGATATTAAAATAGGGAGATTACAAAGGTGCCCATTATAATCACAAATTTGTTTAACAAAGACAGAGACAAAAAAAAAAAAAAAAAGAAGGTCCCAGGTGAATAAAAAGGCCAACAACAGAGCAAAGTAGCACTGTTGACCATTGAGACACATGCCCACTCTAAACCTTCAGAACTAAAAGTTGGTATGCCAGGTTATTTTAAAATGGGTTATGTTAAACTAAAGGTTTTTGTGAGTGATGATCACCCCAGTCAGAGGAAGCAAATAGAAAGCCACCACAGACGGAAACATGAACCTCTATTGAGTGGATCCTAAGTTTCTCTCTCCTGTGAACAGCCTGTTGACCTGAAAATAACATTAGAACTGCATCTGTGGTTTTCCTAATAAATTACCTAAACAAAGCCCCTGTGCCTTTGCTAATCCTATGTTAAAGGTATTTTATTAATTATGTGTAGTTCTATATTCTTACTGTGTTCCATTCTGCTCATTTGGAGTGGTAATGTATATTTTGTTCCATTAGAATTGGAAATAGATAATTCGTTTACTTACTAAACATTTAGATGCTGTTTTTCTTAAAGTGCTTGATAGTCTTTTGTCTATTTTATTAAACTTATTAAACTATAGTTGATACTGATCTTAATAATCTTAGGATTTTAGTATATTAATTTCTTTCAATAAACATAATTCTCACTTTGGAGAATTTTTTATAAATCTCATTTAGCAGTTTAAAAAATTGACAGTGGATATAATTTGTGTTTTTAATTAGTTTCTATATTTTTGAGATTATAATTAAATAATTACATTATTTATCACTTTCTGTCATTGTTTTTAAAAAGCAATTTAACTTATTTTTCTATAATCTATGCTTTAAATCTATTTTTTGAAAATTTCACATATGAGTACTGTAAACTTTGATACCAGTTGCATCATGAAAATAATTCTGTTTATGTTACAGTTTAGAACACTTGCAGCTACATTTTTCATATTTATAATTACAACCTATCTCAAGGTATCTGCCATGTATGTGGAGATGAGGCAGTGTTGTGTATAGGTTGTTGGCATCATTGTAACTAATCATCGCAAACTGAGTGTCTCAAAACAGAAAAGTTCTTCACAGTTTTAAGGGTTGAAAGGCCAAACAAGGTACTGCCAGGACCACTTAGCTGTTACCCTTTCATGGTTTTTCCAGCTTCTTGGTGGTTTAAGGCATTCCAGAGCTTCTGGCTCTTTCTATCACTTCAGTTTCCCACGCTATCTTTACATTCCAGTATCCTGTCTGTCTTCTCTTTTTGACTTCTCATAAAAACAGTATCATCAGAGATGATCTCATCTTAAGCCCTTTAATTTAGCTACAGCTACAAAGATATTTTCCCAACATGATCACCCTTGGAGTTCTGGGTAAATATATCTTTTTTACTCCACCATTCATATCAACACAGAGGTTAATTTTTTAAACATTTTAAAATAGTGGAGATGTAACTGCTTTGATATTGCCTCTTAATATTATCCTTCCCCACATTGAATTTTAATTGTAACTTTGTCAATAATCCACTGATTGTGTGTTTGCTTTTGCAAACTGATAGTATTTTGTGAGGTTTCTAAATTATATGGTCATATCGTCTAAAAATAGGAGTGATTTTCTTTCTTCTTTTCTTATTAAACTGCCTGCTTTTTCTCAGAATTTTTTTAAAGACTAAAGAAAATTAGTAAAAAGAAAGAAGAAAAAAAGAAAGAAGAGAAAATTAGTACTAGGATATAACTTTATCGATTACTGACTTTAGAGGAAATGCTTCCTCATATACTATAGTATTGTCTATAGGTCCATTGTAATATGATGTGATGTGTGTTGACACGTACAACTTCTATTGCTAGTTTCTCCATAAATTTAACAAAAAATAGTGTGGATTATTTCAGAAATTCTTTCTTTTTTATGGTGATAATATGGGTATTTTTGTCTTTGGATCTATTTATATTATATACTACTTACTAATTTCTACAAGTTAAATTATTTTTGCATGCCTGAAATGACTGTAATGTAATGAGAGTAAATGGTTTTTTAACATATATTGTTGATCTATTGTTTTATTGAAAACTTCCATTTAGGTTCACCATGAAAACTGGTCTATTTCAAGTTTTGTTTTTGAATTTTTATTCACTTTAACTTTGTAAAAATAATTTTATATAATCAGCTTGGTAGTGTCTCTTTTTGTATTTTAAGCAACAATTTGAGAAGTATTGGCATTGTCTTTTATTAAAATGTTCTACAAATTCACAGTGAATCTATCCATTCAGTGATATTTCTTTGATGGAAAACTATCATTTTTCAATTTAATTACATATTATAGATTTATGTGAACTGTTCATATCCTTTAAATTCAATTTCATAAATCATACATGTCTAGAAATTTATTTATTCTTTCAAACTTCTTCAGATTATTATAAAACAAATTTTAACAAAATCATGTTGCTGAATTATTAGCACTATTTTTTTGTTCACATATCTAAAATAAAATTTCTAGAATTTATTGTGTATATATTTATTGTTTGTTATTTCATTCCTTCTGTGTATTTTATCTCAGGTTTCCTTGTTACCAAACACCT
The DNA here is from genome assembly GCA_004025045.1 of Sigmodon hispidus. NCBI lineage: Eukaryota > Metazoa > Chordata > Mammalia > Rodentia > Cricetidae > Sigmodon > Sigmodon hispidus. The sequence goes on from PVIH01002124.1 coordinate 194,282, forward strand.
ACTTGATGGAAAGAATAACTTCAGTCTCATGGACACATAAGCGTGAGTTGTGACTGATCAGTGTCTAATCCATCATCCTGATTTTTATATTTTTTAATGCTTTCTGACATCTCCTGACTTTTAAATTTGAAATATTCTGAATTCCCTTCTAATCACACTACTTAGCTTTGCTGAGTTTATAGATATGTTTTACTGGTGAACTCAATCGCATATTATCTGGTGTATTAACTGTCCTCCTTTGTAAGAGGTTCTTAAATTGCCCTTTTCTGGAAGTCAGGCATATATATGTAACTTACTTTGGTCAATGGTATGAAAGTTGAAAGTGTATGTTAGCAGAACAGAGGTCGTTAGGGAATCTGGTTCTTATTCGCTTCCTCTGTAACAAACTTTGTTACATCCAGACAGAGAGCAACTGAATCTGCTAGTATAGGATATCAAATTGTGATTTTGACAGAAGCTAATGACTATGAAGCTATGAAGTTAATATAACTAAGCCTTAGTCAACCAACAGTGGGAAATTAGACACTGACTTCAGATATATAAGACGTGACCTGAAGTTCCCACAAACAAACAAGGCAGACACAAAACAAAACACCTCACCTCTGTTTAAAATATTACACAGATGATCAACTTATTAGAGTTTCTATGATTGTACAGAATTAGAATATTTCACTTTTGAACCTCTATTACTTTTAAATGTAGTTACCCTCCCCATTAATACAATTTAATATAGCGTGCCCAGCTCAGTGTCTAATTTAGCATTGTTTTGATTTTAGAGTTTTGGTTTTGTATTTAACTATTCGTATATATGAGGGTTTATGCATGTAAGTGTAGTCCCTACAGAGAAAGAAAAGGGCTCCAAATGGAGACAACTGCCGGACATAGGTGTTAGGACCCCAATTCCAGGATACAGTGACATCTCTCCAGTCCCTAATCTAACATTTTCACTATCATACAAATTCTTCTTGGCTATACTAACACCTCACCAGGCTGTACCAAAATGAATTCTAAGAATGTAATCATATAGCATCTGAAACATATGGGGAGATTTTCCTGCTCTATATAAGTAGCCGCCCTGATTTTTCTACACTTGTTTTTAAGTCTGAATTTATTATTTTCTTTTGTGCTTTAACTAGAAAATTTTTGTAAAGCTTATAACACATTGGAGTATGGTGCTTGATGAATTCATGTTCCCAGGCCATGACTCACTTTTATTTGGCCCCAGAATTAATTCTTACTCCATTTTTGATAAGAATCCTTTTGGAGTATCAACAAGGTTATGCCCAAGTTCACAATTATTCCTTTGGAATTCTATGGAGTTTTAAGGGAAAACGATACCATACTTATAGAGTTTAAAGTGTCTCTTCTGGCCCTTTGACCTCAAATACAAATTATTTTGTAAATGAACACTATTTTATATTATGCCAATACCCCTATTCATTTCTTAGGAGTTGCTGGGTCTGAATAATGCACTTGGCTAAAGGATAATGGTTCTAAAGCACTTGGCTACTTTAAAATATTCTACTAAGCCAATTTTTCTGCAAGTACTCAGTACCACAAGTAGACCCCTTCAGCAACACTTAGACAGCACTCTCAGGAAGGGCTGGGGTGACAATTCCTAAACTTCATGAAGATTAGCTCTTAAGATACTAGAGCCTGAATTCCACCTTACGAGATGATTCTCTCTACAGAGAGATCAATGCTAATAAAGGGTACTGTACCTGGCTACAAAGAATATAATGTAAGCTATCCCAGTTATGTGTCTTGAATAAACTGAATTGTTTTTCATGATTTTTTTTCTAAGAGAAGGAAAACAAACAGTTTTTCCTTGAGGAAAGAGAATGCCTATGTATCTGGCTTTCTTTTATCTATTCCATCCTGAAATCCTTGTTTAAAGTGACTTAAATCACCACAGAAACACTAACCTCCCTGAGCTAATCTGCTCACTGGTGCCCAGAAGAATGCAAGCTGAATAGAAAGTCTGAGAAGACTGCCTGGGACTGGGCTCTCAAGAGCATGAAGGCACCAGTTTCCTCCACATAAAAGGGAGTGGAACACATTTGCTCTGTTTTCTGCTTTTCTGTTGTGAAATATGAGAAACACTTTCAAGAAGTTCCTTAGCGATCCCTAAGAATAAACTATTCCTGGCCCCACACATCCCTTTCTCTTTGTGGAAATCAGATTACAGCCTCCCAGTGATTTCTCAGAAGAAAATCAAAGCCTACTGCTCCGGAAACATCCCAAATCCTCTCTCTTCCCCAGAACACACTAGTGGCTGTGCTGCTTCGCCAGCACTGTGGGAGTCTGAGTTCATATCCTGGTATTGCCAAGGAGATGACATCACTCCTACTTTCCATAATGAGTTCTTCCATATGTGCTGCTTGCTGAGAAAAACACATATGTGAAAACTGTAGATGAAATATGCATGCCCTGTGAGCCTACTCCAACTTCCTCTCTTCAAGGAAACAACCAAGTATTCTATTCAAACACAATTTAAATGACATGATAAAATAACATTCTCTTTTCTGAATTTAAAAACAATTCCCAAGTCTGTAAGGACTTAACTCTCTCCAGAGATGCATAAATGGTTTGTGAAGTGTTTTTCACATAAGGGCTTGTCTTTATAGGAGTCACTGGCTAAACACAGACAAAAGAATGGGTACTGTTTTCTAAGTGCGTATAACATGCTGAGGACTAATACTATGTTTAGTGTTTGTGCTACAGTGCTGCCTCGGATGGATGGTGACATTCTTCCCATTTAGGAGCTAGCAGAAACTGAGGCTGGGAAGCTGAATCAGGTCACTTGTGCACACAAGGTCCAGACAGAGAAGAAGGGACACTTGGAGTCCCATTTACCTCCTTGCACCAAACAACAGTAAATGAGACGAAGGGCACATAATTGTTGTTGATAAGATGATTTGAAATAGTGTTTCTTGACAAATCTCCACACCAGAACGCTTTGCAATCTGTTCTGTTCACTTGATTTTTTCCCCCTTTTCTCTCTGAAGGTGGGATGAAATAACAGAGGCAGGCACTATGAAGCCTTTTGGAAGCAAAAAAAATATGTGCATTAAGTTAAAACATAGGAGCTTCTGTCCTGCAAGTACAAACTGAACTTCCAAAGGAGTTTGATTTTTGTAGGAGTTTAAACCAAATGATAGCATATTTGTGTCACTATGATGTCATTAATTCTTGCATAGGTTTTTATGTTTTTTTTTTCTTCTCCTCTGCCTTAAGCCTCTTAAGAAACTGAGTGAACAAATCCTTATTCACTTATATAGCTCGGGTTTGTCAATGATCTTGTCACTACAGTTCATCCCCTTTCTGATCTTGCTAGACAGTCAATAGAAGGCTTTTCCTCTGAGGATGTCTTTGGTCTTTATCTGGTGACTGCCATGTATTTCTCATCTCTATGTTATTTTCCTGACCCCTTCCTTCATCATCACTCTGGACAACTAGGCTCATTCCAGTGAGGTTCTGTTCTGGGGCCTCCAATGTTCTGTGAGTACTCGTTCTTTCTTAGGTTGACCAGTCTCTACAGTTTATTGGTCTTCACTAGATTGGGAATGAATAGTGTTGATGCTATAAAAGCACACCTTCATTGTCCACACAGAGAATTGTCATCCAATCATGGTCTCCAGTCCCTAGGAAAATCTGCCCATATCACTGTGAGCAGAGATCAATACTGAATTGCACAGCAACACTAATCAGCCTTGTAAATATGATTCCTGGTTAAAACAAAACAGGGTAAATGGGAGAGTAAGGCATGTCTTCCCTGGAGTCTTAAGAGTATAGGCAAAGATTTTATTGTGTTCATTTTGTATAGTCCCATACCAGTAACTTTGATGAGCTCTTAGTTTGAAGAGGATCTTTTGTGAGAATTCTCATTTCACTGACTTCCTTAGGAGCTTTGGAAACATACAGGCATATTCTAAACATTTTGAGAATATCTCCAAGGGAATCTTAAATTTATGCTAAAAAAAATCCAACCTTGCCAGTGGCTGAGATCTGCACCACATGGATCTGGGGTAGGAAATGAAAGAATCAGCTGAAAGGGAGGAAAGGGGAGAGATTTGGGTGCTAGAAGTGAAGAGCGTAAGGCAGAATTAGAAATGTTTTATTCTTCACTCATTGATTCCAGCTTTTATTCTATACAAGTTTATTTTTAAAAATGTGGATGCTCCATTTTCAGAGGCTGATCTAAAAATACTTGCCTGCATGCCTGAGGCTACAATGTGTACATAAATCCAAACCCACAAAAGAAAGTGATTGTCTTCAGGAGCACAGTAAACCACAGAACTTAGCTGAAGGATTCCTTCCAGGAGGTGGGTGACACATGAGCACATTATACACATGTTTATATTGTCAGAGTTGATTTTGTGAATGGGCAGAGTTAGTTTTGTATGTGGAAACATTGGAGCACATGAAGGAAGTGAGTTTTATAGGCATGATCTAATAATGGCCTTTCACTCTTTCCAAAATGACATCCCCATCATTCTGAGGCTACAAGAATGTCAGTCAACATTGAGCAGATGTATTGTTCCCATATGATAAACATCACACTTTGCTTTTATAAAAGGAACTATTTACCACACATAAGAATAAAGTACATCAAGTAAGTCACAAACTATATAAGGCATGTGAGTCAATAGTGAATCATTAAGTCACTTAGTGGTGACATAATCATCTTTCTTATAATTTCCTCACAGTAATTAAATCACCTAAGGATACATTTCTCAGAACACATCATTGTGTTAAACAGATACGTGGCTCTGATGATATTAGCATTTAACAGATGATCAATATAACTAATGGTAATATAATAACTTGCCAAAAATCATGCGCATAGAAGTAAAACCTTTGATTCCATAGCCATTTTACTAGATGAAAATGGTGTGCATAGAGATTAAAAGTGTACCAGTTTCTGGCTTCATAGTTCCTGGGCTTGAAGCTGAATAGTACCACCAATAACTTCTTAGTCACAAGGAAGCTTTTGCAAATGAATTTCGTTATTTTTTAAAAAAAATTGTGTATATTGGTATTTTATCTGCATGTTTATATGTACACCATATGTGTGCAGATCCTATAGAGGTCAGAAGAGGTCATTGCATCCCTTGAAATTTAAGTTACAGCTGCTGCCATATGGGAATCAAGCATGGATCCTTGAATCCTCACCCAGTGTTCCATCTCCAGCCCCCACAAGGAAACTGTTTACTTCTCTGCTACTTGGATATATTTTATGAATAAATCAAGGACAATAATTTAAAAGTTCTAATAGGCATGTTGCCTGATGTAAAATCATGGAGCAACTTAGTCCCTTGGGTCCTGCTGCCCCTACACTTTGTTCACATCACCACACAAACCTTCTGGTGTAAGTGACTAATTTGGGCCTTCTATCAATGTAGAGAATTCCACAAGTTAATGCTTGGCCAGTTCATATTTATATGGATCGACTTCATGTAAATAGTCCATTTGAGACTAATGAAAGACTAGGGATATGATTCAGGGCTGTGGAAAATTGAATGTGATGTTTGGAATGATAATAGAGATTTGAGAAAATGGGAGTGTTGGTTAATTTTCTGTCACTATGACAAAATTTCTGACTAAATCAACTTAAATGTAAGGCTTATTTTGCCTAACACTTTCTATTTTTGCTATCCCAGTGGCTTTTTAGCCTTTACTGAAATAGTCAATTATGGCAGAACCATCTTATAGAAAAAGGCTGCTCATCTTATATTGGCTAAGAAAAGAGAAGTAATGACATACCTGGGGAAGAAGAGATGGCAACCTTCAAAAAGTCTCCCCAACTTCTTAGTGACTTCATTTTTCTACTTAGGCCCTATCTCTTCAAGTCCCTACCCCATAATAGATATTCTGCAAGCTGGAGCCAAAGCCTACTACACATGAGCATTTGTGGGATATTGCAAATGTAAATTCTAATAAAAGGTAACAGTGACCAATGAAAGAGCAACATAAATACTCAGAGCTGTTGCAAGGGCACCCCCCAGGGGGGGGATAATGAATATGAGTTCATATCCTCCTCTGGAGTTACAATAGCTTAGTCTACTTAACCAGCCTTCCAAAGGACAAATTAATAGGAGAAAAACATACATGCTTTAGTTAACCAGCACATGTGTGGGGAAGACATGCAATATTAGAAATTCAGCAAACAGACTTAAATAACCCATACATAAGGGGAGAGGGAATTTTGGGTATTAGGCACTTTTGAGTAATTATTAATGATTTGTTAGGAGAAATGAGTAGCCTGAGAAATAGTTTGGGGACTAAGTTCCTCTGTACTATGGGTGTGATGTTCTGTTTTCAGTCTCTTCTTCTGTGATGGATGTTGAATCTATTGTGAGTCAGAGGATGAAGAGAATCATGTTTGATTCTGACAGGTACAGACTTAATGGCATTAAGAAACTTGGAGACATTTGCTGTGTTTGCTACTCCCTAGTGCTTTCACGGTGAGGTCCAGAAGGTGCCATATTTGAGGGTATGTTTTTGTTTTTTGAGAGTCATATCTAAGTATAAAAGAGGTTAGTGAACATCTGTAATGAAATGGACTATAAATGCTTTCAAGGCTACAGTCCACTGAATATGAGTTGGTGATAGGCAGTTTTGCAGCCGAAGCTGCAAAAGCATAGATATGCTCTCTGTAGTAACAGTGCTTCAGCAATCATTCCTGAACACCAAAAGGTGAATTTCACATCCATTTTATATGTCGTTAAACATTGTTCTTCTTTTCCCAATTATTTAAAAATTCAAAATCCATTCTTCATACATGTTAGACATGAGCAGGTAAGAGGCTGAATCTGGTCCACAGACTATAAAGGTCAAGACTCTTCCATGGCCACACTGAGTGTCTTGCAGGATCCATTCAAGAATGAAGTACATGACAAAGAGGGAATGGAGACTTTGGGGGTATTTTGCTTACTAGGAAATCAATCTGAAACCTTGTAGACTTTATCTTGTTAAAATCCTCAAAGTCCATTTTCTGATACTGAGTCACTAGCCCATGATGATTGATGAGCTGTATGAGCTGGTGGTCGATGCCATCTTTGGCTTTAGCTTCAAGGGTGATGTTCGGGAGCCATTCCACAGCATCCTGAGTGTTCTGAGTGGACTTACTGTGCCCATTTCCAGCATCGACATTCCCTCAGGATGGGATGTAGAGAAGGGAAACCCTGGAGGAATCCAACCAGACTTACTCATCTCCCTGACTGCACCCAAGAAGTCTGCAGCCCAGTTTACTGGCTGATATCATTACCTGGGGGGTCGTTTTGTACCACCTGCTCTAGAAAAGAAGTACCAGCTGAATCTACCATCCTACCCTGACACAGAGTGTGTCTACCGTCTACAGTAAGGAGGCGGGTAGGCAGGCTTCTAATAAAGACTTGGTACCATGTCTTTTCAAAAAAAAAAAAATCCTCAAAGTCAGCAGCATTACCTACTGCTCATGCAAGGGTGAGAAAGGGCCACTGCTATTCCTATCCCACCATAATTGCCATGGCTGACACTCCTGTAACAAAAAACAGGTTAGCCAAAGGAAGGCATAGCTAATTTATTTAATCAAAATGTTATGGGACACATAAGTCTTCAGGAATGAAGTGCAAATAAACGAGGGGAAAATATCTGTTTTTATGCTTAAGTTTGATAAAGAATGGACAGCTGTGCAGAAGACTAATTGACCTAAACGTTCTGATTTAAAGTAACAGAGTAGTGGAGATGGGAAACCAGCCACTTTGGCATGAATGTCTTCTAAGCTATTATTAGATGAGGTCATTAAGGTCTATCCTGATGGAAGGCTCCTACACAAGACAGCAAGGCAAGATTACAATGGTAATCTAGTTTCTGTGAGCCACCTTGGGAAAGAGGAATCCAGGTTTCTCTAAGTCACTGCAGGAGAGAAAGGTTCTGATCCTCCTCCTGATATTCTTCAATTTAATACCCTGAGCATGTCACAGTGCCACACTTCTTTGCGGGTGTTGTTTTCTGGATGCTAACACTTATAATACAGTGGAAGAACCTTTTTTTTTTCAGAAATGCAGCATAGCCTATAGATCCTGTGTAGACCAACTCCAAAGTTCTGTTCATCTCACCTCCTTTACCAGCCTGCCCAAATGCAAGCCAGGTAGCTCCTGACTGATATAGAACATTTTTAAAGCTGAAGGAATGACATTTATGGCTATGGTAGATCCACTTCTATTAGTTAATTTTGTCAGTTGCATTGGATTAGGAAATGAATAGGACATCAGTTAGTTACTCCTTAAGCTTGTCTATAAAGGTGTTTCTTAATAGGATTCTCATATAGGTGGCAATAGTGGGATCTGAGAGAGTTAGCGAGAGAGAGAGAGAGAGAGAGAGAGAGAGAGAGAGAGAGAGAGAGAGAGAGAGAAGAGGA